>OX463866.1:11859852-12366748 GCA_949825065.1 Odontocerum albicorne | reverse complement strand
AAAATAAATTTTATTACTTTTGACTTGCAAAATATAAAATTTTCGAAAAAAATGCTTGATATGTTATTATGAATCAAGGTAAAAGTGTAGTAGAAACGCATGGACGTTGATTATGACATAAAATGTTGAAACCTCCTAAAAAACGTGTATGGACATTTGTTACTAAAAGGCTGAAATTTACCACTTTTCACTTGTAAAACTGCCAACGGCGACCAAGGCTACGACGAATTATATGAACAAAATTACCACATAAATACTATTTGCTGTACGAGTTTAAGCGTTTTTTTTCCCAAACGTCTAATTTTGCAAAAATTCAATATTTTCAGGTTAAAATGAATTTTATTACTTTTGACTTGCAAAATATAAAATTTTCGAAAAAAATGCTAGATATGTTATGAATCAAGGCAAAAGTGTAGTTGAAACGCATTGACGTTGATAATGACATGTAACGTTGAAACCTCCTTAAAAAAGTGTCAGGACATTTGTTACTAAAAGGCTGAAATTTCCCTCTTTTCACTCGAAAAACTGCCAACGGTGACCAAGGTTACGAATATATGTACAAAATCACCACAAAATTATTATTTGTTCTAAGAGTTTTGGCGTTTTTGGTCCCTCAGGTCTAATTCTGCAAAAGTTCAATATTTTGCGTCAATATTTCAAGTAAAAAGGAATTTTATTATTTTGACTTGCAAAATATAAAATTTTCGAAATAAATGCTATAATTATAATAAATCTATGTAAAAGTGTAGAGGAAAGGCATCGATTTGGATTATGACATCAAACGTGTAAACCTCCTAAAAAAAGTATATGGACATTTGTTACTAATAAATAGGCTGAAATTTCCCACTTTTCACTCGAAAAACTGCCAATGACGGCCAAGTTTACAAATATGTGTACAAAATCACCACAGAATTACTATTTGTTCTACGAGTTTTGGCGTTTTTTGTCACAAACGTCTAATTTTGCAAAAATTCAATATTTTGCGTCAATATTTTTAGGTTAAAATGAATTTTATTACTTTTGACTTGCAAAATATAAAATTTTCAAAAAAAGGCTAGATATGTTTATGAATCAAGGCTATACTTGAATTGCATTGACGTTGATTATGACATAAAACGTTGAAACCTCCTTAAAAAAGTGTATGGACATTTGTTACTAAAAGGCTTGAAATTTACCACTTTTCACTTGTAAAACTGCCAACGGCGACCAAGGTTACGACGAATATATGAACAAAATCCCCCCAGAAATACTATTTGCTGTATGTGTTTTGGCGTTTTTTGTCCCAAACGTCTAATTTTGCAAAAATTCAATATTTGCGTCAATATTTTCAGGTTAAAATGAATTTTATTACTTTTTTGACTTGCAGAATATAAAATTTTCGAAAAAAATGCTACATTTGTTATGAATCAAGGCAAAGGTGTAGTTGAAACGCATTGACGTTGATAATGGACATGTAACGTTGAAACCTCCTTAAAAAAGTGTAAGGACATTTGTTACTAAAAGGCTGAAATTTCCCTCTTTTCACTCGAAAAACTGCCAACGGTGACCAAGGTTACGAATATATGTACAAAATCACCACAAAATTATTATTTGTTCTACGAGTTTTGGCGTTTTTGGTCCCTCACGTCTAATTTTGCAAAATTTCAATATTTTGCGTAAATATTTCAAGTAAAAAGGAATTTTATTACTTTTGACTTGCAGAATATAAAATAATCGAAATAAATGCTATAATTATAATGAATCAATGTAAAAGTGTGGAGGAAAGGCATCGATGTGGATTATGACATCAAACTTGTAAACCTCCTAAAAAAAGTATATGGACATTTGTTACTAATAAATAGGCTGAAATTTCCCACTTTTCACTCGAAAAACTGCCAATGACGGCCAAGTTTAGAAATATATGTACAAAATCACCATAGAATTACTATTTGTTCTACGAGTTTTGGCGTTTTTGGTCCAAAAGGTCTAATTTTGCAAAAATTCAATATTTTGCGTCAATATTTTCAGGTTAAAATAAATTTTATTACTTTTGACTTGCATAATATAAAATTTTCGAAAAAAAAGCTTGATATGTTATTATGAATCAAGGTAAAAGTGTAGTTGAAACGCATGGACGTTGATTATGACATAAAATGTTGAAACCTCCTAAAAAACGTGTATGGACATTTGTTACTAAAAGGCTGAAATTTACCACTTTTCACTTGTAAAACTGCCAACGGCGACCAAGGCTACGACGAGTATATGAACAAAATTACCACATAAATACTATTTGCTGTACGAGTTAAAGCGTTTTTTTCCCAAACGTCTAATTTTGCAAAAATTCAATATTTTCAGGTTAAAATGAATTTTATTACTTTTGACTTGCAAAATATAAAATTTTCGAAAAAAATTCTAGATATGTTATGAATCAAGGCAAAAGTGTAGTTGAAACGCATTGACGTTGATAATGACATGTAACGTTGAAACCTTCTAAAAAAAGTGTAAGGACATTTGTTACTAAAAGGCTGAAATTTCCCTCTTTTCACTCGAAAAACTGCCAACGGTGACCAAGGTTACGAATATATGTACAAAATCACCACAAAATAACTATTTGTTCTACGAGTTTTGGCGTTTTTGGTCCCTCACGTCTAATTTTGCAAAAGTTCAATATTTTGCGTCAATATTTCAAGTAAAAAGGAATTTTATTACTTTTGACTTGCAAAATATAAAATTTTCGAAATAAATGCTATAATTATAATGAATCTATGTTAAAGTGTAGAGGAAAGGCATCGATGTGGATTATGACATCAAACGTGTAAACCTCCTAAAAAAAAGTATATGGACATTTGTTACTAATAAATAGGCTGAAATTTCCCACTTTTCACTCGAAAAACTGCAAATGACGGCCAAGTTTACAAATATGTGTACAAAACCACCACAGAATTACTATTTGTTCTACGAGTTTTGGCGTTTTTTGTCCCAAACGTCTAATTTTGCAAAAATTCAATATTTGCGTCAATATTTTCAGGTTAAAATGAATTTTATTACTTTTGACTTGCAGAATATAAAATTTTCGAAAAAAATGCTAGATATGTTATGAATCAAGGCAAAAGTGTAGTTGAAACGCATTGACGTTGATAATGCCATGTAACGTTGAAACCTCCTTAAAAAAGTGTATAGACATTTGTTACTAAAAGGCTGAAATTTCCCACTTTTCACTCGAAAAACTGCCAACGGCGACCAAGGTTACGAATATATGTACAATACAAAATCACCACAGAATTACTATTTGTTGTACGAATTTTGGCGTTTTTGGTCCCAAACGTCTAATTTTGTAAAAATTCAGTATTTTGCGTCAATATTTTCAAGTGAAAAGGAATTTTATTACTTTTGACTTGCTAAATATAAAATTTTCGAAAAAAATGCTAGATATGTTATGAACCAAGGTAAAACTGTAGTAGAAACGCATTGACGTTGATAATGAAATATAATATAACGTTGAAACCTCCTTAAAAAAGTGTAAGGATATTTGTTACTAAAAGGCTGAATTGAAATAATGAAAATTGGGAATTAAAACGTCAGTTTAGAAAAAACAATTTTTCTATTTATAAAAAAACTATTCGATTTGTTGTTACCCGTATATTTTGGCATTCCTCACTTAACGACCTACCTGTTTAACAACTGCTCGGGCTAACGACCAACTCTCCAGCACGGGGAATCCCCTTTCTTTAATTTAGATGCAGAAGTGGCCGATATTGAAAAATTAGTGAAATATGCCGAAGGAGAGTTAATTAACCCTCGGTAGGGTGCAATACAAATCCTAACACGTTCGGGCGCAACTCATCTGTGAGATTAAAAATTAAATTTCTGCTTAGGCTTAAGGGAAAGCTTATCAAAGTGAACTCTTCACTCAAACATGATTATATAACATTCGTACATTTCTTTACACTTTTCAATAACAGTATTTTAAATGTTCTAATACTGTTTTTCTTAAAAAAGAAAATAACTAGTTTACAACATTCTTAGTCTTTTGTTGGCAGCTTATCAACCCAACTAATGCAATACCCACAATAGGTTTGTAAAAAAGATTTAGCACAATAATTAACTGTCACATAGCACAATAATTAACTGTCACGGTAGGTTTTATGTGACGAAAATAAAAGCACTAACTTAACATTAGAAAACACTATGCTAGCACTTTTTGAAACATTATTTAGAATGTAAAATTCAAATTCACTTGTGATCATAAAACGTCTTCACAAAGAAAAAAGGGAGTAATCAAAATATGATTAGAAAGTTATTCCTGATCAGGCCTCACGCTGAACATTTTCGAAAACATTCTTGTAACAATTTTCTCACACCATGCGTCCATATTCGTATTATGTAGTAAATAACGATCATTGGATTAGGGGCTAAAACATAGATATACGAACTATTGCAGGTATATGTATGATATAAAAAGAAATGCTGAGAAAAAAAATCGAAAACTCGGAAATCAAAAATAATTACATAATCGGACACATTTCATCCAGAAGATTAAAACGTCCGTCACAATATTTTGCGTCAATATTTTCTCAAGTTAAAATGCATTTTATTACTTTTGACTTGCAAAATATAAAATTTTCGAAATAAATGCTATAATTATAATGAATCTATGTAAAAGTGTAGTAGAAAGGCATTGATGTCGATTATGACATCAAACGTGTAAACCTCCTAAAAAAAGTATATGGATATTTGTTACTAATAAATAGGCTGAAATTTCCCACTTTTCACTCGGAAAACTGCCAATGACGGCCAAGTTTAGAAATATATGTACAAAATCACCATAGAATTACTATTTGTTCTACGAGTTTTGGCGTTTTTGGTCCAAAAGGTCTAATTTTGCAAAAATTCAATATTTTGCGTCAATATTTTCAGGTTAAAATAAATTTTATTACTTTTGACTTGCAAAATATAAAATTTTCGAAAAAATTGCTTGATATGTTATTATGAATCAAGGTAAAAGTGTAGTAGAAACGCATGGACGTTGATTATGACATAAAATGTTGAAACCTCCTAAAAAACGTGTATGGACATTTGTTACTAAAAGGCTGAAATTTCCCACTTTTCACTCGAAAAACAGCCAATGACGGCCAAGTTTAGAAATATACGTACAAAATCACCATAAAATTACTATTTGTTCTACGAGTTTTGGCGTTTTTGGTCCAAAAGGTCTAATTTTGCAAAAATTCAATATTTGTCGTCAATATTTTCAGGTTAAAATAAATTTTATTAATGACATGTAACGTTGAAACCTCCTTAAAAAAGTGTAAGGATATTTGTTACTAAAAGGCTGAAATTTCCCTCTTTTCACTCGAAAAACTGCCATTGGTGACCAACGTTACGAATATATGTACAAAATCACCACAAAATTACTATTTGTTCTAAGAGTTTTGGCGTTTTTGGTCCCTCAGGTCTAATTCTGCAAAAGTTCAATATTTTGCGTCAATATTTCAAGTAAAAAGGAATTTTATTACTTTTGACTTGCAAAATATAAAATTTTCGAAATTAATGCTATAATTATAATGAATCAATGTAAAAGTGTGGAGGAAAGGCATCGATGTGGATTATGACATCAAACGTGTAAACCTCCTAAAAAAAGTATATGGACATTTGTTACTAATAAATAGGCTGAAATTTCCCACTTTTCACTCGAAAAACTGCCAATGACGGCCAAGTTTACAAATATGTGTACAAAATCACCACAGAATTACTATTTGTTCTACGAGTTTTGGCGTTTTTTGTCACAAACGTCTAATTTTGCAAAAATTCAATATTTTGCGTCAATATTTTTAGGTTAAAATGAATTTTATTACTTTTGACTTGCAAAATATAAAATTTTCAAAAAAATGCGTGATATGTTTATGAATCAAGGCTGTACTTGAATTGCATTGACGTTGATTATGACATAAAACGTTGATACCTCCTTAAAAAAGTGTATGGACATTTGTTACTAAAAGGCTGAAATTTCCCTCTTTTCACTCGAAAAACTGCCAACGGTGACCAAGGTTACGAATATATGTACAAAATCACCACAAAATTATTATTTGTTCTAAGAGTTTTGGCGTTTTTGGTCCCTCAGGTCTAATTCTGCAAAAGTTCAATATTTTGCGTCAATATTTCAAGTAAAAAGGAATTTTATTACTTTTGACTTGCAAAATATAAAATTTTCGAAATTAATGCTATAATTATAATGAATCAATGTAAAAGTGTGGAGGAAAGGCATCGATGTGGATTATGACATCAAACGTGTAAACCTCCTAAAAAAAGTATATGGACATTTGTTACTAATAAATAGGCTGAAATTTCCCACTTTTCACTCGAAAAACTGCCAATGACGGCCAAGTTTAGAAATATATGTACAAAATCACCATAGAATTACTATTTGTTCTACGAGTTTTGGTGTTTTTGGTCCAAAAGGTCTAATTTTGCAAAAATTCAATATTTTGCGTCAATATTTTCAGGTTAAAATAAATTTTATTACTTTTGACTTGCAAAATATAAAATTTTCGAAAAAAATGCTTGATATGTTATTATGAATCAAGGTAAAAGTGTAGTTGAAACGCATGGACGTTGATTATGACATAAAATGTTGAAACCTCCTAAAAAACGTGTATGGACATTTGTTACTAAAAGGCTGAAATTTACCACTTTTCACTTGTAAAACTGCCAACGGCGACCAAGGCTACGACGAGTATATGAACAAAATTACCACATAAATACTATTTGCTGTACGAGTTAAAGCGTTTTTTTTCCCAAACGTCTAATTTTGCAAAAATTCAATATTTTCAGGTTAAAATGAATTTTATTACTTTTGACTTGCAAAATATAAAATTTTCGAAAAAAATGCTAGATATGTTATGAATCAAGGCAAAAGTGTAGTTGAAACGCATTGACGTTGATAATGACATGTAACGTTGAAACCTCCTTAAAAAAGTGTCAGGACATTTGTTACTAAAAGGCTGAAATTTCCCTCTTTTCACTCGAAAAACTGCCAACGGTGACCAAGGTTACGAATATATGTACAAAATCACCACAAAATTATTATTTGTTCTAAGAGTTTTGGCGTTTTTGGTCCCTCAGGTCTAATTCTGCAAAAGTTCAATATTTTGCGTCAATATTTCAAGTAAAAAGGAATTTTATTATTTTTGACTTGCAAAATATAAAATTTTCGAAATAAATGCTATAATTTTAATGAATCCATGTAAAAGTGTAGAAGAAAGGCATCGATGTGGATTATGACATCAAACGTGTAAACCTCCTAAAAAAAGTATATGGACATTTGTTCCTGATAAAAAGGCTGAAATTTCCCACTTTTCACTCGAAAAACTGCCAATGACGGCCACGTTTAGAAATATATGTACAAAATCACCATAGAATTACTATTTGTTCTACGAGTTTTGGCGTTTTTGGTCCAAAAGGTCTAATTTTGCAAAAATTCAATATTTTGCGTCAATATTTTCAGGTTAAAATAAATTTTATTACTTTTGACTTGCAAAATATAAAATTTTCGAAAAAAATGCTTGATATGTTATTATGAATCAAGGTAAAAGTGTAGTAGAAACGCATGGACGTTGATTATGACATAAAATGTTGAAACCTCCTAAAAAACGTGTATGGACATTTGTTACTAAAAGGCTGAAATTTACCACTTTTCACTTGTAAAACTGCCAACGGCGACCAAGGCTACGACGAATATATGAACAAAATTACCACATTAATACTATTTGCTGTACGAGTTTAAGCGTTTTTTTCCCAAACGTCTAATTTTGCAAAAATTCAATATTTTCAGGTTAAAATGAATTTTATTACTTTTGACTTGCAAAATATAAAATTTTCGAAAAAAATGCTAGATATGTTATGAATCAAGGCAAAAGTGTAGTTGAAACGCATTGACGTTGATAATGACATGTAACGTTGAAACCTCCTTAAAAAAGTGTCAGGACATTTGTTACTAAAAGGCTGAAATTTCCCTCTTTTCACTCGAAAAACTGCCAACGGTGACCAAGGTTACGAATATATGTACAAAATCACCACAAAATTATTATTTGTTCTAAGAGTTTTGGCGTTTTTGGTCCCTCAGGTCTAATTCTGCAAAAGTTCAATATTTTGCGTCAATATTTCAAGTAAAAAGGAATTTTATTACTTTTGACTTGCAAAATATAAAATTTTCGAAATAAATGCTATAATTATAATAAATCTATGTAAAAGTGTAGAGGAAAGGCATCGATGTGGATTATGACCTCCTAAAAAAAGTATATGGACATTTGTTACTAATAAATAGGCTGAAGTTTTTGGTCCCAAACGTCTAATTTTGTAAAAATTCAATATTTGGCGTCAATATTTTCAAGTGAAAAGGAATTTTATTACTTTTGACTTGCTTAATATAAAATTTTCGAAAAAAATGCTAGATATGTTATGAACCAAGGTAAAACTGTAGTAGAAACGCATTGACGTTGATAATGAAATATAATATAACGTTGAAACCTCCTTAAAAAAGTGTAAGGATATTTGTTACTAAAAGGCTGAATTGAAATAATGAAAATTAGGAATTAAAACGTCAGTTTAGAGAAAACAATTTTTCTATTTATAAAAAACTATTCGATTTGTTGTTACCCGTATATTTTGGCTAGTACATAAGTGTTGTTATTTGTAAATATAAATAAATTAACTATATTGAAAACTGTATAATAAACAAATTTTTCTATGGAGAGAAAATATTTTTATTTTACTGTCAAAAGTTTTTATACAATAAATAAATATTTTTTTATTAAATCAAAAAAGTGTATTTATTTAGTGTTTTTACCCTGAAAATATCATCATCATTGCTGGGCTGCATCGTAGTCGAGGATCCCCTCGCCATTCCAACGTCAATTCTGGAGGAGCTTTTTTTTAAGAGAATGGGCTGTTGCACACCAGCAAACTCATCACTGTACTAGATTCAATGGCATACTGAAGTGGAACGATCGGATCACACTGGCATGTTTCTTTCCTCTTTTTGAAAGAATATATATGACTGAAGTCATAGGTATCCTTATATTCCCGAATACTAGATGGAAAAAATGTCTGCATTATTCGAGGGAAGTAGTACAGTACGGGGTTCGAACCTGTGACCTTCCGCACGGAAGTCAGAGCATTACCGCACAGCCATGCATCCTGACAATATATCCTGAGCCTGTATAACCTGTAAGCTTTCAGTATTTAAATTTAATTTATTTAATAAAGGCATTCCTCACTAAACGACCTACCTATTTAACTGCTCGGACTTACGACCAACTCTCCAGCACGGGGAATCCCCTTTCTTTAATTTAGATGCAGAAGTGGCCGATATTGAAAAATTAGTGAAATATGCCGAAGGAGAGTTAATTAACCCTCGGTAGGGTGCCATACAAATTCTAACACGTTCGGGCGCAACTCATCTGTGAGATTAAAAATTAAATTTCTGCTTAGGCTTAAGGGAAAGCTTATCAAAGTGAACTCTTCACTCAAACATGATTATATAACATTCGTACATTTCTTTACACTTTTCAATAACAGTATTTTAAATGTTCTCATACTGTTTTTCTTAAAAAAGAAAATAACAAGTTTACAACATTCTTAGTCTTTTGTTGGCAGCTTATCAACCCAACTAATGCAATTCAGTAACATCACAATTTTTTCAGTCATTTAATACCCACAATAGGTTTGTAAAAAAGATTTAGCACAATAATTAACTGTCACATAGCACAATAATTAACTGTCATGGTAGGTTTTATGTGACGAAAATAAAAGCACTAACTTAACATTAGAAAACACTATGCTAGCACTTTTTGAAACATAATTTAGAATGTAAAATTCAAATTCACTTGTGATCATAAAACGTCTTCACAAAGAAAAAAGGGAGTAATCAAAATATGATTAGAAAGTTATTCCTGATCAGGCCTCACGCTGAACATTTTCGAAAACATTCTTGTAACAATTTTCTCACACCATGCGTCCATGTTCGTATTATGTAGTAAATAACGATCATTGGATTAGGGGCTAAAACATAGATATACGAACTATTGCAGGTATATGTATGATATAAAAAGAAATGCTGAGAAAAAAAATCGAAAACTCGGAAATCAAAAATAATTACATAATCGGACACATTTCATCCAGAAGATTAAAACGTCCGTCACAATATTTTGCGTCAATATTTTCTCAAGTTAAAATGTATTTTATTACTTTTGACTTGCAAAATATAAAATTTTCGAAATAAATGCTATAATTATAATGAATCTATGTAAAAGTGTAGTAGAAAGGCATCGATGTGGATTATGACATCAAACGTGCAAACCTCCTAAAAAAAGTATATGGACATTTGTTACTAATAAATAGGCTGAAATTTCCCACTTTTCACTCGAAAAACTGCCAATGACGGCCAAGTTTAGAAATATATGTACAAAATCACCATAGAATTACTATTTGTTCTACGAGTTTTGGCGTTTTTGGTCCAAAAGGTCTAATTTTGCAAAAATTCAATATTTTGCGTCAATATTTTCAGGTTAAAATAAATTTTATTACTTTTGACTTGCAAAATATAAAATTTTCGAAAAAAATGCTTGATATGTTATTATGAATCAAGGTAAAAGTGTAGTTGAAACGCATGGACGTTGATTATGACATAAAATGTTGAAACCTCCTAAAAAACGTGTATGGACATTTGTTACTAAAAGGCTGAAATTTACCACTTTTCACTTGTAAAACTGCCAACGGCGACCAAGGCTACGACGAGTATATGAACAAAATTACCACATAAATACTATTTGCTGTACGAGTTAAAGCGTTTTTTTTCCCAAACGTCTAATTTTGCAAAAATTCAATATTTTCAGGTTAAAATGAATTTTATTACTTTTGACTTGCAAAATATAAAATTTTCGAAAAAAATGCTAGATATGTTATGAATCAAGGCAAAAGTGTAGTTGAAACGCATTGACGTTGATAATGACATGTAACGTTGAAACCTCCTTAAAAAAGTGTCAGGACATTTGTTACTAAAAGGCTGAAATTTCCCTCTTTTCACTCGAAAAACTGCCAACGGTGACCAAGGTTACGAATATATGTACAAAATCACCACAAAATTATTATTTGTTCTAAGAGTTTTGGCGTTTTTGGTCCCTCAGGTCTAATTCTGCAAAAGTTCAATATTTTGCGTCAATATTTCAAGTAAAAAGGAATTTTATTACTTTTGACTTGCAAAATATAAAATTTTCGAAATAAATGCTATAATTTTAATGAATCCATGTAAAAGTGTAGAAGAAAGGCATCGATGTGGATTATGACATCAAACGTGTAAACCTCCTAAAAAAAGTATATGGACATTTGTTCCTGATAAAAAGGCTGAAATTTCCCACTTTTCACTCGAAAAACTGCCAATGACGGCCAAGTTTAGAAATATATGTACAAAATCACCATAGAATTACTATTTGTTCTACGAGTTTTGGCGTTTTTGGTCCAAAAGGTCTAATTTTGCGAAATTCAATATTTTGCGTCAATATTTTCAGGTTAAAATAAATTTTATTACTTTTGACTTGCAAAATATAAAATTTTCGAAAAAAATGCTTGATATGTTATTATGAATCAAGGTA
The DNA here is from genome assembly GCA_949825065.1 of Odontocerum albicorne. Lineage (NCBI taxonomy): Eukaryota > Metazoa > Arthropoda > Insecta > Trichoptera > Odontoceridae > Odontocerum > Odontocerum albicorne. The sequence continues at coordinate 12,355,121 of OX463866.1, read as the reverse complement.
AAAGTGTAGTAGAAACGCATGGACGTTGATTATGACATAAAATGTTGAAACCTCCTAAAAAACGTGTATGGACATTTGTTACTAAAAGGCTGAAATTTACCACTTTTCACTTGTAAAACTGCCAACGGCGACCAAGGCTACGACGAATATATGAACAAAATTACCACATAAATACTATTTGCTGTAACGAGTTTAAGCGTTTTTTTCCCAAACGTCTAATTTTGCAAAAATTCAATATTTTCAGGTTAAAATGAATTTTATTACTTTTGACTTGCAAAATATAAAATTTTCGAAAAAAATGCTAGATATGTTATGAATCAAGGCAAAAGTGTAGTTGAAACGCATTGACGTTGATAATGACATGTAACGTTGAAACCTCCTTAAAAAAGTGTCAGGACATTTGTTACTAAAAGGCTGAAATTTCCCTCTTTTCACTCGAAAAACTGCCAACGGTGACCAAGGTTACGAATATATGTACAAAATCACCACAAAATTATTATTTGTTCTAAGAGTTTTGGCGTTTTTGGTCCCTCAGGTCTAATTCTGCAAAAGTTCAATATTTTGCGTCAATATTTCAAGTAAAAAGGAATTTTATTACTTTTGACTTGCAAAATGTAAAATTTTCGAAATAAATGCTATAATTATAATAAATCTATGTAAAAGTGTAGAGGAAAGGCATCGATGTGGATTATGACCTCCTAAAAAAAGTATATGGACATTTGTTACTAATAAATAGGCTGAAGTTTTTGGTCCCAAACGTCTAATTTTGTAAAAATTCAATATTTTGCGTCAATATTTTCAAGTGAAAAGGAATTTTATTACTTTTGACTTGCTTAATATAAAATTTTCGAAAAAAATGCTAGATATGTTATGAACCAAGGTAAAACTGTAGTAGAAACGCATTGACGTTGATTATGAAATATAATATAACGTTGAAACCTCCTTAAAAAAGTGTAAGGATATTTGTTACTAAAAGGCTGAATTGAAATAATGAAAATTAGGAATTAAAACGTCAGTTTAGAGAAAACAATTTTTCTATTTATAAAAAACTATTCGATTTGTTGTTACCCGTATATTTTGGCTAGTACATAAGTGTTGTTATTTGTAAATATAAATAAATTAACTATATTGAAAACTGTATAATAAACATTAATTTTTCTATGGAGAGAAAATATTTTTATTTTACTGTCAAAAGTTTTTATACAATAAATAAATATTTTTTTATTAAATCAAAAAAGTGTATTTATTTAGTGTTTTTACCCTGAAAATATCATCATCATTGCTGGGCTGCATCGTAGTCGAGGATCCCCTCGCCATTCCAACGTCAATTCTGGAGGAGCTTTTTTTTTAAGAGAATGGGCTGTTGCACACCAGCAAACTCATCACTGTACTAGATTCAATGGCATACTGAAGTGGAACGATCGGAACACACTGGCATGTTTTTTTCCTCTTTTTGAAAGAATATATATGACTGAAGTCATAGGTATCCTTATATTCCCGAATACTAGATGGAAAAAATGTCTGCATTATTCGAGGGAAGTAGTACAGTACGGGGTTCGAACCTGTGACCTTCCGCACGGAAGTCAGAGCATTACCGCACAGCCATGCATCCTGACAATATACCCTGAGCCTGTATAACCTGTAAGCTTTCAGTATTTAAATTTAATTTATTTAATAAAGGCATTCCTCACTAAACGACCTACCTGTTTAACTGCTCGGACTTACGACCAACTCTCCAGCACGGGGAATCCCCTTTCTTTAATTTAGATGCAGAAGTGGCCGATATTGAAAAATTAGTGAAATATGCCAAAGGAGAGTTAATTAACCCTCGGTAGGGTGCAATACAAATCCTAACACGTTCGGGCACAACTCATCTGTGAGATTAAAAATTAAATTTTTGCTTAGGCTTAAGGGAAAGCTTATCAAAGTGAACTCTTCACTCAAACATGATTATATAACATTCGTACATTTCTTTACACTTTTCAATAACAGTATTTTAAATGTTATCATACTGTTTTTCTTAAAAAAGAAAATAACAAATTTACAACATTCTTAGTCTTTTGTTGGCAGCTTATCAACCCAACTAATGCAATTCAGTAACATCACAATTTTTTTCAGTCATTTAATACCCACAATAGGTTTGTAAAAAAGATTTAGCACAATAATTAACTGTCACATAGCACAATAATTAACTGTCACGGTAGGTTTTATGTGACGAAAATAAAAGCACTAACTTAACATTAGAAAACACTATGCTAGCACTTTTTGAAACATTATTTAGAATGTAAAATTCAAATTCACTTGTGATCATAAAACGTCTTCACAAAGAAAAAAGGGAGTAATCAAAATATGATTAGAAAGTTATTCCTGATCAGGCCTCACGCTGAACATTTTCGAAAACATTCTTGTAACAATTTTCTCACACCATGCGTCCATGTTCGTATTATGTTGTAAATAACGATCATTGGATTAGGGGCTAAAACATAGATATACGAACTATTGCAGGTATATGTATGATATAAAAAGAAATGCTGAGAAAAAAAATCGAAAACTCGGAAATCAAAAATAATTACATAATCGGACACATTTCATCCAGAAGATTAAAACGTCCGTCACAATATTTTGCGTCAATATTTTCTCAAGTTAAAATGTATTTTATTACTTTTGTCTTGCAAAATATAAAATTTTCGAAATAAATGCTATAATTATAATGAATCTATGTAAAAGTGTAGTAGAAAGGCATCGATGTCGATTATGACATCAAACGTGTAAACCTCCTAAAAAAAGTATATGGACATTTGTTACTAATAAATAGGCTGAAATTTCCCACTTTTCACTCGGAAAACTGCCAATGACGGCCAAGTTTAGAAATATATGTACAAAATCACCATAGAATTACTATTTGTTCTACGAGTTTTGGCGTTTTTGGTCCAAAAGGTCTAATTTTGCAAAAATTCAATATTTTGCGTCAATATTTTCAGGTTAAAATAAATTTTATTACTTTTGACTTGCAAAATATAAAATTTTCGAAAAAATTGCTTGATATGTTATTATGAATCAAGGTAAAAGTGTAGTAGAAACGCATGGACGTTGATTATGACATAAAATGTTGAAACCTCCTAAAAAACGTGTATGGACATTTGTTACTAAAAGGCTGAAATTTCCCACTTTTCACTCGAAAAACTGCCAATGACGGCCAAGTTTAGAAATATACGTACAAAATCACCATAAAATTACTATTTGTTCTACGAGTTTTGGCGTTTTTGGTCCAAAAGGTCTAATTTTGCAAAAATTCAATATTTGTCGTCAATATTTTCAGGTTAAAATAAATTTTATTAATGACATGTAACGTTGAAACCTCCTTAAAAAAGTGTAAGGATATTTGTTACTAAAAGGCTGAAATTTCCCTCTTTTCACTCGAAAAACTGCCATTGGTGACCAACGTTACGAATATATGTACAAAATCACCACAAAATTACTATTTGTTCTAAGAGTTTTGGCGTTTTTGGTCCCTCAGGTCTTATTCTGCAAAAGTTCAATATTTTGCGTCAATATTTCAAGTAAAAAGGAATTTTATTACTTTTGACTTGCAAAATATAAAATTTTCGAAATTAATGCTATAATTATAATGAATCAATGTAAAAGTGTGGAGGAAAGGCATCGATGTGGATTATGACATCAAACGTGTAAACCTCCTAAAAAAAGTATATGGACATTTGTTACTAATAAATAGGCTGAAATTTCCCACTTTTCACTCGAAAAACTGCCAATGACGGCCAAGTTTACAAATATGTGTACAAAATCACCACAGAATTACTATTTGTTCTACGAGTTTTGGCGTTTTTTGTCACAAACGTCTAATTTTGCAAAAATTCAATATTTTGCGTCAATATTTTTAGGTTAAAATGAATTTTATTACTTTTGACTTGCAAAATATAAAATTTTCAAAAAAATGCGTGATATGTTTATGAATCAAGGCTGTACTTGAATTGCATTGACGTTGATTATGACATAAAACGTTGATACCTCCTTAAAAAAGTGTATAGACATTTGTTACTAAAAGGCTTGAAATTTACCACTTTTCACGTGTATAACTGCCAACGGCGACCAAGGTTACGACGAATATATGAACAAAATCCCCCCAGAAATACTATTTGCTGTACGTGTTTTGGCGTTTTTTGTCCCAAACGTCTAATTTTGCAAAAATTCAATATTTGCGTCAATATTTTCAGGTTAAAATGAATTTTATTACTTTTGACTTGCAGAATATAAAATTTTCGAAAAAAATGCTAGATATGTTATGAATCAAGGCAAAAGTGTAGTTGAAACGCATTGACGTTGATAATGCCATGTAACGTTGAAACCTCCTTAAAAAAGTGTATAGACATTTGTTACTAAAAGGCTGAAATTTCCCACTTTTCACTCGAAAAACTGCCAACGGCGACCAAGGTTACGAATATATGTACAATACAAAATCACCACAGAATTACTATTTGTTGTACGAATTTTGGCGTTTTTGGTCCCAAACGTCTAATTTTGCAAAAATTCAATATTTTGCGTCAATATTTTCAAGTGAAAAGGAATTTTATTACTTTTGACTTGCTAAATATAAAATTTTCGAAAAAAATGCTAGATATGTTATGAACCAAGGTAAAACTGTAGTAGAAACGCATTGACGTTGATAATGAAATATAATATAACGTTGAAACCTCCTTAAAAAAGTGTAAGGATATTTGTTACTAAAAGGCTGAATTGAAATAATGAAAATTAGGAATTAAAACGTCAGTTTAGAGAAAACAATTTTTCTATTTATAAAAAAACTATTCGATTTGTTGTTACCCGTATATTTTGGCTAGTACATAAGTGTTGTTATTTGTAAATATAAATAAATTAACTATATTGAAAACTGTATAATAAACATTAATTTTTCTATGGAGAGAAAATATTTTTATTTTACTGTCAAAAGTTTTTATACAATAAATAAATATTTTTTTATTAAATCAAAAAAGTGTATTTATTTAGTGTTTTTACCCTGAAAATATCATCATCATTGCTGGGCTGCATCGTAGTCGAGGATCCCCTCGCCATTCCAACGTCAATTCTGGAAAAGCTTTTTTTTAAGAGAATGGGCTGTTGCACACCAGCAAACTCATCACTGTACTAGATTCAATGGCATACTGAAGTGGAACGATCGGAACACACTGGCATGTTTTTTTCCTCTTTTTGAAAGAATATATATGACTGAAGTCATAGGTATCTTTATATTCCCGAATACTAGATGGAAAAAATGTCTGCATTATTCGAGGGAAGTAGTACAGTACGGGGTTCGAACCTGTGACCTTCCGCACGGAAGTCAGAGCATTACCGCACAGCCATGCATCCTGACAATATATCCTGAGCCTGTATAACCTGTAAGCTTTCAGTATTTAAATTTAATTTATTTAATAAAGGCATTCCTCACTTAACGACCTACCTGTTTAACTGCTCGGACTTACGACCAACTCTCCAGCACGGGGAATCCCCTTTCTTTAATTTAGATGCAGAAGTGGCCGATATTGAAAAATTAGTGAAATATGCCAAAGGAGAGTTAATTAACCCTCGGTAGGGTGCAATACAAATCCTAACACGTTCGGGCACAACTCATCTGTGAGATTAAAAATTAAATTTTTGCTTAGGCTTAAGGGAAAGCTTATCAAAGTGAACTCTTCACTCAAACATGATTATATAACATTTGTACATTTCTTTACACTTTTCAATAACAGTATTTTAAATGTTATCATACTGTTTTTCTTAAAAAAGAAAATAACAAATTTACAACATTCTTAGTCTTTTGTTGGCAGCTTATCAACCCAACTAATGCAATTCAGTAACATCACAATTTTTTTCAGTCATTTAATACCCACAATAGGTTTGTAAAAAAGATTTAGCACAATAATTAACTGTCACATAGCACAATAATTAACTGTCACGGTAGGTTTTATGTGACGAAAATAAAAGCACTAACTTAACATTAGAAAACACTATGCTAGCACTTTTTGAAACATTATTTAGAATGTAAAATTCAAATTCACTTGTGATCATAAAACGTCTTCACAAAGAAAAAAGGGAGTAATCAAAATATGATTAGAAAGTTATTCCTGATCAGGCCTCACGCTGAACATTTTCGAAAACATTCTTGTAACAATTTTCTCACACCATGCGTCCATGTTCGTATTATGTTGTAAATAACGATCATTGGATTAGGGGCTAAAACATAGATATACGAACTATTGCAGGTATATGTATGATATAAAAAGAAATGCTGAGAAAAAAAATCGAAAACTCGGAAATCAAAAATAATTACATAATCGGACACATTTCATCCAGAAGATTAAAACGTCCGTCACAATATTTTGCGTCAATATTTTCTCAAGTTAAAATGTATTTTATTACTTTTGTCTTGCAAAATATAAAATTTTCGAAATAAATGCTATAATTATAATGAATCTATGTAAAAGTGTAGTAGAAAGGCATCGATGTCGATTATGACATCAAACGTGTAAACCTCCTAAAAAACGTGTATGGACATTTGTTACTAAAAGGCTGAAATTTCCCACTTTTCACTCGAAAAACTGCCAATGACGGCCAAGTTTAGAAATATACGTACAAAATCACCATAGAATTACTATTTGTTCTACGAGTTTTGGCGTTTTTGGTCCAAAAGGTCTAATTTTGCAAAAATTCAATATTTGTCGTCAATATTTTCAGGTTAAAATAAATTTTATTAATGACATGTAACGTTGAAACCTCCTTAAAAAAGTGTAAGGATATTTGTTACTAAAAGGCTGAAATTTACCACTTTTCACTCGAAAAATTACCAACGGCGACCAAGGTTACGAATGTATGAGCAAAATCACTACAGAATTACTATTTGTTCTACGAGTTTCAGTGTTTTTGGTCCTAAACGTTTAATTTTGCAAAAATTCAATATTTTGCGTCAATATTTTCAGGTTAAAATGAATTTTATTACTTTTGACTTGCAGAATATAAAATTTTCGAAAAAAATCCTAGATATGTTATGAATCAAGGCAAAAGTGTAGTTGAAACGCATTGACGTTGATAATGACATGTAACGTTGAAACCTTCTTAAAAAAGTGTAAGGACATTTGTTACTAAAAGGCTGAAATTTCACACTTTTCACTCGAAAAACTGCCAACGGCGACCAAGGTTACGAATATATGTACAAAATCACCACAGAATTACTATTTAGTCTACGAGTTTAAGCGTTTTTTGTCCCAAAGGTCTGTATAATTATAATGAATCTATGTAAAAGTGTAGAGGAAACGCATTGACGTTGATAATGCCATGTAACGTTGAAACCTCCTTAAAAAAGGGTATAGACATTTGTTACTAAAAGGCTGAAATTTCCCACTTTTCACTCGAGAAACTGCCAATGACGGCCAAGTTTATAAATATATGTACAAAATCACCACAGAATGACTATTTAGTCTACGAGTTTAAGCGTTTTTTGTCCCAAAGGTCTGTATAATAATAATGAATCTATGTAAAAGTGTAGAGGAAAGGCATTGATGTTTATTATGACATCAAACGTGTAAACCTCCTAAAAAGAGTGTATGGACATTTGTTACTAATAAATAGGCTGAAATTTCCCACTTTTCACTCGAAAAACTGCCAATGACGACCAAGTTTACGGATATATAGTATGTACAAAATCACCACAGAATTACCATTTGTTTTACGAGTTTTGGCGTTTTTTGTTCCAAACGTCTAATTTTGCAAAAATTCAATATTTTGCGTCAATATTTTCAGGTTATAATTAATTTTATTACTTTTTACTTGAAGAATATTAAATTTTTGAAATTTATGCTTGAATTATTATTAACACTTGCCGTACGGTGATGGATAGCGAGTGACCATGACTTATATTTAATTTAATTTCTCGAAATATACTGCCTGCAGGGACTTCATTCTTTATGTATTCCTCATCGAAACCTCTATGATTTGAATGATGTAATTAGGAAACAAAACATTCATAGTTAATTCAACAGAAATTAATGATTTTAAATCGCGAATTGACGAAATGTCAAACACCTGCGTATGACTCATTCTTTTTTGACAGTTCGTATAGCCCCGTTCCAGGGGTTCGTCACCAGTTTTATAATCCTGATTGTTATTTTTAATTTTTATCTGGTATGTTTTTTCTATTATCATTTTTTATTTGGTATGTTATATTGTACCATTACTCTTTTTATAATAAATGTACATTTTATTTATTATTTCATTTTCAAAAATATAATAATTGAGATGGCGGGAAATATCGATGGCGATGATAGCGATTTGGAATTTAAGGCGACAGGCAATATATCAGAATCAGAAGATTTTGTCGAGGTACAGAATGAAGTATATTCTGATTTGGAGACGAGTGAAGAAGACGAAGAAATATTATTTACATCAAAACATGGATTCGAATGGAGTTCATTACGAGTACCACCTCAATCTTCGAGGCATCGGTCGGGTATCAAATATTCTCATCGAAGATTCTGGACTGAGAAATTCAAGTATAAATGTACATTCCATAAAAGATATGTGTTGTCTGTTTGTAAATGAAGAGGTGGTAAAAGTGATGTTTAAGAAACAAATCGTCATTTAAATCGAATTCATTCAGAAAAGAACCAACCAATATCAAAAGACGAGTTATATGAATTCATTGGAATATTGCTCGCACCTGGCAGAAATCGAACACGAAAGCTATCTTTGAGTGAATTGTGGATAAGTGAAAGTCCCTTTTGCTAGTCATTTTTCACAACAGCTCTGTCTCGAGATAGATTCATCTATATTTACAGTCATATTCGTTTTGATGATAAAGAAACCCGAGAAGAGAGATATCAGGGTTTTTTCAGATAAATTAGAACCAATTAAGTGGATTTCAAAAATGTTTAAGGATATGTGCAAAAGCAATTATTCTCCATCTTCGAATATAACTGTAGATGAACGTTTGGCAAACTTTAGAGAGAATTGTTCATTTCGCGTGTACATGAAGTCTAAACTTGGTAAATATGGCATCAAAATCTGGGTTGCTGCCGACTGCGGCGGCATATGACGCATAACAAATTTACAGGCTTATTCTGGTATGATAAATAATCGTAGAGAGAGATAAATCAAGGTAACTGAGTAGTTATAGAAATGGTTCAACCGCAGTATGGCACGAACAGGAGGATAACCACAGGTATTTTTATTACCTCCATCAAATTAGCCAATAATCTTTTATTAAAAGGTTTAACTCTAACTGGCACGCTTCGAAAAAATAAAAGAGTAATCTCACTTGAATTTATACCGTCTAGAGAGAAAACAATCCATGGTAGCTGAAAATAAAATACTTGTTTCGTGTGTACCACAAAAAATAAAGCAGTATTATTATTATCCACTCAATTCAATGATGCAGAAATTGATTATTCAGAAAAACAAAAGCCACTATAGTAAATATACATCATTATAATAATACGAAAATTGGAGTAGATACGGGAGACCAAATTACTTGAGAGTACTCTTGCTCAAGGTCAACGAGAAGATGGCCTTTCCGTATTTTTATGGAAATTATAGAAATGGCTGCATTGAATGCATACCTCTTATGGATAGACAAATATCCAGAGTGGAAACAAAATAATTAATACCACCGAAAACATTTCATAAGAGAGTTAAGTTTGGAATTGGCAATGAAACATTCGAGAAAAAAAACCAGGCTATTCTGCAATATTTGTCAAACACCTGCGTGTTTAGTACGTAGAATATGGTAAAAAAAAAGTGGTTTCATGCCCCAATTGCGATAACTTTCTCCACAGGATTAAACTTTGATTATATGATATGTTTGTCCTATTTTCAAATTTTCTGTAGTGTTTATATTTTCCAAATTGCATATATTTTATTGATTTGAATTTCGTGTTTGTTTATATATAATTTTGAATTTCGTGTTTGTTTATACTTTATAAATTTCTCGCCCTAAAACCTTGATTTTTGAATTTATATATTCATTTTATATTTTGTTTATATGTTATTTAATGTCCTTATTCGAATTATGGTTTTATTGCCAAAAAAATACACGCTACATTTTATTGTATAATTTTATGAAAAAAAATTAAAAGGTTGGAAATCTCTTATCACGCATGCGCATTCTGAATGTTGCGCAGACCGAACGACGCAGCGTAAAAATAATATTCTTATAGAAATGTCGCCTTTCTGTTTTAGCTCTTATTTTATCATTTCTTACACTTATTTTATATTATTCGACATTTTATTACATAATAAAATGATGTTTATAGCTAATAACAAAAAATAACCTAGCAGATTTTGCATAATTTTAATTTGAAACATACATGTTTAGTGTACCCTCAGTGTCCAACACCGTTACTGGCGTAATTTTTTAGCACAGTAAGGGAAGTGTTAAAAGGTTGGAGACCTCTTTTCAGTCGTGCGCATTCTGAACGTTGCGCAGACCGAACGACGCAGTGGGAAAATTATATTCCTATAGAAATGTCACCTCTCTGTTTCAACTATTATTTTATCATTTCTTACACTTATTTTATATTATTCGACATTTTATTACATAATAAAATAATGTTTATAGCTAATTAAAAAAAAAAACTAATATATTTTGCATAATTTTAATTTAAAACATACATGTTAAGTGTACCCTCAGTGTCCAACACCGTTACTGGCGTAATTTTTTAGCACAGTAAGGGAAGTGTTAATGAATGAAGAAGTGTAGTAGAAAAGCATTGATGTCGATTATGACATCAAACGTGTAAACCTAAAAAAAAGGGTATGGACATTTGTTACCAATAGGCTGAAATTTCCCACTTTTCACTCGAAAAACTGCCAATGACGACCAAGTTTACGAATATATGTACAAAATCACCACAGAATTACTATTTAGTTTACGAGTTTTAGCGTTTTTTGTCTCGAAGGTCTAATTTTGCAAAAATTCAATATTTTGCGTCAATATTTTCAAGTTAAAATGAATTTTTATTACTTTTCACTTGCAAAATATAAAATTTTCAAAAAAAATGCTAGATATTGTATGAACCAAGGTAAAAGTATAGTAGAAACGCATTGAAGTTGATAATGACATTTAACGTGTAAACCTAAAAAAAAAGTATATGGACATTTGTTACTAATAGGCTGAAATTTCCCACTTTTCACTCGAAAAACGGCCAACGGCGACCAAGTTTACGAATATATAGTGTGTACAAAATCACCACAGAATTACTATTTGTTCTACGAGTTTCTGTTTTTTTCGTCCCAAACGTCTAATTTTGCAAAATTTCAGTATTTTGCGTCAATGTAAAAATTAATTGTATTACTTTTGACTTGCAAAATGCCAAATTGTACAAAATCACCACAGAATTATTATTTGTTCCTCGTGTTTTCGGTTTATTCGGCCTAAACATCTCAATTTGCTAAGTTTAAATATTTTGCTTCAATATTTCAAGCATAAATTATTTTTAGTACATTTGGCTGCGAAAATATAATTTTTTTTTACAAATATGCTAGATTTATAATGAATCAAGACAAAAGTATAGTAGAAACGCATTGACGTTAATTGTGATATAAAACTTCAATTTCTCGTCGTGGAAATGTGAATTTTCCGCCACGACCGTGTGATTTATCCCGTTTAGATTGTTTTCTTTCAGGTTACGTTAAATCTCAAGGGTACGCCAAGAACCCATAAACTATCGATGACCTTTAATCCAACATCACTCGTATCATTGCAGATATCTTCTTTTCCCCCAACGTTGACTATCACCTGAGAGTAGGCATCTTTGCCCCCGGCAGCCCGAAAAAGATCTCCAACGCCCTTTATGCCAGTCCAATCATGTATATAGGCGGAGCCAGAAGATTTGCCTTCTGCTAACACCTCTTCGACCCTCTATTTTGCATTATTGCAGATATATATGTTATATCCATTTATGTGAATCCGTTATTGAATATTTTTCTCAAAGAGTCGTCATCTCTAATAGGAGCTGAGGTGGCCGTTTGGCCGATATCATTTTCCACACCTAATTCCCATGTGCACTAATTATATTTATACCAATAAATATGAACAGTAAAAAACTTTTGTTTCATTGATTAAAAATTGCAACTCTTGTTGCGCCGCCCTGTTCGTGAGTCTTTCTCAATTCATTTTCTCAATGTAGCAATACCATTTCAAGCTTCGTTTCTAAGCTGTACTTATGAAATTCATATATTTATACTTGAGAAATTGTAGGATGGTTCCTGTGACAGTTTACAAATTTGCCCCAATGCAACCTTGTAACGACGTTCAGTAATTTTAATTATTTTATCAACTTTAATATAAGCCTCGATTCTAATCAATATCAAGTTATTTAGGTAAATTCAGTACATACAACTAACAATAATGACAAATCAATAGTAATACATCTTGATAAAAATGTGGCAGTTTGTTAAAATCAAATAATATTTGGTGACGTTTCTCAAAAGTCACTATGTTAGTCTACATTGGCTAGAGATGGGGTATACTATAATTGGATTTTGGATTTTTTTATACCTAAAATTAAATGTTCGTAATTAGTATCAGTTCATAGTGGATCTTGGCCTATTTAAAGATAGATACAAATCATACAATACATTAGAAAGTCAGTATAATGAAAATTAGGAATTAAAACGTCAGTTTAGAGAAAACAATTTTTCTATTTATAAAAAAACTATTCGATTTGTAAAATAAAAACGATTAAACTCCATCCCTTTGACACATGACATTTCAAATGTCACAGGAACCATCCTACATTTTCTCAAGTATAATAACTTAACACTGTACTGTCATTACTGACACGAGGAAAATCTAAATAAAAGACATTGTTAACTGAAATACATGTTTAATTCGTAGTTGTTTACCACGTTCCATATATATTTATAATAGTTCAATAATATGATAGTTCAATAATATGATAGTTCAATAATAGAATATGATATTGACAAACCTAAATATATGTACTAATATACATTTCAAGTATATTTTTTTATACTCTTTTTTTGTATTGTGGTAATATGATTTTCTTATATATTTTTTTCTATTTTTTTCTAATGCAAACTTTCTCCTTTGCCATGTTTAATAAAACTGCTAATGCTAGACATTGCTAATAACATTTATTTACACTTTTTTTCACTGTCATTTGTTTATTTTCATTTATATTATACATACAATAACAAAAATATTTATTTTTTGCGAATACTGGCAACATTGAAATTAATATTTGATAACCAATGTTCCCTCTGAGACTTATTAAAATATTAAATGTAACAATTTATATTGAAAAACTGTTCACATGTGGAATATTTTTTTATGCATTCCTTTACCGAGAATTTAAAGCTTAGTAATGTTTAATAAAATAGTAAAAAACGTTTAATTTGTCCTAAGATTAGCTGTAAAGTAATAATGTTTCTAATTTAACTCAGGATACTCAAATAGCAAGCTACTTTAAATTTAAAAGTAGCTTTAAAAGTGTTAACGAAGTAAATGCTGGAATAATGGTATGCATTAGTACAATAACATTTGTTTCAACAAAGTTTAACTAAGAAATTAATTTACCAAAAGGTCTGATATAAAAAAATAGGCATAAAAGTATTATGTCTCGTTTACACTCACAAGACTTTATTTTCGCCATTTTTTTTAAAATTTTACTATTATAGTTTAAAAACATCTAAAATAAGAAAAAATAATTATTTTACGTTTGTGTTTGTAGTCAATTAGCTGAATTCTTCCTTGAATTTATTTATACTGTAAGTTGTCTTTGGATCAACAATGATTGGACCATAGATATTTTGAGTCAGTGGTGCAACAGGGTATCTTTTGACATTGTGTCTGGTATGATTGTTATGTTGCCAGTCTGCAGATTTTTTTGAATATTGGGGTTTTGTTTTCAATTTATATAGTACTCGTTCTAATAGTAAAAAATAAAAGAGCAGTATATATAAGGGTGCAAATAAAAGGGCAGTATATATAAGGGTGCAAATGAAGGAATTATTTCACCTTACTAAGACATGTAAGTTCTTGATAATGAAAGGCTATATCCTCTGATAAACTAAGGTTGTCAGTCAATTCTGAGGATGCAAGTTACGTGTGCAAGTATTTTTTATTATGTGCAAACTGTTGCACATATACATAAAATATTAAACTGAAATAAGTTCTTCAACATATCCAAATTGATGATGTGGACATGTTTAAGAGCTTGGCTGGGAGACAATATTGTTTTCAACCCAAGAAAACGAGGATCATTGGAGCAGGCAAGTTACACAAAGTTCACCATTGTAGATGATAGAAATATTATTGCACATGGAAAGGCAACAAATATTGTTTTACCAAACAATTTCTTTAACCAGGCTAAGACCCTTTTTTTTAGGTACCATAAAGAATTGAACCTGAAACCCTTAGGTGAAATCCTAATATATTACTAACTAAGCCACAGAAGTCACCTGTTCATGTGACTTCAAAAGTACGTAACATAAAACATTGTATTATATTACGTTTTTGTTGTTTACTGTAAAACTTGGTAAGTTTAATGCCATGTGGCAATTTTTTACAATCAACCAAAAAGATGTCAAAGAGACTTGAAGAGAAAACCTGACTTAACTTTGTTTTTTTTTTAAAATTAGTACCAACAGAAATGGAACATCCGGGCTGCAACACAGATATCTTACACGGAGGTTGTCGTGACATGCTTTCATCTGAGATGAGAGAAATAAAACAAAAGCATAACATTGGGAGATCATTGTAAAGTTTGCTTAAGTCAGGTTGTGGTTTAACGAATGTCAAGAATGAATTGAGTTAAGATGCAACAAAACTCGTATATATTTACGAGTATTTCAACCAAGTTAATTCAATAAAGTATAAAAAGGGTTTGTTTTTAATTTTGTTGTTACCATAATATTAGAAATTATTCATGCAAATATAAATTTTGAATATCCAGAGAGTAATTTTTAATCAATTACTTAAAGGGAACATTGGTAAAATATTAATTGTTAAGTATTGATATGATACTTTTAATAAAACAATGTTTTCAATGCTTACATATAACAATTTTCTATTGCAGATAAATATACTATAAATTTTCTATACATTTTTTCCAGTTGAAACATTGACATATTATGATAAAATAAAGTAATCATTTTTAATAAATAATTGTAATTAACAATTTAACAAAACTTATGTTAAATGATTTGAATTGATTTTTTAACGTTATCTATAATATATTTAAATATAAATAAATACATGTTTTGGATTTATTAATAAATACATATTTAAAAATATTAGTGTTTTTCATTAACATTCTACAATTAATGCTCTTTGCTCTAAGAGTAGCTGTAAAGTATTGCCATTAACACTTTTTACTTAGCAGCTTGAGTAGCATGCTATAATAATGAAAAAAAATAGCATAACAAGCAGCTATAAGAATGAAATGTAGCTGTAACAGTGCTACTTTTTCAAATTAGCATTTGTAACAATAAAAAAACTGAAGAGAAGGGAGCAATATCAGGAATTGTAGTAAATTTATAACAGTGTTGGCAAAGTGATTGGTTGCGATTGGTAATCACATTTTTGAATGCAATTCCAGTTCGGTTTTTTTTTATTCTGGCTGGTAGAACGAGATTGTTACATAACAATAAATTCGACAGGTTGTATTGAAAACAATAAAAGCATAGTACAATACAAAATTTAACCCTTTTAATCCCACGGGGCCGATCATCGGCCTCAAAGTATTTATATAAGTTTTTATGTTGAATATATATTTTTTTTAACTTTGAGAATCATTAATTTTTAAAATAATGCATTTAAAACCAAATATTAACTAAGATAAAAAATAAAATATTAATTACTGTTTTTTTTTTGCCAAAATATGCTGGGATTAAAAGGGTTAATGTTATAATTGTGAGGTGCATAACCGCATGATAACGCACTGTACTTTCGAGCGGAACGTCATCGGTTTGAATCCCGCACTGTGTTACTCCTGTCAAATGACAAGCATTTTTTTCACCTAGCATTCGGGCATATAAGGATACTTATGACTTCGGTCATATCATCATTCTACTACTTTACGAGTACATATATTCTATGTAAAAAGTAGTAAAGTCACTACTTTACAGCTACTCTCGGATGAAGTACGCTAAACATAGAGCGTTATTTGTCGGTGTTTTGTATCAAAATTTAGCAACTCTTTAGAAATAATAAATCTTCAGCTTTTTTAAAACATAAAACCATAGAAACATTTTTATGGATACAGGATGGTATAAATGCAAAACGGACACATTACATTAAATTCCTTTACATTTTTCAATTTAAAATGTTAAGTGCAATATTTATTTTGTCCAACCGAATTAATGAACTCATCGCATTCTTTGATCAAACTTAGTGTAATAAAAGTATTGAGAGACTCTTGGTCACTGAAGTAGAAGTATGAATATACGTTGAAGCGACCAGGTGAAGAGTGCTACCAGGTTTTCTTAGCCACAGGCTCTTCAGATAGCACAATGCTGAGAGAATTTGTGAAGAATGTGCACAACATTGATCAATTTCAGTGTGAGACAAGTTTCCCTGCACTGAGGTCATGACAGAAGGAATAATATTGTGTCAATTTTACAGTTATATGTCTTACATTAATTTCTTCGACTCAAAATAAATATTTAAAACTTGTTAAATAAAAAAATGAGGTTTGATATATATTATTTAAATGTATTTTAAAAATTTGATTAAAATTCATAAAATTATGATTAAGTACAAAAATGTATGTTTAATTAAATTTACAATTGTTTTATGGAGATACAAAGAATAATAATTCATTGTATTATGACACTAATAAATAACATTTTTATATTGGCAACATATTTTTTGTGCATGCAGTTTAATTTGAAATTATATAAAAATGTTGTGACGTAACATATAAATGATTTTTAACAGATTTAATGTAATTTTAAATGGAAAGTTTGACATTTGTGATGTAACTTTTAATTGTTTTTGATACAATTGTCTTTGGTACAATTATTTTTGGTACAATTGTCTTTGGTTTATCGATTTACACTCATTTTTCTCTTTTCAAATTTACCCATTTCTGCCCATCATATGATTTCTTAGGAATAAGGGGGGCTATGAATAAATTTCACCAAAGATAGCGTTTATCAGCATTCACAATTATTTAAATATGTGTTTGATAGCTGTGAGACGCTGTTAATTACCGTAAATTGAGACAATACTCTAAAGATCGATTTGTGTGGTAGAATACATGCTTGTAATTAGGTTTCACAACTCATCAAATTGATGAGAATTTTTGATAAAGGAATTAAATAATAATCAATAATTGATAAAAAGTATCTACTTATTTTTTTCATAATGATATGTCCTCAGTAAGATACAGCTAAATGCTTAGTTTACTGGGGTCATAACATAATGATAAATCTCCTCAGTAAGATACAGCTAAATACTTAGTTTACTGGGGTCAAAACATAATGATATGTCCTCAGTAAGGTACAGCTTAATGCTTAGTTTACTGGGGGTCATAACATAATGATATGCCCTCAGTAAGGTACAGCTAAATTCTTAGTTTACTGGGGTCATAACAAATGACAGGCGAAAAACCCAGATCTAAAAGGTCTTTCAAATTGAGCAGTTTTTTTTATTAAAATTTTTTTCATTCTTGACAATTTCCCACAATTTCCTTCGATTTAAAAACACACAATTTCACAATTTCCTTTGATTTAAAAAAAAACTTTTTATTGTTCATTGAAGTATAATGTATGACATATAAACACAAAAAAACCATATCTGCCAAATGTCCACCTCTTGCAGCTCCACAGATGTCCACTCTTTTGTCAAAATTTTCGATGACATTTTGGCATAATTGCGGTTCTAACTCACCAATAATGCGAATAATTTCATCCTTCAGCTCAGGAATTGATCAGGGTCATTTTTATAGACCTAGCTTTTCACGTAACCACATAGAAAATAGTCCAACGGTGTCAGTTCACATGATCTTGGTGGGCAATTAACATCACCGTTTCCGGAGATTACAATACATAAAATAATTCAACAATTTGAATGCATTGTTGTATTGTATACGACTCCATTTTTATAAATGTCATACATTACACTTCTCGAATGTCACAAGACCCAGGCAAGTTCGCGTTTTATCAAGAATAAAAAAAAAACCGCTCAATTTGAAAGACCCTTTATATAATATATATATAATGAGAGTGTCTCCTTGGAAAACACTTTGTTTTGTCAATCTAGTTTTTTCCTATATTACGTAAACATATTATATATACTTTTCATATAAAATGAATATAAAACAATTATATACTTCGTCACATTCAATATTTAAAATAAAATCAATTGCAAATAATATAATATTAGAAAAAGAAAAAAAAGAAATGGGCATCAACTCTGACTTCTTAATTTTATTGTACCAACAATCACTATTCTATAATACAATTTAAGTACATTGCTGTTTTCAAAATAAACTATTTAGCTTTTTTTAAACTTTGATCACGTATGTTATATATTTTATATGTTGACAACATTCATTTGCAAAAGAAGTTGAAAAATGCATGATATATATATATATATATATATATATATTTTAAATCTGACAACACTGAAACATTTTGTATAATTTTTTTAACACATATAGATTAAAATGCAGGTTCGGAACCCTTGAATGTATTTGTAAAAATGAAAAAAGAAAATAATTTATATGACACAAAATGTCAACTATTATTTCTTTGTTAATAAAAACACGAAGTCACCATCCTAATTTCTTATTAGTTTTAATCTCGAACATTACTTTTAACCACCCTAAATAATTTAATTCCACCTTGAGTATATTGATGATACTCGTAATACTTAAATATCATAATTTATAATTGAGCCCGTTATAAAACAAATGGGTTCGAACATTCAAAAGTTACTGGGCTTCGAAAATTGAATACTATCAAAGATCTTGGCCCAAAATAGGTCGAAACTGAGATCTATTGGAGAAACTCGGAAATGAATGAGACAGTCACTTATACCACCGATATAATGTCGTCAATGTTGACATGGATAGGTTACGTACGCAGATCTTAATTTATTAACTGTCAACAAAGATTATTATACAAACCCAACAGCATGGATGAAGACCAATTGGCAGAAGGCTTTTAAATAACGTGCAACAAGATCTAAGGAGGCTGGAAGATGGCAAGTGACATAGATGATAAATCATCTGGAGATTTAAATCTCTGCATGAATTATATGACCATCTGAGGTTGGCAGAATTGGCAGAAGGCTTTTTAGATAACGTGCAACAAGATCTTAGGAGGCTGTAAGATGGCAAGTGACATAGATGATAAATCATCTGGAGATTTAAAGCTCTGCATGAATTATGTGACCATTTGAGGTTGGCAGAAGGCTTTTAGATAACGTGCAACAAGATCTAAGAAGGCTGGAAGATGGCAAGTGACATAGATTTAAAAAAAAAACGTCTGGAGAGCTAAAGCTTTGCATGAATCATATGCCCATCTGAGGTAAGGTGGAAAAATGTAGTAAAATTGTTGAAATTAATTATTTTATCTAAAAGTTAAGATATAATGGTATTTCAAGGGTTCCCAACAACTTTTCATCTAATTTGATAAAATAATATGTATTAAAAATTGAGGATACTCATTATAAAGCATATGTAAATATTGCTTGCAGTTGAATTCAGGGATTTTTAAACATTTTGTAACATCTTAACTCTTTACGTTGTTTTCTATTCAGATCACTTGTTGGAATATCATAGAGCACTCTGTTTTATTTGTTTATATATACGAGTATATACACAATTCATAAAAGAGTTGCAGAAAAGAAAGTATCAATGTTGTTAAAGCTACTTTGAAAAAGTAACCCTTTTATAGTTATTTTTCAATCCAAAGTAGCATGCTACTCAAAAAGTCAAGTAAAACTAGTAGTGGCATACTTTACAGCTACTATTAAAACAAAATAGCTACTTGTAGCACTTTTTTTTTAAAACACCGTACATTTTCCAGCAACCTGATTTATATTATTGAAAACTCAAAATAAATGTTAAAAAAAAATTGCTGTATTTTTAAACTGAGAGAGACTGTCAGTTCATCTTTTTGATGGATGAGTGAATAATGTTTTAATCAAGGGCACTATGAAATATATTTTAGTTTTTGAATTTTTGTTTGGAGTAAGTACTGCACTACTTTAAAAACTGGCAACATTTTGCATAGAATGACAGCATGATAATTGATTTGATTATTCTATATAAATAAAAAAAAAACATTTTTAAGTGCCGGATATTTAGATAAATGATAAAATAATATGGATCAGTTTATTATTATAAATCTAAATTTAGATTCAAGTCTATGATTTTTTAGTAGGTTCATACACATACATATTCTTCTCTATGATATTTAACCTTCAAGTAAAGATAGAATCTGAACACACACTAATTAATTATGCAAATACCTAAATACATATATAGTTAAAACTAAGGCAATCCAATGTGCGCAAATTCTTTATTTGACAAAGCAACACCATGATGAACAGTTTAAATATGAAAAAAATAATACATTCCTTTTCAACATCTATGTTTTATTTGAATATATATATATACATATATATAAATACAATATTTTTACACATATGCTTTGAAAATATATTAATATAAATATAAAGGCTGTGTACACAAAAATACTTTGAATCACCAATAAAATCATGTCATGTTATTTTTATCTTATGGCAACAACATAAAGAATCTAAAGTCTGATTCACATTTGACTATCTGAAACTAATTTTATTCTATTCACGACTATTGCCATCCAAATCGCCAGAATGAAACATGAAAAGTTTACAAATTTCCAAAAGACTTTTAGTGGGCTTTTGTGAATAAGATAGATTTATTTAAATAATTAAACAATTATTTGTACATTTTAAGCAAGTTACAAACACGTGTTTGTAATAAAAAGGGAGAATTTACAAAACACCCTTTAGAGAGCAGACTCTCTTCAAGGGGAAAAAATTGTATTGTAAGGGCTTGAAAGTTTTATGAATGTCACTTGTTTTTTTTTTACTTTTATGTTGATTTGAATAATATTTTGTTACGAGTTATTATTCTTTATTATTTATTGGGGGGGGGGGGGGGGGGTTGTGTTAAAACCATATAGGATATTTAATTTTTAAAATATACAACATGTAAACAATTTGTCTTTTGATTTTGTAATAACTGCTCATGAATATTAATATTTTATTTATTTATTTTACACATGGCAAGAAATATACACAATTCGCGAAAAACCAACAGGTAATTAAATTCGGACACACAATTTTAATGGATCTGGGTTTGTTGCCTTTCATTTGTCGTGTCCCTAGCAAAAACTAGGCTTTTGCCTGTATCTCACTGAGGACAATATGATTGAATATAATCAATCATATTGTTATAATTATATTGATTGATTATAATAATTATAATTATAATAATTATAATTATATAATTGATTGACTATAATAATTATAATTATAATAATTATAATTAAATAATTGATTGATTATAATCATATAAAATGTTATAACATAAGATAATAAATTTTATGAAATTTATTTCAAATTATATTATTAAAAATTACTGAATCTTCAAGTAAAATATATATTCTTTATTAAAAAAAATATTGGAGTGGGAATGTTTCTTAGAAAAAATTATCTTTCAATATATAATATTTAAAACAAAATGTCTAAAGAACAAACTCATCCCATAGTATTAAAAATGAATATACGTGTAATTTGGACTATATCTGCATTTAATAATCAATTTTTTTATATAAATACAGCCATTTGATTATAATTTGTTTTTTTTTACATTGTTAGAAATTATTTTGAATTTCATTTACATTTAATTGAATGATGCTATAATTTTTGTAATTGAAACTATAAATGAGTAAAAAATACTGATTATTTAAATACTTTGATTTGGAACAATGTTATGTTAAAAAAATACAAGATACAGCAATACTTTGACTTAAGGTTGACTTTTGTAAAATATAAGGGACTTAATCTATTTGATTGGAGATTTTAATTTATGATAATCGATTTACACCTAGCCACAGCATTAGACACTTTCGTAAAACATATTACAAGATACCATTCAATGATAAGATTTAAAGAAATTAGAAGCATATAAACAGTTTAAAAAATAATGTTGAAAAATTGAATCAAACTTTGAAATATGGACTGAGAATAATAAAGATGAAATAGAAAATTAGAATCAACGAGATAAATAGCATGTAACAAATTAAAGGTGGGAATTCGGTTGAGGTGTAAAAAAGATTGGTAATAATCTGAACGTTGTCTATAGCGATGACATTACGAGTGTGAAAATCGTTAAGTAACATATGTTATGTTCTCATATCAACCAACACCAATAATTAAAATTTTCAAAAAGCAAACTATGAGTATAAGTCTAAATTTTGTAAACCGTCGCATGCTTGGCTTTGTTCCGAAGGCTTTGATTTCTGATACTAAATAAAAACAAATGTTAACACGTAGGGATAGAATAATGGACCATAGAAGAGGCCTCAGAATTCACGGCTAAAAAGTGGACATGATAAGATTTGCAGACGACATTGCTCTGATCGCCGATAGCAAAGAAGAACTAAAGAAGACCTTGGAAACTATGGAGAATGTCCTAAATACCAAGTTCAACATGAATATAAACAAGGACAAAACAAAAGTGATAGCCGTAGGCAGAGACGAACACCAAATGAACATACTAATGTCAGGAGCTGCACTTAAGAACGTAAAAGAGTTTGTCTATCTTGGAAGCAAGATCACATGGGATGGCTGTATAAAAAGAGAGGTGGACAGCCGCATCCACCAAGCAAAATTCGCCTTTAATAAGAGATCAAAGATTTTCGAATCCAACAACATGGACCTAAAGCTCCACAAGCAATTGGTCAAAACATATGTGTGGAATATTTCGATGTATGGTTGCGAGACATGGTGCATAGGTGAAAGAGATCGAAAAAGATTGGAGGCCTTCGAGATGTGGACCTATAGACGAATCCTAAGGATTTCCTGGAGAGACCACATTACAAATGATGAGGTTCTCAGCAGGATCGAAGAAACCAGGCACCTGTCAAACACCAAATCGGCAAGGCGTGCAGAATGGATGGGTCATATGCTGCGACATGAAAATTTCTTGCATAATATACTGGAGGGAATGATTGAGGGATCGATTGGCAAAGGGCGTCCTCGCCGAGAGTATCCTGAGCAAATATGCCATGATATGGACTGCACCTCCTATACTCAGAGCTTAAGAGGATCGCTGAGGACCGAGCGGAGTGGAGGAGGAGATGCAGAGCTTTGCTGCTAACCAATTCCCAGGATTGAAACTGAAGAAGAAGAAGATTAACAAGTATTTTTATCTTCAAAACAGAAAAAAAATGGAAGAGTAGGACTATCACCATCATGAAGAAAATGTGTCTGGTTAAAGTCTCTCATTCATCTTCGCAATATTTATGTAAGACGTGGAGGCTTGGACTCTGAGAGAAGTAGAATAGATGAATTTGAAATATGGTACTGGAGAAGGATGTTACGAATTCCGTAAATAGCAAGGAGTATTAATACCTCAATTCTCAATAGCAAGGCGTATTAATACCTCAATTCTCAATAGCAAGGCGTATTAATACCTCAATTCTCAATGAACTGAAAGTCACCGGCAGATTCTCGACAATATGCCTTTGACAAATAGTCTGATACTTGATTGAAACACAATTTTACGACTGAATTTTAGATTAAATCACTTGATAACATTATAAAATAATATTATCCAAATGTTTTCTTTTAAATGGCTGCTGACCGAAATTTGAATGTTTCCAGTTAACGCTTCCTTCCCTGTGATGTGTAACTAGTACACATTGCTTCTAAAAACTTTAATATCTATATAAATAAAATAAATACTGGGTTCGGATTTTAGGTATTCCTCCGTAATACATTTACGCATTGAATGGAAAAAATAATATTAGTAATAATTAGCACTTATCGGCCACATCAGAGATATTTTGTGAAAATCGGGAATAAATTCACCAATACAATTAAACGTGTGCCAGTGTGTGACGTAGGTATATTCATTCTAAAAAACCGCTATGGGTGAGGAAGCGACGCTATTCACGTCTCACTCTTACTCTACTTCGGTATATGGGAATGTAAGAAATAGAATCTCAGTTCGCTCGCTTCTCTCGCTTAGTAGCTCACAGGTATTCGTTCGAGGTGGTCGCTTTGTCTGTTTTGTGAACATAGGCCAACGTTTTTTTTTTCATGTTTTCAGCAATTAAATTATAAGTTTTGACTTCAAATTTAATTAATTTAAGCGATTGGCTATGAATATTCTTATTTTTCCCATTTTAAATCGCTCATTTTTACATGTGTATTGAATACACAGCACCGGAACACGCAGATTATTTTAGCACAGGAAGGGAAAGGATAATGAAGAATGTTAAGCTGTTAACTTTCATTGAGAAAACAGAATATGCGTTAAAAGAACAAAGTAATATCTAAATATTAAGATTTAGCATACTACCAATATATCAAATAAGAATGATAATTAAATACCTTTATTTCATCGGAAATTATAAACTTTCTTAACACTTTGCAAACGGAAGGATACTTATTTGAAATTAGCATTTTCATATTGGTTGGCATTGGGTTATTCATAAATAATTTAATATATATTAAATATTTATCATTTTACCCATTCCCAATATTGTCTCATGGGGCCTCTATTGATGGTTACTTGAATATTGTTTCTAATTGTTATTAAAACTGACTTTGTTACGGTTTAAGTCAACCTTGGATCAGGTGTGATAAGATATTTATACTAATAGTTGTATGTGAATGTTCCCAATTCTAAATAGTTAGATAACAACGTGATTTTATTTACGGTAAAATCTCAATAGATACAATTCTGAAGATAAATTCAACAGTAAAATAACTTGTTTTAACAGATATTGTTTGTACATATTTTTGACATTCGTCTATCAGAATTCTAAGAATAATTAATCACATCTGTAGCCTGTCTTCGAAATTTTGAATTTAATGATTTTTATAGTAATTCCTCCATTTAAGCGGTGTTCATTTATAGAAACTCATTTTGACTACTGCTTGAAATTTTAAATGCATGATTATGACATCTGTGAGGAAATAATTTGGAAAGTAAATCGATATTTTTACACGCAACTGTAAGAGTGACCACAGTTACAATGAAAATTTCATTTAGCAGGAGGGATTTTGAGTAGGTATCGCAAATTGTAAGTTCTGTAATTTTTTTTGCATAAATAAATCATATGACTCTCGTAAAGATATATGTGTTATGAGTTATCAGTAAGCCTATATAGACACAGCTTTTTTAAAAGTAACAATAGACTATCAGGAAATATATGTAAAGAGTAATGTATATGGTTACATAATGGTGTGAGACGTAGCTTTTGGAATTTTTAATGGATTCAACAGTGATATCCGATACTTTTTAATATATAAAAATAAGAGTTTAGTTAAGAAAACTATCTATTCGACTCTATATAAGAATCCAATTCTCCCAATTGAAATATTAATATGGGTTTTAGACATTGCATTTAGATTTTCGTTAAAATTCCATTTGAATTTCATTAATTTATTGATAATGTGTGTTTTCATAATTGAATAAAAATTGTCACGAGGCAGTGAGAGTCAATATAGAAAAATCGTTGAGCAATTTGGCAAATAATTTGATTAAAAACTGGTTTAAAAATTGTAATAAATCATTTGAAAAAAAATTTAAAATCATCTCTTTTATTTTACGTAGCATTTAATGGATTCATTTACGTTCTGTTTTCCTCGAACCAATTACGCACGTAAATAGAGGGATAATTGTGTAAAATTCCTTTTAATATAGTTACTGCTTTTCATTATCTTTACAATATACACATGTAAATACGTACGTTGATAATGTGAATCAAACTTAATGAAAAATTAATATAAATTTGCATTTATACTTTTTGTTTAGCATAAAAGTTTTTTTGTATCATTTATGAATATTAACTTTATATTATATAAAGCGATATATTGAAAGCGTTTTCTTAAAGCTTACTTGTGAATAAGCTAATTATATAATATAAATGTTTAAAATAATTATTTTTAAAATGGCACATACATTTAGTGATTGCAGGCACTAAACACTCATTCTTACCCATTTATGTAGAAAATAATTTTTTTTTTCTTATACGCTGTAATTTTGTTATCATAGTTACACCAAGAAAAATAGTAAAAATTTAATTGTTTTTAATTTTTACATTAATTTTATACATTTGCAAATTTTTTTTTATTAATTTAGAATAGATTTCGACCATAAATAATTTTTATAAAACATCCTTCGAGTGCAAGTGAATACAGAAAGACAAGATGCTACAATAAATATCAAAACACTAACATAATTCATGTAATCTGCTGTCAAAAATACATATGCACTATTGTGAACATCAGACCAGGACCCAGTATGCCCATAGTCATGTGCCACGCAAGAAAAATAATACAACATAATACTACTTCGATATACACGTTTATATACGTTAATACACACATTCCTCCTTCCTCTTCATATACCAATACAAATACACATATACAAACATGAATGGCACTTTTCCCAAATTCATTGTATTTTCCCAACTTCATAGTATTTCGATACAGAGCAAGCTGAAAAAGATATACGTTTCAGCAACTATACTACTTTCTTACTTGTATTTAAACGGTGATACTATTCCTTCTTGACCTCTATTCTGAGGATCGCGATCATCATACAATGGTCATCAATTATTCTTCTTCAGTACAAGCAATCTCTTGTTATAGCACCTCCTGAAATAAGCACCCTGCTGCCTTTTTCACATGATCACCCTTACTTGAATGCTTGCCCTCTGTCCCTTTTACTTTTCATACTTCCGTCAAAATTTACTGGTCAAGACTGTCATCATCTACTTGCGTTATATATCCAACGTATTGTTAAGATTCTTCTTACACACAGCGCAGTAAAACATACTCGTATGTCAACCCCAAGTTCATTAATAATCTATATATTGGTTCTTCTCGCAGTCTATGGAATGTGCAAGAGCTACTTTCAACACCACGTAAATTCTTTGTCTATTACGTGCCTTAAGTATTCAGATCTCCGCGGAACATAAAAAAAATTATAAAACAAGAATTTGGACTAGTTTTAGTGACACCATATTAATGTAATGTTTCTTGTAATTAAAATATATAGTATTTTAATGGTCGAAGAAATTGTCATTTACATATTAATGTTATATTTTCTTGATGTAACACCTGTTAGCAATCATTTTTAATTAATAAAAATACCAGACATTCACGCTCAGAATCTGTACAACAAAGCTTAAAAGCTACCCTCAAAACAATTCTTCAAAAGTCAACATTATTCCGATTTTCCAATAGAACTTAATCAATGTAATTTTACTTATACTTATGTCCATTCTATCAATCAGAGACGGCTTTTAAGAATCGATAGGATTTAAAAAGATTTATGAATGGAGAGCAAGGAAAAGGAGTGAATGGAAGGAGATAAATGCAAACATTTTAATTGTGAGATAGGTAAGAAGTATGAGAAAGAGAAGAGCTTGTATGTATTATTGTTATTACACTTTCGTAGTATATATATATTGTGTAGCATGGAGTATAGCGAGATGTTAAGCAGTAGTAACTTGTGGACAGTACTGGTTAGTTTAGGGCCACCTAGAAAGCACTCAGCCACTGGCCTACTGACATCTCAAACTCTTCACCTTTGAATCCCAAATAGCTGTCAGTGTAAGTATAGCAGCCACACTTCAAAAACCGTGTGACCCCACAGGCTTAATAGGGGCTGGTCACTTTAACATCCATCTTTTTTCTATCTCTCCTTGTCTACATTAGTATATCTCAAAACATTTTTACAACACTCCAGCTCCCACTTATCATCCACTAACACACGTTTCCTCTGGTACCTCATACTACACTCCAAAATACTGTGTTGGCAGAAGGGCTCACAATGTATAATATATAAAACTTGTATACAATTCTTATAACATCTTTTGTGATGCGGAAGCCAATGAGAAACCACCACAATATTTTTCCTAAGAAAACCACATGAATATTTTTTCCAATGTTTGGTCACGTTATATAGCATTGAGGTTGCAATGAAGAAGTATATATAACAACTTGGCTGTTGAAGAATACAATGAAGAAGTATATATAACTACTTAGCCAACCAGAATAATGTTAATGAAGCCTTGAGTGAAAACTAGACTGGAACTGATTTAAAAAAAATCACGTACCATAACCCCTAAAATGGAAGATCCATCCACATGGATGTGAATGAGGAAAAGGCTATGCATGCATGCGTCATTATAGTAATAGTTTCTGAATGATGTCATTACGCATTAAGATAAGTAGAAGCTATTTGGTGTGAAAGGTAAGGAATTAATCAGTTGTGGTGGAGAGTTTGTTTTTCTGTCGAGGACTTGCCTTTGGCATATTGTCGACAATCTATTTGTGATTCTCAGTTCTTCGAGAATGAAGTCATTAGATTGTTTTACCATCTATTAAATTCATAACATCCTTCTCTAGCACCATATTCCAAATCTATTGTACATCTCTCACTTGCTCTCTAAGTTCACGCCCCTATGCCTTACGTAAATATTACCAGAGATTTAATTAGGTCCATTTTTATCATGATGAGGATAGTTCTAATCTTCCATATCTTTTCTAGCTTTGATGTCGCATTTTTCACCATTCCGGTTCTTCTTCTCCACATCAGACTCACATCTTCTATTATTGGTAATACTTGAGCCGAAGTAAACAAAGTCAGTAACCACTTCTAGACCATGATTCAATTTATTTGGCGACAATTTGTTACTGCAGTCTATTATCATTTACTTTTCACCTATTGATTTCCAAACCCAGGAGCTTACTTTTAAAGAAGCGTGGCCACTTCTTCTTCATAGCTTTCTTCAATCAATTGAAATTCCACTGTTACAATCTCTTCATAATATATTCTCCATATAAGTTGAAAATATCATGAGAGAAAATGCATCCTTGCCATACACCCTTTTGCACTTTGATGTTGTTGACAGAATAAAAGGACAAAAGGGAAAGAATTAGTTCAAGAATATGAAAGGGAGGCAAAGGAGAATTAGGATGAAAGAGTATAAAGGGTAATTCACATACATATATAATATATAAATTTTGAAATAGTTAAATTTTTACCTTCTAGTATTTAAATTTAAGCCGTCTCAGTATCTATAAATACATACAATAGTCAAATTTTCTTACTTAATCTCTCCTATATCTTATCTACATATTCATTTGATTGTACCACACAGATCTAACTCTTCCTATTTGTCCAACAAACACAAAAAAACAAACATTGATATTCATGCATTTAAGTAGGGAATGAAATTGTATAAATAATTATCTTGTAACGTGAAAATCACTGTAAAAAATTATACACCCATACCTCGCTTTACGGCCTAGATACGTTCCGGAAAAGTTGACCGTAAAGCGAAAAGCCGTATAACGAATCAATTATTTTGATACAAACCCGTACAAATTCAATTGGATCTGTTAAATTTTTTTATGAAATAATATAGTTTTTAATTCATAAAGCTTTTTATTTCCTATAAAAATGCTCACATTAAAATAAAAGTACAAAACAGTGCATTAATAAACAGAAATTAAAAAAATTAATATATAAATTAAAAAAACAAAAAAAATCATATGTACATATAATAAAAACAAAATAAATCATATGCACATATGTATACATATAATAAAAAACATAAAATAAAATGTTTAATAATCTGATGACGAACATGTCGACGTGTCAAAAAGATTATTCCCACACTGGTTCCCGCCATGAAATAATTTTCGAACCCACCATCTTTTTCGTAGTTTTTTATTGCGCTTATTGTTATTCTTAATTATATAAAAAAGAGCTAGGGAAATTCTCGAGAGAGCAACTTCAGTCATTTTTCGCAAAGGACTGAATCGCACCATGAATCTTGAATAGCGTCTGGGCTGAATCCAAACAATGAATTTATGCTGCGCGAATTCTGAATCGCAACATGAGTCTATTCAAATAATCTCAGTGAGTACTACTCTTAACAGTACAGCATTTTTTTGACCGTATAACGAAACATTGTGGGCCGTAAATCGAAAAAGTGCCATAATTAAAAAAGGCCGTTATAGCAAAGTGCCATATAAAGAGCAGCCTTAAAGCAAGGCATGGGTGTACTTATGAAAGTGATACATATGACATATTATAGGAATCTTTTTTTTTTTAGTAGGATAAATAAAATATACAAAAACACGGTAATCAAGAATGGAAATTAAGAGTCCATGTCTCAGGATATTGCCTATCTGATAAGGAATATATTTAAGGTCAAACAAAGAAGATTAATTAGTTCTTTTACAAAATTATATAG
This sequence comes from Odontocerum albicorne, assembly GCA_949825065.1. Lineage (NCBI taxonomy): Eukaryota > Metazoa > Arthropoda > Insecta > Trichoptera > Odontoceridae > Odontocerum > Odontocerum albicorne. The sequence goes on along the minus strand of OX463866.1, from coordinate 12,324,587 downwards.
TATATTGTTTATAGTTAAAGTTTTAATGTTGTGGAGATTTAAAGACATTGTAATTTGTTTTATCAAACACTGTGTATCAAACAAAAAGTGGAATAAACAGTGTTTGATAAAACAAATTACAATAAATTATACAAGTTGACAAAATGTGTATAATATTTTGAAGTATTATAATTTGTTTTATCAAACACTGTTTATTCTACTTAATGTAACGGTATAACTCTACGTGTTTCAAAGTTTTCATCTCATCATAAGGTGATCATAATTGTGCTCCTCTAATGATGAGGTGAAAACCCTTACATAAAGTGGAATAAACAGTGTTTGATAAAACAAATTACAATGTATTTAAACCTCCACAATGTTAATAATGCCTTAACTATAAATAATATATTTTAAAGTAAAAATAACCCAATAATATACTGAATAGAATGAACTTATCTGAGAATTAAACTATGTTCGGTGACAAACATATGTAAGGTGACGATTGTCTCTCTTGTCTCTCGTAAAAAGGCTTATCGTGAGACAAAATGTAGGTAGTATACTGTCTGTATACGATTCGAGTTATTGGATGTCTAACAAAAGTATTCCGTCTCTTTAGACTTAAATATTTTTAAAATAAAAATCTTTGGAAGTGTATTGTATCAGTTAAGAAAATAGTTGGTAAAATAACTAAAAAGTTATGTTAGAATGATTATGGTATATATATGTTAAAAATTTTACAAGTATTTGATTGCAAAACTTTAAAGGGACATTTAAAATATCTTTTGGTAAAAAAATGATGTTGTAAAAACAATGATATTTTAATTTTTCTTTTTTTGTGTTTTTTTTTAAAATTCGAATTGATAAAAAATGTCTTTTTTTAAATTCGAATTGATGAAAATATGTCTTTTTTTAAATCCAAATTGATAAAAAATGTCTTTTTTTAAATTCGAATTGATAAAAAACGTCTTTTTTTAAATTCGAATTGATCAAAAATGTATTTTTTTAAATTCGAATTGATGAAAATATGTCTTTTTTTAAATCCGAATTGATAAAAAATGTATTTTTTTAAATTCGAATTGATGAAAATATGTCTTTTTTTAAATCCGAATTGATAAAAAATGTCTTTTTTTAAATTCGAATTGATGAAAATATGTTTTTTTTTTAAATCTGAATTGATAAAAAATGTCTTTTTTTTAATTTGAATTGATAAAAAATGTCTTTTTTTAAATTCGAATTGATAAAAAATGTTTTTTTTTAAATTCGATTTGATAAAAAATGTTTTTTTTAAAATTCGAATTGATAAAAAAAGTATTTTTTTAAATTCGAATTGATAAAAAATGTTTTTTTTTAAATCCGAATTGATAAAAAATGTTTTTTTTTAAATTCGAATTGATAAAAAATGTCTTTTTTTAAATTCGAATTAATAAAAAATGTCTTTTTTAAATTCGAATTGATGAAAATATGTCTTTTTTTAAATCCGAATTGATAAAAAATGTCTTTTTTTAAATTCGAATTGATGAAAAATGTCTTTTTTAAAATTCGAATTGATAAAAAAAGTATTTTTTTAAATTCGAATTGATAAAAATATCTTTTGTAAATTCGAATTGATAAAAAATGTCTTTTTTTAAATTCGAATTGATAAAAAATGTCTTTGTTTTTTGTAAATATAAAATCAATTTTAGATAAAATTTTTGTCTAGATATGTCTTTATTAAGGTCGAAATAATTTTAAAATGTATACATAAAAAATAAATAACTTGTTACAAAAAAAATTGCAAGCAATTTGAATATTGCTTTTGAATACAAAAAAAATATTTCCAAATTTTAAAGAAGTTGAATATTTTTAAAATGGATTTTTTTAAAGATTACATTTATATTGTTAAAAATGTTTTAAAAAACTGTACTTATAAATAATTATAATATATTTTAAAATGCTTTAGAATGGGAAATTTATAAAATATTTGAATTTATGTGTAGAAAATTAATTAATTAATGTTTTAACAATATGACAAGCAGCTGAAATGAGATAACTCTGTAAAGTATTGGAAGCTGTGTTAAGGAATAGATGCCTAACTGTGGATAAACTCCTAGAACAAGGTGTTGGATTCCTTATACTATGGGTTGAATCCTTCCAGTTGAGGTTTTTTTTCATAAATTAAATGAAATATTTGAAATATGTTACGCTAAACAATATATAATAACAACAAGTTATAAAATTTGAACCATCCCACAAATCCCTATGATATAATCGTGTAAATACTCGAGTCAAAGAAAATTCTTATCAAAATGAATTTATATGGGTTCAAAAAATGAGTTTTATCTATACTGATTCCTCATCTTAATCTGTCAGATGATTTATGAATTGTAAGAGAAGTGGGTCGCTCGAGAGGGCCTGAATAGAGTTTGTAAACAGATTGATTGAACAATTTCAGGACGAACATAAGAAATGACAATTTTATACAACACCCATATAAGTAGGTCAATTTTCTTCTGTCGGAAAGTGTCGTCAAATCCTAGCTCAGTTGCAAATAGAATCCGTTGGGACAATATTTTGAGATCGTCAGAATATCATATCCTGAAAAAAGTGTTCAAAGGACTGCTTTTGGTAAGATATCCAGTTGTTAAACCAAAAATTATAGAATTGGCAAAATGAAAACACTGTACATGGATAGACTTCAATTAGACTGGGAAACTATTGCCAAAAAGTACCCATGATAGATTTGCCTGGAGAAGTACTGTAACAACACTGTGATTTTATAGCTTATGCATAAATGGGTTTCTAGTTAGATTTTAAATAATATTTTCTTCAAATAAAAATTAAGATAAATAATAACTAACACATAAAGATACTTTGCAATCCATTTGTAAAGATATTAATATGTATATTTAAAAATTATTAAAAAAAAGTCGATATTAAATTTTCATTTAAATTATGAAATTTTCATTTAAATCATTCATATAAAATGTCATTCATTTCAATGATAATATTTTTAAAATGATTATATTTAAAAAAACACTTCCAAACTTTGTGATTCAAGACAAACATATAAAATAGATTTTTTCTCGTACATGTATTGATTAAAAATATACTAAATATTTTCTTCAAAACATCCAATAAATAGGGATCTATTAAAAATTAAAAAGATGTTTCATTCGAGTTATGAAATTATGAGTTAAAAGATACAGTCAAAGTTAAAAGCTTTTTAAATGTTTGTTATAAGTTTAAAATACGACAGTTTCTGTTATTTTATAAATGAAATAAATAAACACTTAATGAACCAGACACTAAACAATGCCATTTTTACATATAATATATAATTTTAAAAATACAAATCTTAACACTACGTTAAAAATATTTTCTTTACTCTTTATTAGAAAAAGCCACATAATTTATAACTGACTGTATTATAGATATTTTTTTAAATATATATATATTGTATATATATATATTTATATATATCTTATTAATATTTAATGATTTTTTTACTTATATACTGATTCTAAAGTATATTTTTTTCTTATTTATTAATAATCAACAGTTACCAGCTACGTTGTCTTAAAAATACTAAGGCCCATCTATGTGTATTGAATAATTCATTCTTTGATATCCAAATGCTTTACTTTTGCATTTGGGTATTGTTGACTCTGGTCATGACGTGAAGATACGATGGAGAGACTAGTGATTCAAGAGGGTCATGATCACGGGGCAGATCGCCAATGCGACGGACATACCTGGTAAGGAATGCAACTAATAACTCATTATAAGAGTGTAGCAGAAATATTGAGAATCAAAATGAATTGTGATTAGGTGAAAATAAGGATTGTTGATCACCAAATCATCAATAGAGAAGAAATAACACAAATTGGTAATTGTAAGGTCATAGATAGTTATACATATTTTGATACATTTATATCCAATAATGATGGATGTGAAGTTGGAATAAAAAGGATAAGTGTCATTATATGGTCAACTATTGATTAGCTGAAGAACATATGGAGAGATGAGACCTAATAAAAGAATAAGTGTCATTATATGGTCAACTATTGATAAGCTGAAAAACATATGGAGAGACGGGACCTAATAAAAGGATAAGTGTCATTATATGGTCAACTATTGATAAGCTGAAAAACATATGGAGAGACGGGACCTAATAAAAGGATAAGTGTCATTATATGGTCAACTATTGATAAGCTGATGAACATATGGAAAGACGGGACCTAATAAAAGGATAAGTGTCATTATATGGTCAACTATTGATAAGCTGAAGAACATATGGAGAGACGGGACCTAATAAAAGGATAAGTGTCATTATATGGTCAACTATTAATAAGCTGAAGAACATATGGAGAGACGGGACCTAATAAAAGGATAAGTGTCATTATATGGTCAACTATTGATAAGCTGAAGAACATATGGAGAGACGGGACCTAATAAAAGAATAAGTGTCATTATATGGTCAACTATTGATAAGCTGATGAAGATATGGAAAGACGGGACCTAATAAAAGGATAAGTGTCATTATATGGTCAACTATTGATAAGCTGAAAAACATATGGAGAGACGGGACCTAATAAAAGAATAAGTGTCATTATATGGTCAACTATTGATAAGCTGATGAACATATGGAAAGACGGGACCTAATAAAAGGATAAGTGTCATTATATGGTCAACTATTGATAAGCTGATGAACATATGGAAAGACGGGACCTAATAAAAGGATAAGTGTCATTATATGGTCAACTATTGATAAGCTGAAGAACATATGGAGAGACGGGACCTAATAAAAGAATAAGTGTCATTATATGGTCAACTATTGATAAGCTGAAAAACATATGGAGAGACGGGACCTAATAAAAGGATAAGTGTCATTATATGGTCAACTATTGATAAGCTGATGAACATATGGAAAGACGGGACCTAATAAAAGGATAAGTGTCATTATATGGTCAACTATTGATAAGCTGAAAAACATATGGAGAGACGGGACCTAATAAAAGGATAAGTGTCATTATATGGTCAACTATTGATAAGCTGAAGAACATATGGAGAGACGGGACCTAATAAAAGGATAAGTGTCATTATATGGTCAACTATTAATAAGCTGAAGAACATATGGAGAGACGGGACCTAATAAAAGAATAAGTGTCATTATATGGTCAACTATTGATAAGCTGAAGAACATATGGAGAGACGGGACCTAATAAAAGAATAAGTGTCATTATATGGTCAACTATTGATAAGCTGATGAAGATATGGAAAGACGGGACCTAATAAAAGGATAAGTGTCATTATATGGTCAACTATTGATAAGCTGAAAAACATATGGAGAGACGGGACCTAATAAAAGGATAAGTGTCATTATATGGTCAACTATTGATAAGCTGAAGAACATATGGAGAGACGGGACCTAATAAAAGGATAAGTGTCATTATATGGTCAACTATTAATAAGCTGAAGAACATATGGAGAGACGGGACCTAATAAAAGAATAAGTGTCATTATATGGTCAACTATTGATAAGCTGAAAAACATATGGAGAGACGGGACTTAATAAGATGATAAGTGTCATTATATGGTCAACTATTGATTAGCAGAAGAACATATGGAGAGACGGGACTTAATAAGAGGATAAGTGTCATTATATGGTCAACTATTGATAAGCTGAAGAACATATGGAGAGATGGGACCTTATAAAAGGATAAGTGTCATTATATGGTCAACTATTGATAAGCTGAAAAACATATGGAGAGACGGGACCTAATAAAAGGATAAGTGTCATTATATGGTCAACTATTGATAAGCTGAAGAACATATGGAGAGACGGGACCTAATAAAAGTAAAAATTGTAAGAATGTTGAATTTCTCAATCTACCTGTGGTTGCTGCCGAAATAAGAACATTGAGAGAAAAGGGACTTAAGAAGATGGAGGAACCTTGGAGATGCAGCGCAGGCAACATATGTATGATGCATGTACCATGGAACACACAGAACAAATTCTTTAATTCTGGACGAACTGCAAATTGAACAGCAATTTCAATAAGAGAAGGTGCGTTAATCAATAAACTCTTGATTTAAGCTTATGTACGTCAACCAAGTATGTAATAAACAAAAATACAACTGCAAATCTTCCGGTACTTCGGTTATATTACTTGATGGGAAAATACATTGGTGATTGGTGATTCAAGGCAAAATGAACAATTCTGATCACAAGGTAGATCACCGATCTAAGAAGTCCAAGACCTGGTAAGGAATTGGACTAACAGTTAATTCCAAGAGTGTGTTAGAAATGTTACTGAACTTGAAAAAGGAGGCAGTATAATTCTTTCTGCATTGTGATCAATTCGTTCCAAGTCCAACAAAGATCACAATTATTCTGTTAAGAATATAATAAATAAAAAAAAACAACTATGGTCAAGACAATGATAAACTTCTCACTTTAAATGCCCTAGAGATGCTGAGGAACGTGCAATTCGGAGATAAGCAATAAGAGCAATGGGAAACTGAGACCATCATTCAACGTAGCCACAACCAATCTGACGAGAGTGAGGTGAACAGTAAGAAAACAAGGGATGACTTTGGTTGAGATAAAATTTTAAAGTAGATGCAATTATTAAGTTTTGATTAATAAAATATTGTAAAAATAAACAAACACGCATTTTAACCAAACCAAATCAAAGATAAAATTAATGTTGAGAAATTTCTTTGCAATGCTAGATAAACTTGTATAACTGGAATTGGAAATAATATAAATGTGTTCATAATTGTTATTTTAATTAGGTTAGGTTAGGTTAGGTTAGTATAAATGTTTTCATAATTGTTCTTTTAATTAGGTTGGGTGTAGTTAAAAACTTGTATTCTATTCAGATTGATAACTAATGACTAAACTACTGCCTGCGAAGTTCATATTTATGGCCCACGTAAGCACACAGTATGACGTTATATGGCATAAACTATTGTACATTAGCGTAATCAAGTCATGCAATGGGCCAAATTCCTAGATGTTCTATAGATGTTGCTATAAAATAAGTATATTGTTATATCTCTTTCTGGATACACACCTAGAGTTTAATTATTGGTAAAATTCTTCATCAGTAATGTTTCATTTAACTGTGATATTTAAAAAATTTTATCCTCTGATCTATCTATGAAAATGTCCAGGTAAAATTTTGACCATGCCCAATGTAAACCATATAAATAATGCTGCAAAATCCACAAGCTCTATAACAATGTTTCCAACTCTCATATAATTATGAAGTGCATGGCCACGCGGTAACACATTGGACTTTCGTGCGGAAGGTCGTCAGTTCGAACCCTGCGCTGTGCTAATCCCCTCGAATGACACAGGCATTTTTTTCGGTCAAGTATACAGGAGTTTAAGGACACCTATGACTTTAGTTATATCTATTATTTAAAAGAAAAAAATAATTTTATTAAGTGTTACACTCCTGCAGTTTTTCAGTCACGTCTTCTGAAAATATTTATCATGCAGTGAGCTATCCTTCAATTGAGGTGAGCTTTCTACACCTGTTGGGAGCTTTTAAATTTCCACCCTGTTGGGAGGTTTTAAATAAATTCCGTTTGACCAAATTAATGTCAATCTATTTTTCTTAATGAATACATATGTATAGACGGGCCTTAGTAATGATTTTTTTTTGTATATATATAAATATTTTTTCAATATCTTACATAATAAATAAATACATATAAATACTCTCGTTCATTTAAAAACTTGATATTTTTTTGACAATAATTAAGTCTTCAGTTTTAATTTATTTGCAAAATATGATTTTTTTTTTTAATGTTTTTGTCAAAAATTTTTTTGACATGAAACTTGAAAAGCAAAATACTCAAAACAATGAATAAAAAATACATTCAACTGGTTTTTATGTTTAAAATGTAATAAACCAAATTTAAGTTACTCAGCCATTAATGACATATTTGTAAAGATTTTCCAAATCGATTATTATTGATTGACATTCTTTCATTTTTGTTGTATGATTAAATTGATTTTTTTATGTGTAGGATTTTGATAATTAAAATGCATTTGTTTCATTTTAGTCTGAGCTTACCCTTTGTGATTGTTAAAATAACAAGGTGCCAATTATTTTTCACAATAAATAAATTAATATTTATTTTGGGCAGTTGGTTTAAATTTACAGGGTTATAATGTTTTATATTGTACATTGACATATAATTTCATTAGATGTTTTTTTGATTGTCAAAATTTGTTAATATTTTACTCAAATCTTTAAACATCATTTTGTCACAAAATATTGTAAATTGAAAATTAACATTGACACATTGTTATTTCATATCACTTTTGTAAATAAAATTAATTATATAAATAAAACAACACAATATAATATTTTTAAGACATTTTCATTAATCACAGCCATAATGCTGTAAATATTTGATAATTTTCAAATAAATTTATTAAATAAGTTAAAATAGTTATTTATAAAATATTTGCCATGATAAAACCAAAAAATAATAACCAGATTTCATAGATTTTAAGAAAAATATTTTCATAAATGTTGATATCAAAGGAATGATATTCAAATGGTGCAAACCTGTTCATTATAGTCTAGACAAATTAGCTCACCCAATTAGCCTTAAATTTCTGAGAAATATTATAACCAGTTCTGTTATATAACACGCTATAAGTAGCAGTTTATTCTGAGTTAGAGTAGCTGTAGCTGTATAGTAACACTGTTACTACTTATTACTTAGAATACTTGAGTAGCATGCTACTTTAGATTGAAAAATAGCTATAACAGTGTTATTTTCTTAAAGTAGCTTTGACAACAGTGAAGTAAAGTAATAAAGTCATAAAATACAAGTTCACTTTGATTTTAAAGTAAATCATCCAACTTCTATTGATATCAGTCTATCACACCATTTGTTCAAAGATCAAGTATAAATAAAAACATTATACAAAAAACAATTTTTGGTTATTATTTTTTGGCATACCCTACTATAAAATTGTTTTCTTTATTCTAATTTCAAGCACATGTGAGATATATATTATATAATACTTATTAAGTTCATAATTGTATCAACTGTTTATTTATTAGCATTTACCTTTTTTGTATTATAATTTATGCTTACAAAGGTGTGGGTAAAAATATCTGACATCCTTGCGACCGGGATTGCCCTCCTATGTGGGTGGGGGTGTACGTCAATTCAGATGATGTTATGAGATGAGCCGAGACCCTTTGAAAGCTTCTCTTTCATATGTATTTTCTTATTAATTTCTTTAAAATATATGTGTAATTTTAGGATATGCATATTTAAGTACAATGTTGCTGTCAAAAACATATTATTTATTTTGTATTTTGTTTTAACAAACATTGTTTATTCCACTTTTTGTAACAGTAATACCCTACCAGTTTCAAGGCTTTCACCTCATCATCAGGGAGCACAAACAATTCAGAATTCTGTTTGAACTGGTACCGACATACACACTTTTAACTGTAAACATTTGGGCTGGGGACTGTGGGCGGAGGGAGGGAGGAGACAACCTCAGGGAGCAGTGGCGAGATTCTTGGAATATACGTGATTGTCAGATGTTCACCCCGATGCACTGAATTATATATTAAAAGCATGTATATCGGTATCAGTTCGAACAGAATTTCAGTCTTGTTTGTGCTCCCTGATGATAAGGGGAAATCCTTGAAACAGGTAGGCTTATACCGTTACGAAAAGTGGAATAAACAGTGTTTGATAAAATAAATTACAATGTCTTTAAATCTCCACAATGTTAATGCCTTAAATACAAATAATATATATTATTTATAAAATTTTTCGTTAAGTTATATATTTTGGAGTGGAAGTAGATGGTCAGTGAACATGAATTATAACTAGTAAATGTTCACCTTGATTAAAGTAATCAGTGAACGTGTATAACAATGTTAACAGTTCACGTTCGATAGTGAAAATGTACTTCTACTGTTCTTTGTTAGTGAGCATTCTAGAATATGACTATCCATGTGTATCTATGGTTCTTATACTTTAAAATACGAGACTTTGAAATCTAACTGTAAGAAGAATTGCACTTACGTAGGTTGAAATGACACAACTCTTTCTAGTATTTTTTCAATTCTTTCTTTGACGTAAATGAAGCTGGTGCTAATTTGATAAATCAAGGTTGAAAATTTTATTCGTGACTACTGTTCAACTCTTCGACGGAGCTTTTGAAAAGTTTGATAAACAAACAAAATATTCAAAGAAAATATTGTTTTTAAATACTCATCTTTGATCAGAGGTTCAATTTTAAATACTCATCTTTGATCAGAGGTTCAATTTTAAATATTCATCTTTGATCAGAGGTTCAATTTTAAATACTCATCTTTGATCAGAGGTTCAATTTTAAATACTCATTTTTGATCAGAGGTTCAATTTTAAATACTAATTTTTGATCAGAGGTTCAATTTTAAATACTCATCTTTGATCAGAGGTTCAATTTTTAATAATACAACAATAAAATGTTCTGCCTTAGTTTGTGTATTTGAAATTTTAGTTTGTAGGTTTTGGAATACTCTTTTAAATATGTCAAACAGCAACAAGTATGCCAGATTATCATATGATTTGTCAAGAGTCAAAACTTGCTCTGGAAAACGGCGAGCATAAAAATTCCCTCTGCATAAAATTTAATTAAAATTATAACATTTTTCAATGTGTTTTTGTTAAATCTTATTATGGAACTAGTACTGTTTATTGCTTCTAAAGGCAAAAAGCAGAAAATATCCCACGCTAACATATAATTTATACTTGAAGTTGTTGATCATCATTTATTTAAAACTGAAAAAGTTTTCAAGAGCTGTTTTTGCATCTTGACGACTCATTTATACACCGAAAGAGAAATATGAAGAAAAAAGTTTAAATCTCACAGTGCTTGAAGTTTTTTTTTTAAATAATAAAATTAGTTTTAAATATATTCATTGAAGACAAAAATTCAAGAGTTTATAATGTATAATTCTTAAAAATATTAAGAAATAAATAAAAAATATCTTTAAATTATAACAAAAGTTTAGATGTTAATGTAAAATAATGGAGAGAGAAAATTTTCATTTTGAGTTAAAGTAAAAAAAAAAACTGCCGAAGCTCAAAGTTCTGTAAATTCAGTTAAAGATCTTTGTAAAATACTTTTTTTTTATTATAATAACATATCTTTTAAACAAAAAATTACAATTTTGTTTAAAAGTACGCATATACATTGTAAGTTTTTATTATAATAACATATCTTTTAAACAAAAAATTACAATTTTGTTTAAAAGTACGCATATACATTGTAAGTTTTTTTTTAAATGAATTTTTTTTTAAATATACCAAGAGAGGTATTTTTTAGTTAGATATTTTAAAAAAAATTAGTTTAGTTAGAAAAAGTGTATTATTGAAATTTCAAGACATCAAATAGTTTAGCTATTTATCAAGATGAAATACATTCAAAGCTTTCATAAAAACATACAGAATGTCACTAATTCTCAAGATTAAAATATATATATATATATATATATATATATATATATATATATATATATATATATATATATATATATATATATATATATATATATATATATATATATATATATATATATATATATATATATATATGTATGTTATATGGAAATTTAATAAGAAAACACTTTGGTTATTTTAAGAATACTTTTTATGTTCATCTATGATCACTGTTTTGCGTTATCCTAATTAAGAATATTATGACTTTTAGGAGTAACATTATAAAGTAAAGTAAGGGTATGAAAAAGCACGGGAGTTAGAAGAAAAGCATATTGGCTGAAAATATCTGAGAATCTTTCAGAATTACTCTGAACTTTTATGCAAAATGTCCCTCATATAATCCTCGCATAACTGGGTTATTTTTTCACTGAGTATTTGAAGGAATGAGAATATTATGATTTAGAGAATACTTTTGATTCTGAAGTCATTGTCATGAATGAATGTATCTTAAATAAATCAAATAGAAGGAAAAATATGATTAAAGTAGAAAGCAGACAATCTTTATTGCTTAGTCGTAGAAAGTTTGTCTTGTAGACATTGGTTTTCAGTTCGCTATGAATTGTAGCTGAACAAAAATATATTTAGACTTCCATGAAGGCTTTTCAGCAATTAGTAATAAGCCTACAAGATTGTTTAACATTTTTTATAGTTATACGACTGCAAAACAGTAGCTAAGGAGAAACACCATCAGAACTATTTTGAAGACTGATCTATCCACAGAGAGTTTAATTACTTCAGAGTCGGCTAAGTCAGAATTCTAATCTGGAAAGAAAAACTCAAAATATCTTGTACAATCTTCATACATAGAGATAAGCAGATCATATCACATCTCTTCAAATGTCCAGCATGCCCTGCACCAAATGTCCATGATACCCTGCACCAAATATTCGTACATATATATACAGTGCTCTGTTGACAAGGTCTTAATTAACATTTTCAAATTCCGGGCTGAAATTGTTTGGTATGCTTTAAATATATCTGACACAATATAAAGCAGATATGTTAGATTATTTTAAACGTAACAAAAAGTTCATTCTTAAAATAACCTATAAGTGTTGATAAAAAATAAAATAAAGTTTTTTTTTTCATTTTTACAATAACAAAAAAAAAATACAAAGCTTAGTTAATTCAGTTTTTTTTAAATGATAACAATGTTTATTGTTTTTAGAAATATCTGAATACACATCTACAAAGACACAACAAAGCAATATGCACATAAAGATGTAGTATATATACCTAGACAGATTGTGAACCTAGTTCTCATGGCTTGTTATGTTATAGATACTACAATACTACCTTACGAATATTTTTTATTTTCTGAGCCTTCAAAAATCAACAATATATATATATTTATTTATTTTTACTAAAAACACACATTTTGAAATACATGAAAAATAAAATAAAAAACAAAATTAGTAAAAACAAACTACGTACCTAATATTTTTCATTTTTACTACATGTAAGAATTGAAAGTACTGGTGAACTCTAAAAATATTGCCAGAATTTTTTCAAACATATATTTCATTATCATTTTAAAACTGTTTAGAAATGAACCTTTAGTATTCTAAAGTGTTAAAGATTAAAAAAAGTATTGCAATTGTTTGAGAAAACAAAACGAATTCACTGTGAATTTTATTGACACGCAACACTGATAAGACCACATTGTAGATTTTTACTAAAAAAATGTTTTAGCATTATTTATGATTTTTAAACCTTCTAAAAAAATTACTTTTTGAATAAAATTATTCATAATTTTTTTTTATTTTACAATATTGTTTTAAAATATTTGTCTGTAGTTTTTTTTATTACATATCTCATGGAATAAAAAAATTATTTGATTCTTTTTTTACACGATTGAATTTTTTTTTCTAGTAATATTTTAAGAGTTCATATATATATATATACTTGCAGAATATTAAATATTTAGAGGCGTAAAACAATTGTATTATTTATAAGTTTAAAAAAAATGTCATCAAATCATTGAAAGTTAATTTGAACGCTGTTAATTAAATAAAATGTGTATTTTCTAGAAGATAATGCTTGCAGTTTCACAAAATAAATCAATAATAATTAATTTACAGAATAAAAAGTATTTTAATATTAAAATTAAGAATATTAAGATTGTAGCTGATAAAATAGAAAATCTTCTATTCATTTGTCAAATTCAAGGTGTATTTAGCATTCATATTAGAAAAAAATACACCAGAAATTTATACAAATATTTTTTTACATCGGTTTTAAAAATGAATGTAAATATTTTACTTTGCTTTTTTTTCACACGTTATATTTTAAATAGAAATTATTATATTTTATATATAATTTATAACATTTTCAATATAAATTATATTTAATAAAGAATATAATACAATATTTTTTCATCATAAAACACTGTTTGGCAAATTACAAAAAAAAACATTTAGAAAATGTTTGAATAAAGTTTGTTGTGTGTGTTTTTAAAAAATCTATTTGATAGTAAATTCTAAAATAGAAAAACCGTGATTATGGTCCGAATTCATAGTCCGACCTTAACATTTAACGAAGAAATTAGTGTTTAAAATGAAATTTCGTACAAGTTTGTCGACGATTCCTTAAACTAAGGAGATAAGTGATTTCATTACTCCACTTGTAAGTTTAGAGGTCTGACTTTGAACATAAATCACGAAACTTTAAGGCTAGAAATTAGTATTTAGGTCGGACCATGAATTCAGATCTGAGTGTAAAATATAATCGAAGACTTGGCACGCATTATCCATAAGAAAATACAGTTTTTAAAAACAGTAAAATAAAATAATACAAACTTATATCAAAATTAATTATTTTTCAATAATTTTAATACAAGTTTACTTAATAATTTAAACGATTCCCGCTCGTTTTTTTAAAATATTTTTTTACCAATATCCTTAACGTTTTAGTTAATTGCGCTGTTCACAGATGACTTTTAGAATTCTTAAAGGAATGAAAATAATAAAAATTGTAATTAAATTTTAAAATAAAAATATTTTTATAACAAAATTGCATTAATTGTGGCACCAATCATATCGCTACAGAAGCTCCTCCAATCAGATCGCTTCGCGCACACAAAATAGCCGATCCAAGATGGCGGCGCCGGATCAGCTGATTTCTGTCAAAGTTTTCTTTATTCTGGTTTTAATCTGTGCCATTGTACGATCGTTTGTCGTGGCTTCGTAATCATGTCCTGCCAATGTTTGGTTTCCGATGCCCCGGAGCCGTTTTTACCTAAAAAAATAAATTTTGGTTTTTATGAGAGTGCGTCTGCAGGTCTGCCTTGACGAGTGTCATCTTCAATTGATTATCTGCCTTAGTGAAACTGTCAAGCCTAACATTTCACTGTGGAATATTGCATTTAAGATTTTTCATAGACTTCATCTAAATGTCGTCGTTCGATTTCTGTTGGACATTTACCTTCTTTTACAAGAATTTTGATAACATTTTTGATATTATTTTTTTTACCATTTCAAAATATAACGAAACGTCTTCTATTGGCTTTAATTGATGAATGGTCAAGATATCCAATTTTGCTAGCAACATCGCCTGACCAATACTATGGACGTATGGACATATACTAGCCAAGCTTGTAAAAAGCGTGGCTAGTATATGTCCATACACACTCTAACTTGTTCTGGCCGGACTCTTTTGGATCTTAATGGTATTGTATTGCACTTTCGTTGTATACAATACAACCTGGTGGGTTTATTGCCATGTGGCAATCTCTTCCAACCAACCATAAATATGTAAAAGGGGTCTTTAGTGAAAATCAGACTAGAATCCGTTTAAAAGAAAATGGGTTCCAACGGGATTTGAACCCGCAACCTTTAGGCTCGAAGACATGCGTCTTACTAACTAGGTCACGGAGGTCGTCTTATGTATGGTATATACGAGTATGTATATGGTACAATGGTATATGTCTGTTATATGGCATAATGGTATTTGCCTGCTATATGACATAATTGTATATGTCTGTTATATGGCATATGTCTGTTATATGGGATAGTGACATATGTCTGTTATATGGGATAGTGGTATATGTCTGTTATATGGCATAGTGGTACATGCCTGTTATATGGCATAATGGTATATGTCTGTTATGTGACATAATAGTATATGTATGTTATATGGCATAGTAGTATATGTCTGTTATATGGCATAGTAGTATATGTCTGTTATATGGCATAGTGGTATATGACATAATATGTTAGTATATATCTGTTATATGGCATAATGGTACATTTCTGTTATATAGCATAATGGTATATGTCTGTTATATGGCATAGTGGTATTTGTCTGCTATATGAAATAATTGTATGTCTGTTATATAGTATGGCATATGTCTGTTATATGGCATAATCATATATGCCTGTTAAATAGCAAAGTAATAGATGTCTGTTATATGACACATTAGTATATGTATGTTATATGGCATAGTAGTATATGTCTGTTATATAGCACAATGGTATATGTCTGTTATATGACATAATAGTATATGTCTGTTATATGGCATAGTGGTATATGTCTGTTATATGGCATAGTGGTATATGACATAATATAATAGTATATTTCTGTTATATGGCATAATGGTACATGCCTGTTAAATGGCAAAATTGTACATGTCTCTTATATGGCATAATGTTATATGTCTGTTATATGGCATAATGATATTTGTCTATTATATGGCGTACTGGCATATGTCTGTTATAAAGCATAGTGGTATCTGTCTGTTATATGGCATAGTGGTATATAACATAATAGTATACATCTGTTATTTGGCATAATGGTACATGTCTATCATATGGCTTAATGGTATATGTATGTTATATGGCATAGTGGTATATGTCTGTTATATGGCATAGTGGTATATGATATAATAGTATATGTCTGTTATATGGCATAATGGTATATGTGTCTCAGTATAAACTTACGTTGCGTTAACAATAACAAGGATATGAGAAAAGAATATGACATTACCTGCAAGTAAAATCCTGCCAATGAGCTCGTTTCTTCCGATGTTATCAAAGTCCATCACCATGACGTCCAGCGAGCACTCCCTGATCTTCTCCCAGGGCACGTTGAAGGAGAAGGTCTCATTGAAGATCGGGTTCAGGGTGCACTTGAAGATGGGTGTCTTACGCTTCTCGATCCGTTTGTCGCCGAACTGAAGCCACACTTTCACGTATGGATCTGGAATGAGAGAAAGGTTTGTGAATAACATATTATAATAAGTCCCATGAAATTGTCATACAAGATCGAATTTATTTATAAATGAAAAAATTCTACAAATACACAATTTTTGGAAAAAAAAAAAAAAAAAACAACGGATTATTTAATTTGAACACATAATTTCAATGGGTCTGAGTTTGTTGCCTTTCATTTGTCGTGTTTCCAGACAAACTAGGCTTTTATCTGTATCTCACTGAGGACATATAGCATGAAAAAATAAATCGATATTGTTGTATTGTAATGTAAAAATTAAAATTGTTTGTGAAATTATAGTTGTATATTGGTGTATTGTAATGTATCATCTGTGTTTTACAATTGCTTGTGATTGTGTACCTGGATATACTGCGATAAAATGTTCCTTATGTGTGGCCTTCGCAAGTAATCACTATAGATGATCGGACACCTCATACGTGCGGACAGCGCGTGGTATGCGTGGCGCTTGCAAGCCGTGACAGCATACACGGTCGAATCATGAGAATGACGATGAGAAACGAAAAACGGAAAGAATATATTCTCACTTACTAGAACATCTACTATGTTTTTATTTCGACAAACTTCTACCTGCCAATGAGGAATCTCTTCACCGAAAACGCAAGAAGCAAACCGGAATATCCGAGGATTGAGTGGCAGTCATCCACCTTTTTTTTATTAAACAAAGTTATATATGGTATAAATATTTGTCAAGGCTATGCCTATATACACATTTATTATTTAACTAATCTTATTTATATATTATCATTTATGAACTTACTTAATCTTATTTTCCTACATGTCATTTTATTATTTATAATCTTAATATATGGATTCTTAGAAATAATTAACACCTACATACTACTAATATCTAGATAACAATTCTTACAACTAATTATTTAGCAAGAACAAGTCCACTCGTTCAGGCTACTTGTATTCCATCACATTCACTCAGACCTTGGTCGTCCCAGCTAATACTGTAGGTGGACTAGTCAGGCAACAGACAATGCTTCGGGAGCCAGTGCTTATAACGGAAGGGTAGGTCGGATTTACTCTCGTAAGCCCTAAAGTCAGCGACTAAGGGATTGCCATTCACCTATTTTATAGTCTTTGTACTGGTGCTGTACAATAGTGTTGCCAACACGTGCAATTAACTACACTCGTATGTCACTTTCGCGAGGGTTTAAATACAAGCTGATGTTAAAATTTAAATTAATCCTGGACCCATTTATATAAAAAAACTGGAATAATCCAATTCGATTTCAACCAAAAGTGTTATATACTCGTACAAAGAAGTATTCTGCATCGAAATATTTTTATTATATATTGTTAACTATGTAAGTATAACAATTAACAAGTATTTATAATAGTTATTGTTTTTAGACGTACTTTCTAGCTAATGTACCTTAATAAAACAGAATCGGGTTAAACCTTTATTAAATGTAAAATAAAATAGTCACACATTAATTATATTTTAAGTTTTATTAAAATTTTAAATGTTTTTTTTTTTCTAAATTTAAGGGGCTTAAATTTATGAAGTGAAAATTATTTTAAAAGGCGTGTTGCCATTAGACCTTATTAAAAAGGGTTTTTTATTTTTGAGTGGGTAAATAATTTGAAACATGGGACCTGAGTTTAGATATTAATCATATTATACGTTTCCCTTTCTGCGGGAGGTCTGCGGTTGGATTTTCAATGCTAACACACGTGGAAATAATAATTTCAAATACGAGTATACATCTGATCAAAGGCTTTCGGGGTATTTACCTCGTCATTTAACGTAATGTGCTTACCTGCTTTATTGAGTAACAGTTACAAAACAGGTAATTAATAATCTGTCATATAATATAATTTGCCTTATGCTTGACCCCGAAAATAAAATGAAACAAACTGTGACCGTGAAGTGAAAATGGAACAAAACATATACGCAGAAGCTATTGCTTTACATTCCAATTTTGTATTCCAATTTTGAAATACACTTCATCTTCATTTTACCTTAAGTATTCCAATTTTGAAACACACTTCATCGAAGTAAAACAAGTCAGCAATTGGAAGGTAAGAATGAAACGAAACATAATGCGACTGTGAAATGAAAATGGAACAACATATATATATACAATATATATAAGCTGAAGCTACTGCGTAACGTGAGTATTCAAATTTTCAAATGCACGCTATTGAAGTAAAATAAGTCGGCAATTGAAAGATAAGAATGAAACAAAATATACTGTGACCGTGAAGGGAAAATGGAACAAAACATATATGCAGAAGCTATTGTTTAATGTAAGTATTCCAATTTTGAAACACACTTCATCGAAGTAAAACAAGTCAGCAATTGGAAGGTAAGAATGAAACACCACCCAATGTGACTGTGAAATGAAAATGGAACAAAATATATATGCTGAAGCTACTGCGTAACGTGAGTATTCTAATTTTCAAACGCACGTTATCAAAGTAAAACCAGTCGGCAATTAGAAAGTAAGAATGAAACAAAATATACTGTGACCGTGAAGTGAAAATGAAACAAAACATATATGCAGAAGCTATTGTTTAACGTAAGTATTCCAATTTTGAATCACACTCCATCAAAGTAAAACAAGCCAGCAATTGGAAGGTAAGAATGCAACAAAACATAATGTGACTGTGAAGTGAAAATAAAACAAAACATATATGCAGACGCTATTGTTTAACGTAAGTATTTCAATTTTGAAACACACTCCATCAAAGTAAAACAAGTCAGCAATTGGAAGGTAAGAATGAAACAAAACATAACGTGACTGTGAAATGAAAATGGAACAAAATATATATGCTGCAGCAACTGCGTAACGCGAATATTCTAATTTTCAAACGCACGTTATCGAAGTAAAACAAGTCAGCAATTGGAAGGTAAGAATGAAACAAAATATACTGTGACCGTGAAGTGAAAATGAAACAAAACAGATATGCAGAAGCTATTGCTTACCATTTGTATTCGTATGTGTTTTAATTATGGTATATGTATTCTTATATGTATTCGAATTTTCAAACGCGCGCCATCGAAGTAAAACTAGTCGGGAAAATCTAAAAACAGATGTCACTAATTATCGGTAATACTCGTAATATAAATAGTTGGATTTGTACAATAATAATAACAGATGTCGCATTATTTCCACCTTTGTTAGTAAAATGTGATGCGTTGTAATAATTAACATAATAAAATCGGTCGTGCTACGTCTTTATGCAATTTTAGGTGTTGTCATAATAACGGTTTAATAGTTATTACAATATTTAATTAATGTCATAGTTAGAAAGTTTTATTTTTATAATATTATTTGCCAGTTGTCCCTTCTTGAGAGTGAGGTATGAGGAGCTTTTGAAGGTTTCCATATAGGCAGGTGAGTGAATAACTGAAGCGAATGTTGAGCGTATGATGAAGAGTTGTTGGATATAAATTTCATCACGCCTTTTCCTTGTCGGGATAGGCCGAGATAACAGAGTGCCAGAATTTTTTGATACACCTTTAGCCTCCTCTACATCCATACACTTTCTCATACAACTTCTACGATTACTGTGACTTTTTACATTTCTTTCTTTCAAAATACTCGTAACATTCACTTGATCCAACTATACTTTCCTTGACCTTCTTCTCACACCGCTTCCATTCATATTTTTGTCATACAATTACAATAAACCAATACACGTACAATCCGCTGAACGTATAACAATCACACTCGATCACGAGAGATTGCCTATCAAGTATCAACAAAGAAAGACGAAGTATAAATACTTTGTATATGTTTGGATTAAAACCCCGTTCTAAAGTGAGACTAGGTCGGATCCAATTAAACGTGTCTCTAGTCCACATTAGAGTGGTTACAATAATTGCAATAGCGGGACACGTCGCACTGTCGGGTGGTGGAGTGGGGTGTATGTAGAAATGGAAGTCCACCCTTCATTGTCCATTAATGGAATTAAAAACAGCCGCCATCCCTCCGGTACAATAGGGGTAAGTCGACTTTACACATTGTGTGCTGTAAACAGTGCCTTAACAAAAAAAATAGGTCCCAAAGCAAAATAAAAAAGGGTCCCCACGTGTTTTATTTTATTACAGACTTTTATCGACCATCAAAAAGGGTTACAAGAGTAATACTGAAATAACGATTTTGAGTACGCATGGATATAAATACAGTTTGTCACAAAAATTATAAACATTTACTTGAATTATACACAAAAAATAATAAAAAGGATTACATATATGTTATGCATACCACCCATCAACTACAACCTTGAGACCGGTCAAGGCTCAGGTAATCAAAAGCCCAAGCATACAAAAAAATAGAAAAATAATCTATGAAAATAATAAAAATATGCAAACATACAGTCAATCCACTTCAATACAAAAAGCATGTCGACACTTCAACATATTAACAAAATATCTCGAAAAGTTTGAGAGAAACAAAGTAAGCGAAAAAAATAAGATAAAAAAATCAAAGATAGTTATGCCGTGGCGTTGGATTTATAATTCAGAAAAACAAAAACGCTCTCTTAGAAAACTTTAAAGGCATTATGTTAAGACTGTAACCAAATATGTCCGCGACTACAGCATTATCATCACCCAATCGATATGTATCATAATCATATATAAGATTATTAATTACTACACGGTTTAATTTATGATATAGTAAGAACAAAATCGGTCTCCTATAATATTTACATACATACTGTCGAGGTAAACAGGAAGGACAGAGCGCCAGACTTTCCTATGTCGACACACATCCTTAGCATCTTCTACATTCATAAACCTTCTTATAAAGGGTCTTTCCAATTGACCGTTTTTTTACTCTATTTTTTTTAAATTCTTGAATAAAACACACAATTTGTTTTGATTTCAAAAAACTTTTTCATTGATCATTGAACTATAATATATGACATTTAAATACAAACAAATAATATCCGCCAAACGTCCACCTCTTGCAGCTTCACAGATGTCCACTCTTTTGTCAAAATTTTCGATGACATTTTGGCATAATTGCGGTTCTAACTCACCAATAACGCGAATAATTTCGTCCTTCAGTTCAGAAATTGATCGGAAGTCATTCTTATAGACCTGACTTTTCACGTAACCCTCAGAGAAGATAGTTCAACGGTTTCAGATCACATGATCTGGATGGCCAATTAACATCACCGTTTCGGGAGATTACAATACATAAAATAATTCAACAATTTAAATGCATTGTTGTATTGTATACGAATCCATTTTTATAAATTTCATACAGTACACTTCTCAATATCACAAGACCCAGGCAAGTTCGCGACGCCATCTGTGTTTTATCAAAGAATTTAAAAACTGCTCACTTTGAAAGACCCTTTACAATTCATACAACTTCTTTGACTTTCTACGATTCCTTTTTTCAAAATATTATTCACTTAACCCAACCACAATTTCTTTGATCTTGCTCTCAGACGCCTTCTACTCACATTTGTAGTAAATATCTGTTTTGTTAGTCTTTGATAATTTATTCGTTCCATATGTTCAAACCACCTCAGTGTGCTCTTCTTCATCTTACTCAATACCTTAAGATCACACTCATCCCTTAATAACTTTATTCCGTATTCTGTTATACATAGACACCCCATATATTCTTCTAAGCGTACGCAATTTCACAACATTTATTCCGTTCTTTTCAAGAAAAATACTTCAAAGAATTAAAATTTTACGTAAAAAAACACAAATAATTTAATAAGTGAAAAACATGAAGACCTGCAAAATAGTATGGAAAGGTGGAGAAGAATCTTGGAGGACAATGGATTGAGACTGAGCAGAAAGAAAACAGAGTATCTGTACCTACCATTCGAGAACACAAATGCTGTCACTCCCGTAATGCAAATGGATGGAGAAACATTACCAAATTGAGACTCCTTTAAGTATCTTGGGTCACTCATCCATAGCGATGGAGGATGTGCAGCAGATGTAACACATATAATTAGTGTGGGATGGATGAAGTTTAGATCAATGGCGGGAGTTCTATGTGATCCGAAAATGCCAGTAAAGTTAAAAGGAAAAGTATACCAAACGATTTTCAGACCCGCACTCCTCTATGGCTCCGAATGTTGGACGATGTATAACTCTTACTTCAGGCAACTAGAAACTGCTGAAATGCGCATGCTAAGATGGTCAGCTGGTGTGTCCCTAAGATACAAAATAAAAAGCTCACGCATTCGTGGTAGCCTAGGTGTTACAGACATCAACAGTAAGATGGAGGAGAGGCGATTGAGATGGTATGGCCACGTTGGCCGCAGCGCACCCGATCACATTGTGAACCAGGCAATCTCCATGGATCTTCCTCGAATAACAACCAGATTAACCAGACGACCTCCGTGGCCTGGTGGTAAGATACTTGTCTGCCGATCCGGAGGTTGCGGGTTCGAACCCCGCTAGAAGCCAGATTTTATTAAATAGGATTCCAGTCTGGTTAACACTTAGGACCTATAAAAACATCTTTCTGGTTGGTTGGAAGAGATTGCCACATGGCAATACACTCGGCAGGTTAAAAAAACAGAGGAAGACCAAATAATTCATGGGTGGTGCAAAAAGATAACCTGATGCAGAGGCACGGCCTGGGGGACGTAGTCCGGGACAGAAGAGCATACGACCTGAGGACGAGGAGAGCTGACCCCAACAGTCTTGGCAGACAGTGAGTTGGGATGGAGCCAGGGAGAAGAAGACAACCTTTTGGCCTTCTATTTAACGTGGGCCCCAATGCCCCGTAAAATTTGCATTGGAGTTGTTATGCCACTGAGTGTACCACAAATATAGTTGGCAATTAAAAAATATACCATAACAACGGATGTTTTGTATTCAAACGTTGAGTAAAGATGGAAAATGTCAATACAGTTGTTGCACACAATGTATTATGACAAAGAAAAGTAAAAGTCACGTTGTTTTAATGAGAAAACCAAAGAATCGTTTTTAAGTAACAAAACTCATTTTTGTTTATTTCACGTAGAGTTTGTTTTGTTTATTTCACATAGAGTTTGTTTTGTTAATTTCACGTAGAGTTTGTTTTGTCTATTTCACGTAGAGTTTGTTTTGTTTATTTCACGTAGAGTTTGTTTTGTCTATTTCACGTAGAGTGTGTTTTGTTTATTTCACGCAGAGTTTATATCAAGTAGAGTTTGTTTTTAACATATTGTATTGTGTTACGCTTTCGTTGTATATAATACAACCTGACGAGCTAGGGACAAATTTTCTAGGGGCCATTTTTATTTTTAATACATGATAATAAATAAATATTGGTTTATTGATAGCAACATAGTAAATATGTAAATAATATATTTAAATACATTCCAAAAACACATAAATAGCGGAAAATACATTTAAGAGAGAAGCTATCAAAAGGTCTGGGCTCATCTTATAACATCCCCTCGGGCAAGATACATCCCGCCAATATAGGGCGAGCACAGCCGCGAGGACACCAGATGTTTTTCAGCCCATACTTTTACACATGTAGAATAAGAAGAAAAAAACAGAAAATAAATAGATGGCGGAAAAAAAGTAAATCCACAAATATCACCTCAGATTAACTCAAACAAATAAATATAGGTTCTTTGACAGCAACATAATGTGTACATACGAGTATATAAATTTATTCTGAAATCGCACACATTTCTCAAAATTAACTGCAGAAAATACATTTAACAGAGAAGACATTAAAAGATCCAGGCTAATCCCGCAACATTCCCCTGACCGAGATACACTCAACTAATGTAGGGCGAGTCAGACCGCAAGGATGCCGGTTGTTTTTCAGCCCACACTCTTGTACTTAAAAATAAATAAATAAATTTATGGTAGAAAACAAAATAAAAAAGTTAATCCACATATACCACCTCAGGTTGACCTGATTTTTCTTTCCTTTCCACCATCTCTTCCTTTTCCTTTGATGATACATAACTTTCCTTTCCACCATCTCTTCCTTTTCCTTTGATGATACATAACTTTCCTTTCCACCATCTCTTCATTTTCGTTTGATGATACATAACTTTCCTTTCCACCATCTCTTCATTTTCCTTTGATGATACTTAACTTTCCTTTCCACCATCTCTTCCTTTTCCTTTGATGATACATAACTTTTATTTTTTTATTAATAGGCAATCTTTCAACATTTATTATATTTAAGAGCTCTCGTTCTCAGTGTTTGAGATGAGATGGAAAAAGAAAGTTCACTTCTTTCAAAACATCATCCACTTGATCCAATCATACTTTGCTTGGTCTTCTAGCACGCCTTCCACTCACATTTACAATGTACATTTGTTTTGTTCAATTATCTATACTTTTTAAATACAGTCATTCAATCATCCATACTTGTTAAATGCAATGAAACTCTTCAAACTTTGTGACAGAAAAAAAACAGCCTATATAGTACTCGTACTATAGTTCGGAAATTCTAGGATGAGTCCTGTGACAGCTCACAAATTTGCCCCAATACAACCTTGTAATGATGTTCAGTAATTTAATTATTTTAGTAACTTTAATATAAGCCTCAATTCTAATAAATAGCAACTTATTTGGGTAAATACATTACATTGGGGCAAATTTGTGAGCTGTCACAGGGCTCATCCTAGAATTTCCGAACTATACTTTACGAAATCATTCACTCAGTGATCGATGCACCTCACTTACTCGCGAGCATTTCATTTCGTATTCCCACTAGATCCACAATACAGCTCAATACTTTTTATACCGAAAATTGCTACACTAATTATAAAATTAACTCTTCTATAATTCGTATGCAAAGACTTGGAAATGAGTTTTGTAACAATTTAGACATATTTTGCATAGGTATATTACAGTGCTATTTTTGCGGTGTAGCGCAGTGGAGCGACGCTCCACCACCTTTTTAACGGTATTTTAATGTTTAAAAAATAATTAGAATGCATAGTATGCTTTCTTTAAATTGTTATTTTTTTGATTTTTATTTCTTTTTGTTTTTTCTTCTGTTTTGGTGAACATGCCCTTTTCCTTTATTTTCATTGTTTGTTTTTTTTACTTATGTACTTTTATTTATTTATTTAACACTTTGAATGCAAATGCAATATCTTCCAACCAACCAAACAAAAGTAAATGA
Organism: Odontocerum albicorne; assembly: GCA_949825065.1. Taxonomy (NCBI): domain Eukaryota; kingdom Metazoa; phylum Arthropoda; class Insecta; order Trichoptera; family Odontoceridae; genus Odontocerum; species Odontocerum albicorne. Next base: position 12,298,779 of record OX463866.1, on the reverse strand, counting down.
AGCAAGTTACGTGGTCGCATAAATCCTTCAAATGACTATCCATCTCCACGAAATCCATACCGTCTTTGAAACGCAAAAACCATCGACGAGCTGTCCTTTAATTCATAGCATCTTCACCGTCCACTTCGCAAATATCGCGAGCAGCTTTGGCAGCTTTATTCCCTCGATTAAACGCGAACAGAAGGAGGTGTCGAAAATGCTCACTTTCGTCTACTTGAGATTCCATTTTGAAGGCTTGTAATCAAATAACATAATATTTGTAACGTAAAAGCAAACACAATATCTTGTAGAGCAGAAAATTTTCTTTCGATGATGTATAACATTTACCATTTTGTTTTACTTTTGGTGCTCATTTTTAAATTGGAAAAAAAACGGACACAACTTATGTTAATTTAAATATACATAATTAATATTAAATAACTTTAAACAATGACTTTGTACTCACTCTTTATATTATAACAACAGCTTTTTGTATCTCCTGTACATGTTAGTTTAAAATAAAGTTTTGTATTTTTGTCAATAATTTTAAGTACTTGTATAATCTGTTATATTTGCATATAAAAAATTTGTGTTGTAAATGAAATAAATACATTTAATTCTTTTTCATGTCCAAACCATCTTAGATTGTATATACATCAACCTTAAGTTCACATGCATCCCTTATTCACAGTGTTATAATATAAATCATTGTTTATTTTTTTATGATCTTTTTTAACAATTTTTTTTTCAATATGATCTTTATGGTGTATGATGTATTTACTTGATCTAAAATATAATGAACTTGATCTAACCACACTTTCCTTGGTCTTTTTCTAGCACACATACCACTCAAATTTGCGCTGTATACTTGTTTTGTTAAATTTTCTTCATTCATTCGTTCCACATTACCCAAACTATTTTAGAATAACATTCTTCGTTTTATTCACTCGCACAACACACCCTTGAATTCATCCCTTATGACTTAATTCTACATTCCATACATAAAGCATAGACGACCTCCGTGGCCTGGTGGTAAGACACTTGTCTGCCGATCCGAAGGTTGCGGGTTCGATCCCTGCTGAAACCCAGATTTTTTGAAATAGGATTCTAGTCTGGTTAACACTTAGAGCATATAAAAACATCTTTCTGGTTGGTTGGAAGAGATTGCCACATGGCAATAAAGTCGTCAGGTTAAAAAAAGTATAATAATAAATAAAATAAAGCAGCATTGTATTATTATATAGTATAAAGCTATGGTTCTACAGCCTTGCGGGTTTATTGCCTTGTGGCAATCTCTTCCAACCAATCAAAAATATGTAAACCAGACCTTGAGTGAATAGCAAAGGCATACCTTTGTTTTAGGTCTAGTTCTCACTAAGATACGATGGAAATAGGAAATTCACCGATGAACCCATATTTCGAGTGTTTCCAAATTATCGCAAATAAAAAATAAATAAAAAACATGATTCCGGTCCTGTGATTGGCCCCGTGTGGGCGGAACAAAGGCCCAATAGGCCCCCGCTGTAATGACACATGTAAACAAATTCGGGTTGATCGGAGACACTTTTATTTATTGGAAGCCTTAAAAACATATGTTGCCAGGTCCGGAGTACGTTTCGGGGTTATATCGCGTTCTATTACTGGAGAAGGGAAATGTCTGATGCGTACAAAGGCACGGCGCTTAATAATATTTAAGAGTAGTGCTGTTACTCGTGTTTCCACATACTGGTAACACACCAAGCAAAGTGCATGCGGAGGCTGTAAATTCTCTATACTCCAATAGATCGACATACATTTTACTAGGCGGAGGTTGGGTTTTTTTTTAGCCTTATGACAATTGTTAAAGTGCTAAAATAAATTATTATTTATATTATAGTTAAGGCATTAATACTGTGGAGGTTCAAACATTGTAATTTCCTAAGTGAAACACCGTTTTTTCCACTTTATATACCGGTATAATTCTAACGGTTTGAAGGTTTTCGCCTTATCGTCATATAAACTTGTTCGTGTTCCCCTGATGACGAGCTGGAAACCTTGAAACCGGTAGAGTTTTACTGTTATTACCACAACTTAACTATTGTTTTTTTAATTAATGTTATTTGTGTTTTTTTTTTTAATATTATTTCTTTTGGAATTGCGTCGTTGGTTGGAAGAGATTGCCAAATGGCACAGTAATAAATAAGAAATAAATATAGATTTATTAATAGCAATATGATATGTACATAAGTGGATCGTCCAGAAAGTAAAGAACGTTTTGGCATAACTAAATAAAAACGAATGACATCAACACAAAACTTTATTTACAAAGTTACAGTGCCTTACTCTATTTTTCAATGTAGTCGCCTTAGTTGTCAAAGCACTTATTGTAACGTTGAACCAATTTTTCAATTCCGATGTTATACTCTTCTACCGTCAAAGATTTGAGCCAGGATGTCACTTTTTGTTTGAGGTCTTCATCGTTTGCGAACTGTTTTCCACCCAAAAATTCTTTTAGTTTCGGGAATAAGTGAAAATCACTCGGTGGTTCAAGACAGGGCTGTAAGGAGGATGTCCAAAAATTTCCCACTTAAGACGTTGAAGTTTTCGCTGTGTTTGTGCTGATGCATGAGGCCGCACATTGTCATGAATCAAAACCACCTTTCCCGACAACATTCCACGTCTCTTGTTTTGGATGACGCGTCTAAGTCGTTGAAGAGTTTCAAAATAGACCTCTGAGTTTATTGTGTGTCCTCTTGGCATAAACTGCACGTGGATCAAACCCTTTCGGTCCCAAAAAACTGTTGCCATCACTTTTCTGGAGTTGAAATTCAGTTTTTCTTTTCCGAGCACACATTTTATTGTAGCCAAGATGCTCTGTCACTATTTCATGTAGGAGCGATCGTGAAATTTGTGGGAAAGATTTATGTATGTACGATGCTTAAAGTTGCCTACACATTTCGATAGGCTGAACATTTTGTACATTCAGAAAACGAATGACACTACGCACTTCACATTTGGCGGGATTTTCGATGGGCGCAGCCATTTTGAAAGGTTACAGAACAAAGACGCAGGACCGTTCAGCAACAAAACTCGGCTCGCACTGAAGTGGGGAAAGGAGCTAACTGGCGCGCATACGATCGCGGTGGTGGGGGATCAGCGCAGGGCGTGGTGCGCAATTGTTTTTTTACTTTCTGGGCGCGCCTAGTACATATGATACATATCCTGAAAATTACATATATGTTATGTGTACATTTAAAGGAAATAGTATAAAAAACATTTAAGAGAGAAGCTATCGAAAGGTTTGTCCTAATCTCATAACAACCCCTTATTCGAGATATTCTCTACCAATAGAGGGCAAGCCCGGCCGCGAGGATATCAGATGTTTTTCAGTCCACACCCTTGAACAATTATACATATGTTAGTTTTGAGAGATCAATCCAAATTTCTGATGGTAAGGAGATCAAACGTTCATGACGATCATTAGACGTAATCCGCTGCAGCCTTTTGTGAGACAAAGTTTTATGTAGTGCTATTTTTTCGATCTATTTTTTGAAAAGGCGATTCCAAATATCCAGGCCTTGTAATGGGATCTCGCGTATCTTTCGATAACTTTTGAAGAACTTTTTTGAACTTCTTTTTAATTGATAGTTGTGGTTTTTCCCCTTGCTGAAAGAGATTTGTGATGTTGCACCTGTGTGATTCCGTCTTTTCTACATTGTTTACAACTTTTATTTTACTTTTCAATTATTTGTCTTTTGTTTTTAATTTCTTAATGCAGTGCAGTGCGTGTTGGTACAATTTGATTAAATTTATTTAAATTTTTTTCATTTATTTTGTCATTCTTAATATGTCGAGCGCTCACTACTGACTCTTTTATTTTTTATTATTTTTGTTATAATGTACATTGTACCATTTATTTATAATAAATATTTGCTAGCTATTTTTGTATCGTTAGACCTTTTATTATATTAACTGAATTGATTGTATTGAAAGTTTATTTATTGTCATTTATTTGTTTTTAATTTACACGTACAATTATGTGGGCTGAAAAACATGTAATGTCCTCGCGGCTGGACTCGCCATCTACGAGTATTAGTGGGGGTGTATCTCGACTGGGGGAATGTTATGAGATGAGACCAGATGTTTAAATAGCTTCCCTCTTAAATATATTTTCTTTTGCATAACATTGATATACGAGTACATATGAAATTTCAAAATACATCTATTCGTATATGTATATATTTATATGTACATACTATATTGGTTCCAATAAACCTTTACTTATTTATTTATGCTATATTTGGCCTCATAATTTTTTTTCTAGTTCTTTTTCTTCCCAGTGTCATGTCAGGTCCCCCCAACGTTGAATATCACCTGAGAGAAGACATCTTTGTCCCCAGCAGCCCTAAAAAGATCTCCAACGCCCCCTATGCCAGTCCAATCACGTACTACCTTGATCAAAAAGTTTTAGGACCGGCCACCGTGTGGCACTGTCAGTCACCCGATTGGAATTCTTTTTTTTTGTTAGGTTATCACATCTATCATTGACACTTTCCTCCAAATTTCAGCGTCATAGCTTGACATTTGTAAAAGTTACGCTGTACTGAGTACATCTACCTTTGTGCGTGTTTTCGATTTTTTACAAGTTTAAAAATGGCATCAACTGTGAATCAACGAGTTTGCATTAAATTTTGTGGGAAAAACGGATTTAACGGTCCGCAGACTTTGGAAATGTTGGAGAAGTGTTTTTTGGTGGCACGAACGCTTTATAAGTGTCCGTGAGTCGGTCGAGGATGACGAACGCAGTGGCAGTCGAAAATCGATGAAAACTCCGATAAAATCAAAAAAATGTTGGCCGAAAACCGCAAATTGACCATCAGAGAACTGGCAGAGGATTTGAACATCGCTTATGGATCCGCTCAAGACATTTTGGTAAGTAATTTGGGCCTCAGACGTGTCGTTGCAAAACTGGTGCCGAAATACCTCAATTTCATGCAAAAAAAGGACCGCGTTGAAATCGCGAAAGACATGATTTCCATGAGTTTTTGACCAAAAACAACACGACTACTATCCAGCAACCTCTGAATTCACCTGATCTGGCTCCCTGCGACTTTTTGCTGTTCAACCGACTAAAAAAAAACCGCTTCGCGGAACGCGTTACAGCACCCGAGAGGATGTCATGAAAAAATCGAAGATGGCTCTGATGGACATACCGAAAATTGAGTACCAGCGGTGTTTCGAGGATTGAATCAAGCGCTGGCGTAAGTGCGTTGCAGTAGATGGGGAGTACTTTGAAGGGGACCATATCGGTTTTGATGAATAAACTTGTATTTTCGATTTTATGAATAAAGTTCTAAAACTTTTTGATCAAGGTAGTATATTGCGGTGCCAGGAGATTTGCCTCCTGCCAACACCTCTTCGGCCTTCTATTTTGCTTTGGATGATCAGGTGCAGTAATTTGTACTTTGCTCCTCTAAGTAAATTTTTCTAGTTACTTGATTTTATTACGTTAAACTTGTATCAAATATAAAATAAAATAAATATAAATCAAGGTGATTTTTAACACCCTACTGTATTGATTTTTTTTCAATGTATCTATTGGCAAACACTACTAAGTGCGCGATTGTTTTCTTTATTTATTGTTGAACAATAGATATTTTTCGCAAGATTTTATAAATAAGTAAGATTCAAAATGGCCGACCTGTTTCGTTACTCGATAACAAAGAATAAAATAAATTTTATATGAACATATGAGTTACATTATATTCCTTCTCTCATCCTTCTGATCTGTGTAGGGATGATTGATTGAAAGGTAATGTAGGATACTTCGGCAGGAAAGGCTTTCAATGTAAACGATTACAGCAGGACTGCCTCAAGGGTTATTGTTAAGCAAGGAAGTGAAGGTATTTTCGTAGGAATCCTTAACGAGAATATATTGAACGGTGAGTTGCGATAGAAAACTATGTAAACAAGGCACTTCATCTTAATCTAATAAGGTGTTTCTTTCACAGTATCTGTTCATTAGATCTTTAGGTATGTGTCCTAGAGGGAGAGATGATGATGATTTGTTGATAAATAAAACACAGGTGTGGTGCGTTCTCGCTCTAGTATGGAATGCACGTCGCTTCCGGCAATGAGTTGAATGAACGGCGTGTGGACTTGGTACTTGTTTGTTTTGCATTGCTAAGGAATGCAAAAGTCATTTCATCGATCATTGACCGCGTGTGCGACCGCCACAGATCTATCATCCATGAAAAAGTCTTAGAAGTAGTCTGATAGATCTCCTATAATTCTACCAGGAATTAATATGTGATAACCTTCGAGGCTTCGTTGGTAAAATGCTGTCTTCCAGCTTGGAGGTGTAGGTCCGACTCCCTTTGGATTCCAGATATTAATACAAATATTCCAGAACGAGTATTGCAAATACAATCTGGTGCACTTATTGCCAGGTAGCAATCTCTACCAACCGATCAGAATTTGCTTTCTAACGCTTCGCTTAGCTTCAATACCCAACTAAATAAACGTTTGAATGATGAGGGGATCTTCGACTACGAGGTCCAGCAAAGATGATAAGGTATTACTTTCCTATATCATCTTTTTTTACTGTATTTTTTTCTTTGTTCCAGGGCAAAGAGCTCCCGGCAAAAGATCTTAGCGGTACCTCGGACCCTTACGTGCGGTTCACGCTTCTACCAGACAAGAAGCACCGCCTCGAGACCAAGATCAAACGCAGGACGCTCAACCCACGGTGGAACGAAACCTTCTACTTCGAAGGGTTGCCCACCCAGAAACTGCAGAGCAGGGTGAGTACATTTATTTATTTATTAACCAGGGATTAATAAATAGGGGCTTATAGCCAAGCGCCAACTCTTCCAACCTACCAGGCAAAAGTAAATTAAACAAGTTAGATAGTCGCAAAAACATTTAAATGACTATCCATACCCACGAAATCCATGAACACATACGTGAGTATATGTTAACCCAACAAAGATGGACACTCACTCTTATCTTATAATAAAAAGGGTGCCGTGAAACGAAAAAGTTTGAAAATCACTGCATTCTTACATAAATATTTTTTTCCGAGTCGTATATACAAAAGTCTGTAAACAATGATGGATATTTTAAGGGTGTCTTTAATATTACATTGTCTTTGTATCGAAATGGAAAGGAAAGCCGAGAGCTCCTATTTTTATCGACGGCATTTGAATTTATCATGTATGGATAAATGTCAAATTGTATTTAGACGTATACATTATTATTTGATGCGATGGATTTCAGAAGTGAGCAGCCATCATAATCATCACGTTTTATCCCTATTGGTTCCTTTTTCATTACACCCTGACATAAACGAGTATACATATTTCACTTCTATCGCGTCTATATTTATAGTCATGAAAGCTCTCTTATTGTTAAAGTTTTTCCCTATTCTCACTTTTAAAATTATTTGGTTGGTGCATAGTTAACGATCGTTTTATAGGTGCTTTTCGAATCTGTCAAACATGTAATTTTTTAAAAGTTTTTTAAACTAATATATAAACTATTTAGGTAGTAAAAATGTGCGTCAACGACTACCTTCATATTTTTCCTATCATGCTTTATCATTTAGAAGCGTAACCTTTGATGTCGGACTTACGTTCGTTAACCATGTCTCACGTTTGATATCGGACTGTTACAAACTACTCGGTTTTATAATGAGAATATCAAGAGAATTTAACAGCACCGATATCCTCCGAAACTTATACAATTATCTAATTAGAACCAAATTAGAATATGCATCTACAGTTTGGGCTCCTCACCAGCTCAAATATAAAAACAATATAGAACAAATACAAAAAAAATCCTCAGATATCTATGGTACAGAACAAAGGGCGATTACCCAAAATATGTTCACCATGTCGAATTTCTCAAGGTGTGTAACTATAGAAGCCTCGAAACAAGAAGGCAAGATTCCATTGCGATATTCCTACTTAAGGTTTTTCAAGGTTGCTTTAACTGTCCCGTGATTCTAGAAGCACTAAGTTATATGTACCTAATAAATATAGCCGTGCAAGGAATCACCCTCTGTTCTACATACCAACTTACAGGACGAATGTCGTGGCTAAGCACTCAGTCACGTGTGGTATAGAGATATTGAACCAATTGAATGATACTGTGGATATATTCTCGGTATCGTCTAGCAGTATGAGAAGAATCCTGGCTGATATTATTCCTAACGAATAAGCTAACGCTAGAAGCAGACCCTCTTTGTGTAACAGGAGAAATCCGTGCAAAGTGGATAAAAAAAATGGACTGCATCAGTCCTTTCGCGATCTCAACGAACTCTTTGGTTGAAGAACGATCGAGTCGAAAATGCTTCAATCGTATCAAATCAGCCAACACAAGTTTAAAAGATGAAGAACGAAGAGGTCGTTAGTCTAATTTTGATGATCAGGGTTTTCAGATGGTCGTGGAGCTACCTCCACGACCATCGACCACGAAAGTTTGATAACAAGATTGCTGGCTGAAGAATTCAATGCTGACCATTCCACGATCATCACGCGCCTTGAAAAGCTCGGTATGGTATGAAAAAAGGCTGAATGGATTCCTCACGAGCTCGCAATGTGGTACAAAAGAAGTGGGGTTTTCGTAGCTTAATACGTTTTTACTACCGCAAAGGAAAAAATACGACACAAACCAAAAAATATATGTTCACTGTATGCAGTAAGGGATCGTGTGTGTCAAATTTTGCTTAACCTTTCCCTTCCTGTGCTATAAAAATCCGCGCGTTCCGGTGTTGTGTATTCAATACACATCAATACACAAGTAAAAATGAGCGATTTAAAATCGGAAAAATAAGAATATTCATAGCCAATCGCTTAAATTAGTTAAATTTGAAGAAAAAAGTAATAATAATTGAAATTTAATTGCTGAAAACATGAAAAAAAACACCGACCGATGTTCACAAAACGGGCAAAGAGACCACCTCAAATGGCTGCCCGAGAGCTACTGAAGTGAGAGAACTGAGATTCTATTTCTTGAGTTCCCATATACCGAAGTAGAGTGAGAGTGAGACGTGAATAGTACCGCTTCCTCACCCATAGCGGCTTTTTAGAATTAATATACCTACGTCACACACTTGCACACGTTTGATTGTATTGGTGAATTTATTCCCGATTTTCACAAAATATCTTTGATGTGGCCGATAAGTGCTAATTATTATGAATATTATTTTTTTCATTCAATGCGTAAATGTATTACGGAGGAATATTTAAAATTGAACCCAGTATTTATTATATTGGGTGTTAATATAAGTTGTGTCCGTTATTTTTTCCAATTTAAAAATGAGCACCAAAAGAAAAACAAAATGGTAAATGTTTTACGTCATTCGAAAGAAAATTTTCTGCTCTACAAGACATTGTGTTTGCTTTTACGTTACACAGCTTTATTCCCTCGATTGAACGCGAACAGACGGAGGTGTCTAAAATGCTCACTTTCGTCTACTTGAAATTCCATTTTGAAGGCTTGTAATCAAATAAAATAATATATGTAACGTAAAAGCAAACACAATATCATATAGAGCAGAAATATTTCTTTCGAATGACTTATAACATTTAACATTTTGTTTTACTTTTGATGCTCATTTTTAAATTGAAAAAAAAACGGACACAACTTATGTTAACACCTAATATTTATAGAGATATTCAAGTTTTTAGAAGCAATGTGTACTAGTTACACATCACAGGGAAGGAAGGGTTAAAAAACAATATATGTATTGTCATACAACACTCGAAGATGGTTTCGCTCTGGATGGTTGATGACGGCCAAATCAAGATCGATCGAAAATACTCGGCGTTTCATGGTACGACATTATTGAGGTAGAGAAAATATCAAAACCACGATTATAAATTAAAATTACTTTCCGGACAACCCGATATATATGAAATCTTGCACCACCTTTAGGTTCCGTTCTTAAAATAACTCAATTATTGAAATTATTTTCTACCTTTGTTCAGTAGGGATGGGAAAATGAGGATCGGCTGGTAAAGCCTTCTAAAAGTGTGGGCCGCACTCGTAAAAGGGGGAAAACGATAATTTTTTAACATCTTACAAGACTTATAGGATTAAGCGTCTCATTTGTTTGCAAATGGCTTCTCCAATATGCTCCGTGAGCCCATAATCCAGCCGGAGCAGAGCTAAACCTTCAGAGATATTGTAACTGTGAGAGAATACTCGTGTAATTGCTTTCAGATTACACGCTTTATAGGCTAAATAACAAGTTTATTTTAAACTCCCTGCTAAGGGGTTTTTATATAAACTTGTTTTAAACAAAGTTTTAGATATACATGTCGTGAGAAGTGCAAACAATTTTTTTTATATAAGTAAACCGTACAATGTACCTTGTAACAAAAAAATAATAAAAAATTAACAAAATATAGTAACCAGTAGTGAATGCTCAACAAATTAAGGATACAATAAATAAAAATTATTTTACACATTATATATTATTTATAGTTAAGGTATTAACATTGTAGAGGTTTAAAGACATTGTAATTTGTTTTATCAAACACTGTTTATTCCAATTTTTGTAACAGTATAAGTCTACCGGTTTCAAGGCTTTCCCCTCATCATCAGGGGAGCACATACAATACTGAATTATGTTCGAACTTGTACCGAGATACACGCTTCTAACGGTTAACATTTGTGTTGGGGACTGTGGGTGGAGCGAGGGGTGGGATAACGTCGGCGAGCAGTGGATTGTTTCTTGGGATATATGTGTTTGCCAGATGTTCACCTCGATGCACTTTTAAATTTCTGGGGCCTCTAATCTGTCTAAGTCAGCACAGTTGTATTAAAGTTATTAAAACATTTTATTTAAATAATTGTTCAGTTGTGAATACGCGAAGAAAATTGGGTGTTTTTTTGGTTTAAATTATGCGCCAAGCAAGTCAACCATTCAGCGTGTAATGAATAATTTTGAAAATTTGCATACATTGGGAGATAAAGCAAAGTCTGGGCGACAAAGTAGCCAATGTATGCGAGAAAAGATTGATGCAGTGAGGCAGAGTGATGGTGTCTAAGGATATTTAAAGAAAGTAAAAAAAAATCCATTCAGCCTTATATTGGTTCATCTTCGGGTCGATTGACTAATCTGTTTTATTGGCGTCAAATAATATCGAAGATTCCTGTAAAAGTCATCGATGCTGGGCCTTGTAGTCGAGGACCCCATTGCCATTCCAACGTCAATTCTGTTAGAAAGCAAAGCTGTACTTTGAACTGTTTTGTTTCTTTTTAAACGAGTGAGCCGTTGCACGCCAGCAAGCTCACTGACCACACCGCTGTACTGAATAAGATGGCACACCGAAGGGAGACGATTTGAGCACACCGGCATGTATCTTTTCTTTCTTTTAAAAGAATAGATATTACCAAATTCTAAGGTATCCTTACACTCCCGAATACTAGGCAGAAAAAAATCCCTGTGTCATTCGAGGGGAGTAACACAGCCCAAGGTTCGAACCGACGTCATTCCGCACTGAAGTTTAGTGCGTTACCGCGCGGCCATGAAGCTCAATATAAAAGTACTGACAATTTACTAACTCACCATGTAAAAGTATTGACAATTTGCTAGGTCGTTTGATTTCCAGGTCTAAAACCGCTTTCTTACTATATTTATTTTGCTGCAAGTAATTTTCCTTCTTCCGTGAAGTCGGATTCTTCTTATACTCAGAAGTGTCGCAACTGGAAGAGCACTCCATTTGGACAGTTAATTCTTCATCACTATGTGACAGCACGCTCATAAAAAAATTAAGAAGATTATGATCATCTAGACCAAGGGTTGGCATACATAAGGTCAACGAGATCCACATTCTGGATTTTCATATATATCATATATTAGGTGTACAAATAAGTTTCCGCCGTTTTTTATAAAAAAAATGGGCATTTATTGTGAAAGAACGGAACCTCATGTTTTATTCGAAGTAGTACCCATCGCTTGCCACTACTTTTCCCCATCTTTCTGTCAGCATACGAATACCGCGTCAGTCATCATCATCATCTTTTGAGGCTATCCACGAATCGACTCAATTTTTGGTATCTTCATATGATGTGAAGTGCTGCTCAGACAGGCCATGCGTCATCGATCAAAACAAGTGGTAATCAGAAGGAGCAATGTCTGGTGAATACAGCGGGTGGGGTAAAACTTCTCAATTGAGTGTTTCCAAATAGGTTTTGACCGGTGCCGCAACATGTGGACTAGCATTATCATGCAGGAGAATAATTTTGTCGTGTCTGGCGTAGTAGTGGGCGCGCTTTTCCTCGAGTGCTCGACTCAATCTCATCAATTATGTTCGGTAGACAGCCCCAGCAATGGTTTCATTCGGTTTGAGCAACTCATAATACACGACACCAAGCTGATCCCACCAAATACACAACAAGAGTTTTTTTTCCATGAATATTTGGCTTAGCCGTAGATGTTGAAGCATGACCAGGGGATCCCCATGATTTCTTCCTTTTTGGATTATCATAATGGATGCATTTTTCATCACCAGTGACTATATGGTGCAGAAAACCCTTTCGTTTATGCCTGGCAAGCAGCATTTCACATGTGGAAAATTGGCATTCAAAGTTTCTCCGTGTCAGTTCATATGAATCCCAATTTCTTTGTTTTTGAATCATTCCCAATGATTTCAACCCATGTGAAATTGCTTGTTGAGTCACTCCTAATGTAAGTGCAAGTTCTTCTTGCGTTTGGCACGAATCTTGATCCAATAATACTTCCAATTCCGCGTCTTCGTACACTTTCGGCCTTCCGCTACGTTCTCTGTCTTCGATGTCAAATTCACCGTTCTTAAACTTTTGAAACCACTCACGACAACTTCTCTCACTTAAGGCAGCCTCACCATATGCTTCTACAAGCAATCGATGCGCCTCAGCTGCAGATTTCTTCAAATTGAAGAAGTAAATCAAAAGTTCCCGCAAATGACGCTTATTCGGCTCAAAACTTGACATATTCGAACACAAAAAAATATGTTATACTGATAAAAATTCACTAATATTTCAAGGTCATGTTGTTGACAGATGTCCAACCTTACGATAATGACATTTTACATCTGACAATTTTAACCATAACTTACTGGTGGCGCCAACTTTTGTCAAACGGCGGTGACTTATTTGTACACCCAATATAAAGAGCCACAGCATAGTCACGTTCTCACGTAGTATTAAATATACTAATTCTAATTTATTACATATTCTAGACAAATCTTACTTGCTATATAAAGTATAAAAAATACACACACAAGAAGATGTAAAAATAGCGCAGAATACGGTTTGCGTGGTTTGCGCACATAAAGAGGTAGGAGATGCGCGCGCACCATACACATTGAAATCACAGCACACACGTATACACCAATACTTGTGTCTTTGACAGTGGCATTCATACATGCGAATCTTGTCACTTACAACATTTAGGAAGGAAAATCGCGAAAATACAAGTAAAATGGGGAAATAATACATTGGTAGCCGCTCTTCACCCAACGAAGAGCCGCATTTGCCCACGTCTGATATAGATCATGCTGGATGGAGACTTATTTGGTCTCCCATACAAACGTGGGTGGTGGGATCGAACTGAACTGAACTATGGAATGAGAAACACGACTTACCAGACTTTCCGTTGATATCCTTCGCCTTGAGGTTCCTTGCCTTGAGCAGCGTGAGCGTGAGGATACTGTTGCTGGGGTGGTAGCACAGGGAGGTCAGCAGTTCTCCACACTTGTCCTTCGCTGGTGGCTTCAGCGCCTTCCAGAATGACGGCTTTTCGCTTAGGTCCACCTGGAAAAAATTAAAACAATTTTAGGAGTTCGGTCCTTAGTGGGACGAGATGATGATGATTTGTTGATAAATAAAACACGTTTTGGATCGCAATGCGGAAGAAGAGTTTTTATTAGTAAACGTAGGTATTTATATTATTTCCGCGTGTGTGCGGGAATGCGAGCACGATATCCTTCGTCTCGTTTCTGCATTAGCGAAACGATTAATGTTGTATGTAGGTATCATTCAAATACGGAACTGGCGAGACAAGCGTGGTGCGTTCTTTCTCTAGTATTGAATGCGGTCCGCACGGCTATGGGTTGAATGGCCGGCGTGTGAACTTTGGACTTGTTTATTTAGATTTTATCGAGGAATGCGAAGGTCATTTCATCGGTCATTGACCGTATGTATGAACGCCCACAGTGTTCCGAGTGGGCGACCGCCACACAATATTAAATATTGGAGGCAATACATATTGAATGGATACGGAGCCATTTTTTTCAAATAAATTAAGTCAAGATACAAATCAATGAAGGATTTGGATCATGACTCTGAATTTGATAAATTATTCGCATGGGTTCTGTAAGCCAATCTCCATATTTAAGGATGGCGATCTCAACAGATAACATTCTTCTCGATCCGAATTTCCTTCATTCACAATAATAAAAAACTTCCTTGAATTCGTTTTGCAAGTACTTATTTTTTTCATTTCACTCAAAATATGAGTTTATCTGAATAGATGATGGGATCAAGTTGGAGACTGTGCAGGGAGATAATAGTATTGGGTGTTAACACGAGTTGTGTCCGTTTTTTTTCAATTTAAAAATGAGCACCAAAAGTAAAACTAAATGGTAAAGGTTGTACGTCATTCGAAAGAAAATTTTCTGCTCTACAAGATATTGTGTTTGCTTTTACGGTACATATATTATTTTATTTGATTACAAGCCTTCAAAATGGAATGTCAAATAGACGAAAGTGAGCTTTTTCGACACCTCTTTATGCTCGCGTTCAATCGAGGGAATAAACCTGCCAAAGCTGCTCGCGATATTTGCGAAGTGTACGGTGAAGATGCTATGAATGAAAAGACAGCTCGTCGATGGTTTTTGCGTTTCAAAGATGGTAATTTCGACCTGAAAGACATGGAGCGTTCCGGACGATCAGTGAACTTCGATGAAGACCGCTTAAACCATATTATTTATGAAGATCCCCTTCAAACATTTTTCATCACCATTTTCAAACCATTTCAAGCTTTATTCCCTCGATTGAACGCGAACAGAAGGAGGTGTCGAAAATGCTCACTTTCGTGTACTTGCCATTTCATTTTGAAGGCTTGTAATCAAATAAAATAATATATGTTGGCTTATGATGCAAAACTTTGCAGTTTTCATCTTTAGGACTTTTTCGTTGTTAATTTCGTTATAATAAGATACGCGCAATATCGCTGGCTTACAGCAGAGTCTCAACTGTAATGTGAGTGCATGTGTCTGTCCCGGTTCGCGACCGTAACGTGTGTGTATGGTTCCTTTCCACTACGAGAGAACAAGCGAGCAGTTTCTATAAATTTTCAAATTATTGTTAATTTTCATTTAGTAAGATGAAGTCTGACTTTCGGCTCGTAGATGATAAACTAAGCTTTAGTTGTTTGGTTCAAGTACGACACTCTTAAGTTCAAAAGTACGATATGTAGTCTAAGGAGGAAACTCGTTAGTTCAAGATTACGATGTACAGTCTAATTAGGACACTCTTTGTCTAAATTATGTTGTGCATTCCAATGACACTTATTGGTTAATGAAAACATTGTGAAATCCAAGCAGGACACTTTTGGTTCAAAATAACGTTGTGCGATCCAAGCAGGACACTCTTCGGTTCAAAATTACGTTGTGTGATCCAAGCAGGACGCTCTTAGGTTCTAAATTACGTGGTGTGATCCAAGCAGGACACTCTTTCGTTCTAAATTACGTTGTGCGATCCAAGCAGGACACTCTTTGGTTCAAAATTACGTTGTGTGATCCAAGCAGGACGCTCTTTGGTTCTAAATTACGTTGTGCGATCCAAGCAGGAAACTCATCGATTCAAAATTACGTTGTGTAATCCAAGCAGAACACTCTTTCGTTCTAAATTACGTTGTGCGATCCAAGCAGGACACTCTTCGGTTCAAAATTACGTTGTGTGATCCAAGCAGGACGCTCTTAGGTTCTAAATTACGTGGTGTGATCCAAGCAGGACACTCTTTGTTTCTAAATTACGTTGTGTAATCCAAGCAGAACACTCTTTCGTTCTAAATTACGTTGTGCGATCCAAGCAGGACACTCTTCGGTTCAAAATTACGTTGTGTGATCCAAGCAGGACGCTCTTTGGTTCTAAATTACGTTGTGCGATCCAAGCAGGAAACTCATCGATTCAAAATTACGTTGTGTGATCCAAGCAGGACATTCTTTGGTACAAGATAATGATGTGCTAAGCAGATTTTTTTTTCAGTTGGCTGGTTGGAAGAAAATGTTGTGTATCAATAGGTTCGTCAGATATACCATGCTTAATTATTCACGTAAAATAATAAAAATCAAATAAATAAAATCCCGACTTGTGATTATTTTTTATTTTCAAAACTATAAATTCGATTTGCGTGGAAAAAAATAAAAAGCGACACAAAATTTATCTCCACAGTGTTTACACCACTTTGAGAATACAACTTTTTGAGAATATTGTTTCAGCGGTTTTAGAAAATTTATTCACCGTTCTGAATAATAAAAATGTATTGAACTACAGGGTGACTTTATTGAAAAAAAAACTGTTTCCTTTTATCCCCTTTTTAATATCTTTGGACAGTAACATTTTGGACCTGAATACGTATGAAATATACTCTTCGATTATTCCTTTCTGTATAAATTTTCTGATATACCATACTGTGTTTGACTGAAGAAACAAAAATTATAATTAATGTTTGATACAGGAAAAGTTTGCTTTTGAAATGCTTTAATTGGGATCTCACAAAACTTTTGTGGTTTCCGTTCACCCTCCCTCCCCCAGATACGCCGTCCAATCACTTTGACGACTTTGCAGAGCTCAGCAGAATCAAGGCAGCTTCTCGTGGCGGAGACAAGTCGGGATTTGGCCGAATCACATCGTCAGCGAAATATTTCACTGAGAGAACAATCCCTTTCTTTGATATTTAATTTTACCTTTCAACATATCCGAATTCGTGATTTCGACAAGTTGAAGAGTATGACTGGGAAGCAATATTTTCTTCTGCCCAGTAATACCATTTTTATGGTTAACCTGTTTTGTATTAACTGAATTTATTGTGTTGACTTCTTATTTATTGTCATTATCTTTTTTCGTTTTTTTTTAAATTTACATGCACAAGGATGTGACCTGAATTTATTGTATTGACTGCTTATTTATTGTTATGCATTTTTAAAATTGTTTTTTAAATTTAAATATACAAGGATAATTGATTTTATTGACTGTTTATTTAATTAAGTGCATAATTGAATCATCTCGTGCGGGTTTTAATAAAATGAGAAGCGTATTCTGCGATGATAATCTAAACTTGAAACTTCGACAACGGTTAGTCAAATGCTACGTTTGGTCAGTGTTATCATGTGAAGTCGAATCATGGACCCTCAAAGTTGGTAGTATGAACCGACTGGAAGCATTCGAAATGTGGATGCATCGGAGAATGCTACGAATACCCTGGACGGATATGGTCAGCAACACAAGAGTTCTTCAAATAGCCAAAATTGATAGAAAGTTGCTGACTAATATTAAAATCCGAAAGGTATCCTATGCGGGTCATGTACTTAGATGAGCAAAGTACAAACTACTGCACCTGATCATCCAAGGCAAAATAGAGGGGTCGAAGAGGTGTTGGCAGGAGGCAAATCTCCTGGCTCCGCAATATACGTGATTGGACTAGCATAAGGGGCGTCGGGGATCTTTTTCGGGCTGCCGGGGACAAAGATGCCTACTCTCAAGTGATAGTCAACGTTGGGGGACCTGACATGACACTGGGAATAAAAAGACTGCTTATTTATTGTCATTAATTTCTTTTATATGTTTTTATTGATTTAAATGTACAAGGGTGTAGGCTGAATTAATCGTATGGACTGCTTATTTATTGTCATCAATTTATTTTCTGCTATTTTTTAAATTAACATGTACGGAGGTGGGGCTTGAATTGGTTGTCTTAACTGCTTATTTACTGTCATTTCTTTTTTCATAATATTTTTATTTTACATGTACAAGATGCCCTTGTGATCGGACTCGCCCTCTATTGATAGGAGCGTATCTTGACTGAAAAGATATTATAAGATGAGTCCAGAATTTTTTATAGCTATCTCTTATCCTGAATATGCACGAATATGCAATTTCAGGATATATGTACCAGTAAGATGTTAATGATACCTTAAATGAAATCCAGACTGAAAACCTTTTTTTTTTTATTTAAAAAACTGTGTTCCAGCGGGAATTGAACCCGCGACTTCCGGATCGGAAGATAGGCATCCTACCAACTACATTATTGAGGTCGTCAAAATAAATAAACAATCCAGCCTGTAGATTTCGAGCCAATATGCTATCGATTTCAAATGTTTGAGGCACTATTATCGAGAGGAAGGAAATACGTAGACTCAGGAGAGACACATGACACGCATGGCAACTGATCATATGTTCACCATCCCTAGAGTTAAAACATCTTTAGCCCAAAGACAATATGCTTATTTAGCTCCCATGACAAACAATGGGGTGCCGAATTCAATAAAGGCAAAGGGAGGAAAACAATTTAGGCAGTCGATCGGAGCGTGGTTGTTATTGCGACAGGAGTTTGAATACTTGGGCTTGCGAGAGGAATGACTTGTAGTAAAGGTTTGTGTGAGCTCTTGAGAATGGTAGTTTTTATTATTTTCTTATGACAATGAAAAAGAGATCTCGTCGTCGTTGCTTGGTCTCGTCGTAGTTGAGGATCCCGTCACCATTCCAACGTCAATTCAGTTGAAACGGGAAGCCGTGCCGTGGATATTTAGTTTATTTATTCTTTTTTTATCATCTTTAAGTGAGTGAACTGTCTGAACTAATCTAAACGAGTGGACATGTACGTGCTACATAATTAGTTGTAAGAATTGTTATCTAGTTATAAGTGCTATGTAAGCTTCAACTATATCTAAGAAATTGTATTATAAATTAAGGTTATTAAAAATTAAATTACATGTAGTAAAAATTAAATTAAGTTAGTTCATAGTTATTGAAGGGAAGATGCAGACTCGGCAGAGACATATGATACACATGGCAACTGATCACATATTTACCATCCCTAGAGTTAAAACATCTTTGGCCCAAAGACAATATGCTTATTTAGCTCCCATGACAAACAATGGGGTGCCGAATTCAATAAAGGCCAAGCGAGGAAAACAATTTAGGCAGTCGATCGGAGTGTGGTTGTTATTGCGACAGGAGTTTGAATACTTGGGCTTGCGAGAGGAATGACTTGTAGTAAAGGCTTGTGGGGGCTCTTGAGTATGGTAGTTTTTGTTATTTTTTTATGATTATGGGCGGTATATTGTGAGATGAACGTTTTGGTCTGTCTGGAGTGATGAAGTGTGAGGGGTTTGATTCGCGTGATGTATGCATATGTAATTGAGTGTCACTGTTTGTCAGGTTGATGAGAATGTGCAACGGGATTTTATATAATCAAAAATTGGAAAGAAGTATCGATATTTTTTCATGCTATATGTCCTCAGTGAGATACAGACAATAACCTAATTTACTGGGGACGCGACAAATGAAAGACAACAAACCCAGTTCCATTAAAATTGTGTGTGCAAATTAAACTACCTGTTGTTTTTTCGCTAATTATGTATAATATATTTCTTGTAATGTGTAAAATAAATTAATTGTCAGTCATCCTGTGGATAGAAGAAGACTGTGCGTGTATTGGTTTTTTTGTATACAAGCTGTTGCCCTTCAGTATGCACACAGTCTTGATAGATCAAGCTCAAAGTCCTGATAGAAAGGAGATTAAACTTCAAAGATTTGATCAGGTTTTGTCTGCTGTAGCCTTACACTAGGTAGTTTTATATAGCAGGTGTGTTTATAGATTTTTTGGGTGCAAGCTGTTGCCCTTCAGTATGCACATAGTCTAGATAGATCAAACCCAAAGTTCTGATAGACTTCAAAGACGATTTATAGCTTTTATCTGATATAGCCTTTTATTACGCCGTTTTATATAGCGCTTTTTTGCGTTGCTTAGCAGCGCTCGAACAATTTTTCTTGCGTAGCATATATTAAAATTACAATAACATAGATTTAGAATAAAAGAGATTAAGAGAAAAACTTAAAAAGTGATTCAGCCATGAATCGAGCCTGGGATGTCCGCTTACTTAGTGTGAATGTAAGAAAGTCTCACAAGATGATCGGAAGGTTTAATTTGCTGCAGTCTTTTGTTAAAAACAAAAGTTTCTCAATACAATTTGTACATTCCCTTCATTTCTCGCCAAGTGCTTTCAACTAAGCCAAATACAATTATATCAAACAAAAGACAGAACAACTCGTACATTGAGAGATTGTCATTTTCTTTGGAATTCCAAAGACAAGGAGAGAAATGTGGAACTCGAGGATAAAAGGGGTGGCTTTTCTCGAAATCAATTAGCTCAATTAAATGTCAGTTTCCCCTTTAGACAAAGGTAATTGGGGATTCCACCATGGTGGGATGGTTTAAATTGTTTATCGATTGTATTTCAAGGTTTTCACTGAGACACTTGTGAAGTGAGCTAAAAGTAAAAATTATGTGTTTCATGGTCTTGTTAATAAAAATATTTTTGAGTAAAGCACAATGCTGTTGCATCAAGATTCTGGTGTCGCGTGCACGCCTGCGTTGGTCTGCACACGTGGCTTGCATGCTTGAGTACATACTTCCAAGAAATGTTCTTTTTTGCGAGCTGATGGAGGGCAGAAGGAGACACAGTTTTCAGCGCAAGAGATATTATATAAGGACGTTCTGTGAGACGCTTAAAACATTATATTAAGGGGGTATTCTCCTATAGACGCTTAAAAAATTATATTTCTCCAGAAATTTAAATTTTATTTTTTTATTTTTTGCATATTCCTAAAGTTCAGACCTTTAAGAATATTTTCTCAAAAGAAAGTTTTAAAATTCTCAATATTTACGAAGTTATACGAGTAGCTATAAATGAGGCAGCAATTACGCCGCACCGGAATGACTCGGACAATAATCTCAACACTTTAAACGCGTTTTTCTCGAAACTACTTTTTTCAACCTGGTCGACATAAAATCTCAAGTTTTGTTTAACCAATTGCCTTTAAATTAAGTACAAAACTTTGATAAATATTTTTCTAGCGTCACTACCTTGAAAAATTCAGCACCATTCTATTTTACTATTTTTAAAAAGAATTAAAAAAGGGTAAAAGAATAAAATTTACGATTTTTTATACTTTTATTCTCTTTGGTACCAACTATAATAACATTATTTTTTATTAAGAAACTGTGTATGATTATTGTTTCAAATTTACGAAAGGGTTCTAATCATGTCAACCAGCTTACCCACTTTTTTACGACAATATATAACAGTTAATAACATCTTGAGTTTTAATTTTTTTTCAAAATTTTTTTTGTACATTCTCAAACCATCGATTATCAAAGTGTAAAAAATGCATGGGAAAACTATTTTTTGTTTTTTTTTATTTAATCTGAAAAAAAAACGCCCAAAATTCAAGCCTCTAGAGTAGAATACTCCTTAAAGCACAATTGGGAGCAAACAGCTGTAGATAGTGTCAAATTTATGTATTATCTAATAATGAACCTTTTTCAATAAGTTTTAATAGACGAATTGTAATTTGTATAGTTCAACACTGTTTATTTTACTTTATATAACTCAGTCATGTTTGTGCTTCCCTGATGATAAGGTGAAAACCTTGAAACCGGTAGGGTTATACCGTTTTATAAAGTGGAATAAACAGTGTTGAACTAAACAAATTATAATGCCTTTAAACCGCCACAGCGTTAATGCCTTAACTATACATAATATAATGAATCGATATTTAATTTGATTTTGATATTGTAATTAATTTTATCAAATACTGTTTATTCCACTTTTTGTAACGGTATAACCCTACCGGTTTCAAGGCTTTCACCTCATCTTCAGGGGAGCACAAACAAGACTTAATTCTGTTCGAACTGGTATCGATATACACGCTTCAACGGTTGGGGACATTCGAGGGCTGAGAGATGCATGGGACGATCTCGGCCAGCAGCGGAGAGATTTTTGGGATATATGTGTTTACCAGATGTTCGCCTCGGTGTACTGACTTAGAAATTTCTAGGGCCTCTAATCTGCCCAATTTATTTCTGTTAAAACTGATATGTAAAAATTTGGCATCATCGATAGAAAAAGTATGGTTTTCACGGTGACAATGATTAGCCATTTCAGAATAAATTAGAGGATTTGTTAAAGCGGATTTGTGTTCACGAAATCTCTTTTCAAAGGATTATCCTGTCTTTTCTATATATAAATTATCAGTCAACACATAAAAGTGTATACACACCACTGTTGCTAAGTATTCCATTTTCGCCTCTCCCGTTCAATAAGCGTTTCCGGAGATTAAAATTAGTGTAAAAAGCTGGTTTTATGTGACTAGGATTTTTTTGGTTATTTCGTATATGTTTTTTTTTTTTATAAATAGGACTTTGCTTCATTGATAGCTAAAAACTTATTTTTTAATTCAATTCATAGCTATCTTATATATAAAAATAAAATTATAAATACCATTGAAAAAGTATTTCTTAAACACCATATGGAAAATTGGTTAAGCTATAAAACAATTAGTTAAATAATTTGACATTATTTAATGTTTTTCAAATTCTTTCACATTTAAAAACACTTGTCGTTCGGTTTGCAAGTTATTGATTGACAAAAATTTTAATATCGAAATTCAGCTCTTAGATAATCAGTTATTTATACCTGTAAAACACAAGCTTACATAAGATTTAGTTATTTCTTTTGAATTTTCCAATTTTATTTAATATTCAAAAGTTTTCCTTCACTTATCCAAAGGTTTTGATGGAATCTCGATTTTATATCGTTTAGCAAAAGTGTTCGCAAACAAATAAAGTATTAAACATTTAAAAGTTCTTTTAAAAAAAATCGAGAAAAACGTATTTACTAAGAAGGGGGTTTAAGAACGTAAATAAATAAGAAAAGTTCCGACAGCCTAGGCGCACCTGTAAATAGTGAATCTAATAACTTCATTTTTTTGGTTACTCAAAGAAAAGCTTTTTAGAAGAAAGTTTACAAGAAATGTTGTACAGTAGATCCGAGTTTTTGTTTTGAAGATAAAGTTACAACTGAATTTTAAGTTAACGCATTGACTTACAGGTTCTGCGTTTTTGCATAATGTATCGACTTACAGGTTCTGCGTTTTTACAAAATCTATTGACTTACAGGCTCTGCGTTTTTGCATAATGTATCGACTTATAGGTTCTGCGTTTTTGCATAATGTATAGGCTTACAGGCTCTGCGTTTTGGCATAATGTATCGACTTACAGGCTCTGCGTTTTTGCATAATGTATCGACTTACAGGCTCTGCGTTTTTGCATAATGTATCGACTTACAGGCTCTGCGTTTTTGCATAATGTATCGACTTATACTATAGGCTCTGCGTTTTTGCATAATGTATCGACTTATAGGTTCTGCGTTTTTGCATAATGTATCGACTTAACGGCTCTGCGTTTTTGCATAATGTATCGACTTACAGGTTGTGCGTTTTTACAAAATCTATTGACTTACATGCTCTGCGTTTTTGCATAACCTATATAGCCTTGCAGGTTCAACGTTTTTACTTAATCTTACAAGCTCTGCGTTTTAACCTAACCTATTAATTTACAGAATCTGCATTTATACCTAACCCATTGATATACTGGTTCCGCGTAACACACAGATAAACCATTACACGCCAAAGGATCAGCAACGTTAAAAACCCTGACACAATACCCTACCCCGTTGGGTTGATTCAGAACAACTTATCTATTTGATGAAGATGAAATCGACCTCAATGTTCTACTCTTCACCGAAGGAACATCTCTCAGAAACAGGTTCGTAAGATAAAATGGAGACATCCCATTAAAGAACTCTAAAATAATGACATAAAGTTTCAAATCAATACATTCGCGATACTTCAGTTAATGTAGACTTTTATGTGGCTCTTTGCAGTCGTTTTCCACGACCACGTTTTACCCCCATACATCATAGTGGATATTTAACAACAAATATAGGATGGTCACTAAAAGACTAAAGGGTTTGAAAACGTCATAATTTGTTCATTTAATTTTTTTTCAAAAGGTTATGTAACATCTCTTAGAGATTTAAAATGGCTACATATAATGCTCAGCAACAAGTAACTCATTGGGGTTTTCTAATCCAGTGAAAGTATGAAGTTGTTCAAAAACTTTTTGAACAACTTGATAATGAATAATGAGACCCATTTTCATTTAAACGGGTACATCAACAAACAAAACTGCAGATTTTTGGGTACTGAGAATCCCAGGAAATCACATCAGCATCAATTGCATTCTCAAAAATGCATTGTTTGGTGCTGTGTTATGGCTGAAAGAGTTATCAGCACATATTTTTTTAAAAATGAGGAAGGTCAGCCAGGAAGAATCAACGGGGCCCTGTATAAGACAATGCTTGAATTTTTTTATGCCCAGTGATCGAAAATAATCAGGAGGTATGGTTCCAACAGGATGGAGCTACTGCGCATACTGCCAGGGCGACAATGGACCTCTTGCGAGAATTTTTTGGTGAACTTTTCAGTCTTTCAGTGGCCTCCCTGTACAAGAAAATAGTCTTCCTTTAGATTTATAAAAAAACGGTTCATAGGAAAAAGTTACCTTTATTTTTCAGTATAATATTTCAAATAAAGTCAATATTTAATAAAGTTTCAAAAAAAATTATGAACAGTCCTTTGTTGTTCTTTTTTTTATCAAATTAAAAACTGGCAGTGTCTCGTTCAAACCCTCCCCCGGAGACAGGTGTTATAAATCTCGACCGCTTTAGAATGGTACTAGCGGGTTCGTATTGTTCTGGAAACTCACACCACCTGATTCATGCGAGAAATGTCAAAAAATGAGTTATTTTCCCCAGGTTTAACCACCCCTGGAAATGAGGATTGAAAGTTAACACGATAAAACCTAGATTAAAAATTTCAGGAAAAAAAAATATTTTTACGAATTGTCAGGAAAATAACCAATTCGAGACGATGAATTATAAATATTAATGTTCTCAATTTTTTATTTAGAAAAGTCCACTGTTAATAATAAAAATCATAATTAAAAGCTTAGATAGTTTTAATTGTTCATTTATTTACTTAGTGACCGCTGTTTCGCCATATAATGGCCTTGTCAAACAGTGCATAAAGCTTAACTACGTGGCTATATACACATATAGTGTCCCAAAAATGTATAATCATCGTGCCATTTACTTGAAATTGCTGCAGAAAATTGTCATACCATGCATTCGTGAGGAGTTTAGGAATGAGGAGGACTTTTATTTTCAGACAAATGGTGCCCCTTCCCACTACCATTGTAATGTGAGGGCGTATATTGATAACAATTTAACGATTTGATGTGTGTTATTTAACGTAGATGTACCATTAAAAAATACCCCCATGCCAAATGGCGTGGAACTACCGTATTGGCCCGACTATAGGGCGACCCTGATTATAAGGCGACCCCTATTTTTAAATCTACTTTTTGGAGAAAAAAATATTTCCCTCACCATTATAATATTTTGAAAAATAAAATGCAAAATGTTTAACGAAATACATTTATTAAAACAAAGTACATACATGTGTTTAATAAAAATTAATTACAAAGTACGTACAGTTGACATTATTTGCCGTGATACCGAATTGTCTGGCAGCCGCACAGTTGTTGGTTGTTTCTGCAGCACGCACCACCATAATCTTAAAACTGGAATCATAGCTTCTGCGTATTACTTTTCCGTCTTTCAATATGGTCAGTCATAATTTTTTTTTAGGCAGCAAAGATGCAAAACGAAGCACAGTTAAAAAAAACACCTCATTAACTGCCAGAAATGACTATGCACAGGCTATGTGTAAACAATGACGCCTTTTGAACGCTCTTATTACAATGTTGCCATTTCGTTAATCGCGAGAAGTGAATTTATTGTTGCCCATTATGTTTGACTCGAATATAAGGCGACCCCCTATTTACGTATCGCCTTTGTAAATAAAAACTTCGCCTTATAGTCGGGCTAATACGGTATTTCTAGTTATCAGGGACCCAACAGAAAAATAAGGTGCAGATAAGTTAGAAGTACTGAATCTCCTTGCCCTTTATGCAACAGGATATGACTATCACAAATTTGCTTACATAGTCATCTTCGGTAGCACCAACGCCAGATACCTTAATCATTCACCTAATATTGTGTATTATATTATATTCGTCACGGCTTATGGGTTCACGCTCCCCAGACCTCACACCAAAATATCTTGTTATGAAAACTCATCAAAGATAAAGTAACTGTCACAAACTCGGCAACAGTTAATAAATTTAGATCATCCATTGATAGAGAATGCGCCCAAATACCAAAACAAATGGTGATTCCATGTTATCAGTAGTGCATGGACCAGAACATCCATCAGTTTGAGGATTTGTGATATCTAAAAAAATATACGACTGTTTTCTTTAATTTAAAGTTTCAGTCTTAGATATACTATACTTGTATTTGAATAACCGCTGAATTTATACATACGAGTACATGCATAATATCACGCTGTGTCCCTCTCGGGGTAAGCAGAGAGAAATGGAAAAGGTTGTTCTAAGTTAACTCTAATTTAATAACATTACGTGATATTTCGTTTTTTTATGTAATGTTACGTTAAGTTTCGTTTAGTTATATTTCCTCTCGTTCTGTAATTCTACGTTAACTTTTATCTAATACGAGTTTTATCTCGTATATAGCGTTTTGGTTATTCATGTAATTTTATACGTTACATTACATTTAATAATATATTATTTCGTTTTGGTATTCCCCTATAACTTTAATTAACTCTTTCCCCGCGGGGAGCACAAACGCCTGTGATCTGACGACAATCCAAGTTTCAAATCACAAATACTTTAAAAAAATGACACAAAACCGGAATAAAAATTGAACTAAAATTTAAAATTATCTTTATTCTAGCGACATCTCTGAAAACCTTGTCAAATAATATATTAGTTTATGAGATATTGTTGAATAAACAGAGCGCCGAATTTTTTTGGTTTCACAATATTTCCAGCATTAACGACCTGTCGCGCGGATCGAGTCCTGCGATGAGTCTCTCTTACGTAAATAAACATTACTAAGTCTCTCTTACGTAAATAAACATTACTAGTGCTTTATGCATTTGATTGGGTGAGTGTCATGAAGCATTGATTTGATCGTAGCATTCCTTTGTTTATTTTACGTAATATTAAGTTTATCTCCTTTATTTAATGAGTCTCCTTAAGAGTAATGACTATTATTTATTATCAGAAAATTACTTAAGTGTCATGTTTACTTGGTGTTGTAATCAAATATCAGTGGTTCTAAACAAAATATGTGTTTAAACTTAGAAATTAAAAAACGCTGAAATTGTGCCGCGCACAGGATTCGTGGAATTTGATTTTTAACGCGGTGAACAGGTTAAATTAAATTTCATGTAACGTCACGCTATATTACGTAATGTTACATTTATTTAATTTCGTTAAATTTAATTGCATTACATAACATTTCGTTTTTTTAATGTGACGTTATGCTGCTTTACATTACATTGACGACCTCCGTGGCCTAGTGGTAAGACACTTGTCTGCCGATCCGGAGGTTGCGGGTTCGATCCTTGCTGGAACCCAGATTTTTTAAAATAGGATTCCAGTCTGGTTAACACTTAGGGATTATAAAAACAGCTTTCTGGTTGGTTGGAAGAGATTGCCACATGCCAATAAACTCGCCAGGTTAAAAAAAATTAAGTAACATATCATTTCGCTTCGTTTTTCTACATAATTCTACTAAATTTCGTTTGTTCATGTAACGTTATGCTACATTACGTTGCGTTACATTTTGATTCGGCTCATAATTCCACGTTAAATTTAATTTAATTGCATTACGTTACATTTAGTTTTTTCATTAAATGTTACGTTGCCTTTTAAAGTGTGTCATTGAATTACATTTTGATTCATTATTTTGTTATGTAATGATGAGTAAAAAATCTTGGGACTTGATGTGTTAAACATTTTTTTTAAAAGCCATTTTTGTTATGAAAAAATGATGAAAAGCACCGACGCCTGTACAATGTTTGATTAAACCCTTTCCCGATATGCTGGGCAAAAGGGAAAGGGTGTATAATAATTGTTTTTTTTATCGACACGTTCTATAAAATAGAGAAAAAAATCAATATGCCAAAAAAGTATTGTAGTTTTAAAACTAGAAAATTACTTCAAAAAAGGTGAATGTGGGTAAAGTGTAAATATAAAAAAGGGGCAAAGATGCCAAACTATTTGCTGTAAGTTTTATTTCAATATCCCTTCCAGAGGACGTATATTATCACCCTTTTATGAGAGCTTTTAAAATGATTGACATAAAACAAAGGCGGTTTCTTAACTTTAGCATACTCATGCATAAAATTATCAAGACAAAACTGTCACCTTATCTTTTCAAAAAAACTCAATTGGGTTAGAGATTTTCCGGCTACAAAAGCGGAGAAACTCTTAAATTATCTCAAATCATAACATTATTCGAGGGATCCTTCTCATACTCAGCCAGCAAATACTAAAATGAATTTCCCCTGTTCTTGAAGAATACGTTCAGAAATGCTTTGAAATGTTACCTTACATAGTGTGGGAACCACGGTCGTCGCTGAATATTGTCAACACATACGGTCAACGACCGACGAAACGACCTTTGGATATGTCCAAAGGTCACATACCAAAACATTGACGCGGTCGGACATCGCGCCGTTTCCGTAAACAAATTATTTACCCACAATACTATTTACGATACATTCCACAGTAGAAAGAGAACGCATCACGCTGTCTCGCCGATCCCGCAAACAAATTGTTTACCCACAATACTATTTGCGATGTCTGCAATACTGCAATCGACCATTTCGGCACGCACAGAAGCGAGATAAAAATATATCGCGGGCGCACTCCCGCGCCCATTCTGAAATGTATAAATACCCACTTACCGATAAATAAAACATTCATTCACTCTCTCCTTCCGCATTGCTAATTGACGTATTTTATTTATTTACCAACAACTACTATCATCATCTCTTCAGACAAGAAGCATTCCGCTAAAATAGTATTTATAATACGTACATACTATGTTGCTATCAACATTATTAACTTATCTGCGGAGAATGGATGCAATAGGACCAGAATAAGAGAAAACAGGTCTTTGAGGAAGGCTTATATGCTTAATTGTATAGAACAAGAGTTATGATTATTGCAAAAAAGTGAAAATAAAAAGAAGTTTAGCGAGATGTTAGATTATAGTGTCTTGTAGAAAGTACAGTCTAGGCTGGTGTCACTTTGAAAGTACTTATTCTCTAGTCCGCTAACATCTCGAACTCTTCCCCTTTGGCTCCAAATCAATGCGCGGAAAGCAGCCACACCCCGGAAATTGCGTAGACCCGCAGGCTAAACTTGGTGGAGTGACACAGAGGTTGGTCATGTCTGCTTCTGTGCTTCTGTGATCCATCTAACTCCTATTCACATTAGTATACCCCAAAACATTTCTACAACACTCCTGCTCCCAGTTAACACCCACAAGTGCACATTTCCTCAACAACACCTAAAATACTGTTTGTTGGTAGCACCATTCACAATATATACAACATGTATACAATTATTATAACGTCTTTTGCGGTGTGAAAAGCAATGAGAAACCACCGCACTATATTTCCCAAGAAAACCACACGAACGTACTTAACATTTTGTGGGTTTCGTTATTCAGCATTGAGGTGATGAAAAAGAAAAATAAAACATAAAATTGTTCGCAGTTTCGTTACAAAGCCGGATTAGCTTTTTGTTGTAAATATTACGATCGGGTTTAATACCATGTTTTAATAATTTTTCAACCAACCGGAAAGTTGTTTTAGATACCTTGAGTTTAAACTAGACTGGAACTTAAAAAAAAAAATAACTCCATTGGGAAATGACACCGCAGTCCATGGATCAGAATACATGTTTCTCGCAAGACAATGGAGGTCGTCATGATGTACTCGTATACTTGGAATTCATGCTGTTCCAAAGTAGTTGGTACTTGTTTTTCATGATAGACGATGGGTATGGAGGGACAAATATCAATTATTTTTTAAAGGATCTCTCCTGGGATATTTCATCTCTCCAGGGATATTTAATCTCTCCAGGAATATCTCCAGGGATATATTAGGTGTTAACATAAGTTGTGTCCTTTTTTTTTGACCATTTAAAAATGAGCACCAAAAGTAAAACAAAATGATAAAGGTTATACGTCATTCGAAAGAAAATTTTCTGCTCTACAAGATATGGTGTTTGCTTTTACGTCACATATATTATTTTATTTGATTACAAGCCTTCAAAATGGAATGGCAAGTAGACGAAAGTGAGCATTTTCGACACCTCTTTCTGTTCGCGTTCAATCGAGGAAATAAAGCTGCCAAAGCAGCTTGCGATATTTGCAAGCTCGTCGATGGTTTTTGCGTTTCAAAGACGATAATTTCGACCTGAAAGACATGGAGCGTTCCGGACGACCAGTGGATTTCGATGAGGACCGCTTAAACCATATTATTCATGAAGATCCCCTTCAAACCACCGTTGAGTTGGCTGAGCAGATGTATTGTAGTCACATGACTGTATACCGCTATCTTAAATCAATGGGTAAAGTCCAGAAGTTCGGCGCTTGGGTTCCACATGTTTTGAGTGAAAACAACAAAAATCAACGTTCGACAATTTATGCTCTTTTGCTCGCGCGTCATCGAGCTACGCATGGCCACAAGCAAAGGTTCCTTTACCGCATCATTACTGGTGATGAAAAATGGTTTGAAAATAGTGATGAAAAATATTTGAAGGCGATCTTCATGAATAATATGGTTTAAGCGGTCTTCATCGAAGTCCACTGGTCGTCCGGAACGATCCATGTCTTTCAGGTCGAAATTACCGTCTTTGAAACCCAAAACCACCAACGAGCTGTCCTTTTATTCATAGCATCTTCTCCGTACACTTTGCAAATATCGCAAGCAGCTTTTGCAGCTTTATTCCCTTGATGGAACGCTAACAGAAGGAGGTGTCGAAAATGCTCACTTTCGTCTACTTGCCATTCCATTTTGAAGGCTTGTAATCAAATAAAATAATATATATATAACGTAAAAGCAAACACAATATCTTGTAGAGCAGAAAATTTTCTTTCGAATGACGTATAACATTTACCATTTTGTTTTACTTTTGGTGCTCATTTTTAAATTGAAAAAAAAAAACGAACACAATTTATGTTAACACCCAATATAATTGATTTAGTCTCTACGACATAGTTACATGTGTTTCAAAAAATTTCAATGTATTTCCGATTATTTTTTCCGTAATAACACCGTCATTATCATCGTCGTTGCTGGTTCTCGTAATGGAGGATTCCCTCGCCATTTCAATGTCGATTCAGTCGGAAAGTGAAGCTGAGAAACATGTCAGCGATGTAGCGAATCTAATATTAATTGGTCACTGGTTCCAGAGTCTCACTGCATGGATTATAAAGGACGAGATAAAATAGATGATATGTTAATTGGGAAAGTTAATAAACAATATGTTTTTGAGCGTAACATTATGTTCATGATCGGAAATACGCTGAATATTCTCGGCGAGACGAGAAGAGACTTTGTCATAAGCAAAATGCTCCAGTTCGATACCTAATTCTCTAGCGTCCATTTATCCGAGGCAGAAGTGTAAATTGATCTCTAATTGAGCTTCCCGGACTGGATTTTCCGCATATATGTTATGCGTACATACTATATATATGCGGATAAATATGATCGTGAAAAGTGTAAACTATGACATGTATTTTTTTTTTCCAAAAATAAGATATTACTATTATTGAAATCAGCCTATAAATCTTTTTTAAAATTTATTATTCGAGAAATAGTACTAACTAGGTAATTGCCTGTATCTTGCTGGATATCTTCACATTAATAATTTCTATATGATTTATAGTTAAGGCATTATCATTGTGGATGCTTAAATACATTTTAATTGAGTCTTG
Source organism: Odontocerum albicorne (assembly GCA_949825065.1). NCBI lineage: Eukaryota > Metazoa > Arthropoda > Insecta > Trichoptera > Odontoceridae > Odontocerum > Odontocerum albicorne. The sequence continues at coordinate 12,266,755 of OX463866.1, read as the reverse complement.
TTTGTGATCCCCTGATGATGAGGTGAAAACCTTGAAACCGGTAGGGTTATACCGTTACATAAAGTAGAATAAACAGTGTTTGATAAAACAAATTACAATTTTTAGTGGTTTTGATAATAGAGGAAACGCTTATAGGAGATAATGTGGTGTGGTAGAAGGCGTTGTAGAGGGTGTGGGCTGAAAAACATCTGGTGTCCCCGTGGCTGGGTTCGCCCTATATTGGTGGGGTGTATCTTGGCCGAGGGAATGCTATTAGATGAGCCCAGATCTTTTGATAGCTTCTGTATTTAATGTATTATCTGCAATTTATGTGTTTTAGAAGTGTTATTTAAATATAATCTGTACATACTGTGTTGTTATCAATAAACCTATTATTTATTTATTTATTTGTTTAATATGAAGGAAAGAACGGTTGTATCAGGGGAATTACATTTTGAAAGAAGGTAATTCTTGAAGTTAGAAAACGTAGTATGAGAAATTGCATGGGTGTGGAAGAAGCAAAAGTGACAATCCATGCAATTCATACATATCGATGATGCCAAATTCTTACATATCAGTAGTAACGGAAATTAATCGGACAGATTAGAGGCCCTAGAAATTTTAAAGTCAGTGCATTGAGGTGAACATCTGGCAAACACATATATCCCAAAAATTTCGCCGCTGCTCGCCGAGGTTGTCTCCTCCCTCCCTACATCCACAGTCCCCAACTCGAATGTTTACCGTTAGAAGCGTGTGTCTCGGTACCAGTTCGAACAGAATTCAGTCTTGTTTATGCTCCCCTGATGATGAGGTGAAAGCCTTGAAACCGGTAGGGTTATACCGTTACATAAAGTGGAATAAACAGTGTTTGATAAAACAATTTCCAATGTCTTTAATTCTCCACAATGTTAATGCCTTAATTATAAATAATACAATATATTCATACAAATCCTACGATTTCCTTTATTTCTTATATTTCTTTCTTAAAATATCACTCACTTGGTCCAACTATACATTTCTTAGTCTACCTCTACATCGCCTTCCACTTGTTAGTCGAGATTGGAGAGTCTGGAGCTATGTTCTCTCTGTCTGCCCCTAACAGACTTACGGTATTGGTATTTATTTATTTAACACTTTTATTGCAAATACAATCTGGCGGGCTTATTGCCAGGCGGCAATCTCTTCCAACTAACCAGACAAAAGTAAATGAAGCAAGTTACGTGGTCGCATAAATCATTCAAATGACTATCCATCCCCATGAAATCCATAAACACATACGTAAGCATAAGATATAAGACTAAGACTCGCTCCGTCCAGATATAAGGCTCGCTCCGTCCTTGGCATGCTTTAAGAAGCGACTGAAAAAACTCTTAATTTCTAGTCAGTAAAATAACGTGTTTCATTCCTGATTTTTCTTTTCCTTTCCTCTCCACCAACCTTTCCTTTCCTTTTGATTGATGATATCTCACTTTATATGAAAAATAATGTTCGGGTGATTGTCCGTCTTTGTGGGGTTTGTGGGCATGTTCTCACATATATGTTTATGGATTTCGTGGGGATGGATAGTCATTTGAATGATTTATGCGACCACGTAACTTGCTTCATTTACTTTTGTCTGGTTGGTTGGAAGAGATTGCCGCCTGGCAATAAGCCCGCCAGATTGTATTGCAATAAAAGTGTCAAATAAATAAATAAATAAATAAGCATATGCCCACGAATCCCACAAAGATGAACGATCACGCCAAGGACGGAGCGAGTCTTATATTGGTTCGTAACTGATTCCAGAGTCTCACTGCATGGACAGTTAAAGGCGACGTAAAAAAAGAGTACCTGTAGCGATGCTTACTTCCTGTGATCACAGCGCGACCCGCTTGTTATTGTTTAGCGAGAACGAGACAGCGACATATCTTCTGCGCCTTTCTACACACATTCAAAATTATATAAATACGAGACGTGTAACAATAAATTTTTCATCCTATATTCTGATTACAAACTACGAGTTTTATTAAAACAACGCTCATTCTCATCATCTCCCCATTGCGGAACAATCGTCCTTAAAGAGCGTTGAACTGGAAAGACCAATAAACAATCTCTGTTTGAGCGTAGCGCTAATCCATGATTGGAAAGACGCTGAAAATTTTCGCGAGATAAGATGGGTGGGACAGTTAAGGATATTTTACAATAGAGATAGTATGTGAATTTGGCATGTTTTTTTTGTAACAGGTAATCAAAATTGTTTCCTTGAAAACTTTATCTTTTTTTAACACTGTTATTAAATTTTTTTAAATACCTTTTTATTTTCTCTCACTTACATTTTAAATAAATTTCTCGGGTGGAAAAGACTAAATTATAATAAATTCCAATTATAACACCTGACCTCAACAATAAGTTATGCTCAAAACGTACATTCCATTTTCTCATCATAAGATAAGGCGCGTTAACTGAGATACTCCAGTTTGCGCTTTGCACGGTGATATTGAACTTAACAGCAAAACCGTTTATATCCTGAATATGTGTGCGAACGTGAGGTCGTATTATCACCGTGTGACAGGGTCGGATTCAAATATTATAATATATATTGTCATCTCATGTGTTTTTCTCGGTGGGTGCTAGTAATTTGTTTGGTGATTTTTATTTTATTCACTTCCACGTTTCACTCTCATACATTTTGTTTACTTCTATACATAATTTGGTACTAGACAATTTCCGCAGTCAAGTTGGTAACACGCTCGTCTCATAGCACGATGGTTGCGGGTTTAGATTCCTCATGGAACACAGATTTTAAAAAAAGGTTCGTAGTCTCCTTTTCACTCTAGGTCTTATAAAATATTTCTGGTTGGTTGGAAGAGATTGCCACATGGCAATACGTTTGTCAGGTTGTACTGTATATAACAACAGTGTTATAAAATACAAGAATATTTACTTAATCCAGCCACGCTTTCCACTCACAGTGGCACTATATATTTGTTTTGTCCGTCTTTCCACATTCAGAACAAATTAATGAAATAAAACAATCATCAAGTGTTATGAGCGATATCAAACAGCGTGTAGCCATAGTAAACAAAGACAATCGGGCATTAACTATTTCAATGTTGTCTCAACGATTTCATTTCCCATTTGTCATTTTGTAAAATTTGGACTCCTTTGAGGCTTGTCTTTTTTTTCGTTCTTGCTGACAGTTAACCTGAGGTGGTATATGTGGGTTTACTTTTTATTTTGTTTTCTGCCATACGTTTTTGTTATTTTTATTTATTTATTCTTTAATCTAGATATGCGAGGTTGTGGGATGGAAGCCCCCCGTTGCCCTTGCGGTCGGGCTCGCCCTACATTGGCGGGGTGTATCTCAGCCGGGTGATTGTTTGTGGGATGAGCCAGGAACTTTTAATGTCTTCTCTCTTGAATGTATTTTTTTTGTCATCTATTTATTTTCTGTGTTTTTTTTATATTCTTGTGTTCAAGGGGCTGAAAAACATCTGGCGTCTTGTATCTTGGCCGAGAGGATGTTATTAGATGAACCCAGACCTTTTGAAAGCTCCTGTATTCAATGTATTATCTGCAATTTGTGTGTTTTAGAAGTGTTATTTAAATATATTTTGTGCATACTATGTTGCTGTCAATAAACCTATATTTATATATTTATTTATATTTATAAAACATATTTTCTCGAACCGGAGGTTTGGGAAATTGAAAGAAGTGTATTAAAATTTCCGCAAGTTGTAATAAGAGATCCTTTTAAAAAGGTAGTATTTTCGCGAGTTGTAATAAGAGATCCTCTTAAATAGCTAGTATTTTCGCAAGTTGTAATAAGAGATCCTTTTAAATAGGCAGTATTTTCGCAAGTCTTAATAATAGATCCTCTTAAATAGGCAGTATTTTCGCAAGTCTTAATAAGAGATCCTCTTAAATAGGTAGTATTTTCGCAAGTCGTAATAAAAGATCCTCTTAAATAGGTAGTATTTGCGCAAGTCGTAATAAGAGATCATTTTAAATAGCTAGTATTTCAATAAAAACCTAGCTAAAACAAGTAGATCACGTTTTCAATAACATGGTAACGCTTATCTCGTCGGTCTTATGGGTACACGTAAATTTAAGTAACAATAAAATAAAAATAAAATAAACCCTAAGGCCACCCCTGTTATGTATATATGTATGTGAGTAACCGGAAATTTCGCTCTTGTGACCGGATGTGGAAAAATACATGTGCGCCTTCACCAAAATTTATTACGGCCATCTTCCGGTTCTGATCCTGTGGTGGTTCTGCCATAAAAGTGTTGTTCAGATAAATCTAGATCAGCTGGTAATGAAAAAAAGTAGGGAGACCTTTGGTCACCTTAAGTTGTTCAAAATCATATTTTATTACATAGATATTGGGTAACCCAGCAATTTTTGCCATTTAAGAAAGAAAATGCATTCACCATATTCTTTTCACGTATTCTCCATACTCGGTATGAAATTGACGCATACCTTTTGCTCAGGCCACCAGAAACAACCTGCATGGCCTAGTTGCTAAGACGCTAGGTATCCGTTCCTAGGGTAACGGGTTCGATTTCCGTTGCTATACAGATTTTTATAAAGGTTTCGAGCCTGTTTTTAGCATTAGGCTTGTTAAAACCTTTTTTGGGTTGTTGATTAATAATATTTTGGTTTGTCGTTAATAAAAGGTTAATTTATTGAGCGTCTATTAGAGAGCAAACTCTTTGTAAGGGAGCTCTTCTTTGAGATTCAGACCCACTTTTATTGACAAATTAAAAATATTACAAAATAAATATTCATACATACATACCATCACGCCGTCTCCCTATTGGAGCAAGCAGAAAGAGGAGAAAGACAGACTTTCCTGTCGCAACATACATCTTTTACCTCTTCTACATCCATACACCTTTTCATACAGTTCCTACAATTTTTCTGAGTTTTTAAGCGAAATATTACAAGATAGAAGACTAAAATCAAAATAAATAACAGCAAGGTGTAACTTTTCCAAAACCTCAGTACTTTGAAGTCTGTACTTGGGATAGTTAGGGAATTCCACTAATTGACTTGAAAGTGAGAAACACTACTGTAACTTGCGAATATTATGCATCATTAATGTACAAATTAAACGATGTTATAAAAACCAAACACCGTGGAAATCTGTCACGAGGCGTGAGATTTTAGGAACTAGTCCTTAAGAGAAGAGATGATGATGATATGTTGATAAATAAAACTCGTTAGATCGCAATGCGGAAAAAGAGTGGTTTTTATTAGTAACGTAGGTATTTATATCATTTTAGAATGTGCGCGGGAATGCGCTCGCGATATGCCTACGTCTCGTTCCTGCGAATGCAAAAACGATTAATGTTGTATGTAGGTATCATTCAAATATGGAACTGGCGAGATAAGCGTGGTGCGTTCTCGCTCTAGTATGGAATGCGGGCCGCTCCGGGCTATGGGTTGAATGGCCGGCGTGTGAACTTTGGACTTGTTTATTTAGATTTGTCGAGGAATGCAAAGGTCAGTTCATCGGTCATTGACCGTGTGTATGGACGCCCACAGTGTTCCGAGTGTGCGACCGCCACAAGATCATTTCACGATATTGGACTAGTGCAAACTTGTGTTGCTGCAAAGGCTACCATTAAACATTGTGTTTTCGAAGAATTCTATCACAAATCTTTAAGTTCCAATTTACTACCTATAACTCGGTGAGTTTTTCTTCTTCATCCATCTCTTGCTGTATCTTGTCCACCTTCTCGGATTCTTGCTATTATAGTTCGGAAATTCTAGGATGAGTTCTGTGACAGCTCACAAATTTGCCTCAATACAACCTTATATAATGTATTTACCTAAAAACTTGCTATTTAATAGAATTGAGGCTTATATTAAAGTTTATAAAATAATTAAAGTTACTGAACATCGTAACAAGGTTGTATTGGGGCAAATTTGTGAGCCGTCACAGGACTCATCCTAGAATTTCCGAACTATAGTGATAATTTATTGTTTTCAAAATAAAAATCCGATTTACATGTAAAAAAATAAAAGTGATCACTGCAGTGTCACACCATTTTGGAAACATAACTTCAGAATATTGAGTTTTTTAGTGATATTGAAAATTGATTCATCGTTTTAAAAATGTGTTTGAACTAGGTGACTATATTGATAAAAAAATAACCACATTTTTTAAATCATTGTGTCGAGAAACTTTTGTACCTTACATTTTGTATACACTTGGTGTAAGGGGTCGACAATTTTGTATCTTATTCTCAGGTGCCGAAAAGAACAATGTCAGTGTAGACCAAGAGTTCCCAAACTTTTTTCGGCCGCAGGCCCCTTTACCAAAAAAAACTTTTAAAACCGCCGACCCCTGTCTAGACTTTTACTTTACTTACTCAAATTAATAAGTTTGTACAATACTCGATATTAAATATTTCACTTGATATCAATTTTTTCATTTTAATCACTTGTAATTAATAATTAAAAAATATAAAAGGTTTACGGATTATGCATTGCATTATCTTGTGCCATATTCAATATTGAAATCTGCGCTAATGAAAATTAAAGCAAAAAAATACGAGCTATTTTCATTTTCGACATTTATGAAATGAATATGTACAAATATATATTTAATTAAGTACAAATATTCTTAATTAGGTACCTATTGAAATCATAAATGTTTTGAAGTAATAAATGAATAGCAGTAGTAAGGGGGTTTATTTTTGCTGTCGTCGACCACCATATTTTTTTATTGAAACTATCAACCCCTAGAAAAATCAAGTCAACCCTAGGGGGTCGATATCGATCACTTTTGAAATTCTTGGCGTAGAGGAATGGTGAAGGACTCAAAAAGAAGAACATATCAAACATCCTTAAAAAAATACTTGTAGATCAACTCACCTGGCATAGAGGAAGAAAGACTTCACCGATGGAGTCATCTCGGGAGAATCGGTCATAGTCGAACACGTGAAGGTGCAATACCTAGAACACAGAGAAAATAACATTATATTATTTATTTGAACTATCCAAAGCAACAGAGAACAACGTCAATCGTTTAGTGAAGTAAATTCCTGTTAATTCGAGGTTATAATAAACTCAATTTAATTGTGAGTGAAAACACAAAAGGCACATAAAAAAAAACTTACATTTTATTTGTTTAACCTTTTTCTAATATGTTTTGAGAAGGTGGTGCGAAGTTGTAGGCCAGAATTTATTTGTTTAACCTTTCTCTAATCGGTTTTGAGAGGGTGGTGTTGTAGGCCAGACTTTATTTAACATTTTTATTTTCGTTTTAAAAAATATTAGAGTTCATTACTCACAGTTTGTTGATGTTCTGTTATGTTTATTGCCTATGCATAGTGTAGCGACAACCCTGAAATTAAATTCAGGGTTGTCACTTTACTAAAAAATGCAAACTATATAGCTTAATCCACAAATTTCCATTTTTTTTTATACAATATATAAGTCGAATTTCATTCATATGTGGCCGAAATATTTCCACCAATGTAATGTAAAGTATTAAAAAAGATTTTAAATAAAAAAAATAAAAAAAAATTGAATCAGCGTTAAAATTCACAATTTTAAATAAACTTTTGCGACACACCAGATAAACGATGTTAGAAAATATTGCGATTCAAATAACTGATAACTTATGAGGAATGCCCTTAAAATTGTTGAATGACTCAACACAAAAAAAAACCATTGCGCCAACCCTAGCAACACTTGACGGCTGTCAAATGGATCACTTAAAAAAATTATCATGCAATATTTTTAAAAGTGATATGTTGACATAAAACATATATGGTTTAAGCGTATTCATACATAAAACTATTAAGACCAGAATCCCACCTTATCTCTTCGAAAAACTGAATTAGGCTAGAAATTTTCACGATTGTGAAACTAAAAGAAGATAAATTCTTTTAATCATTCAAAGACATAACATTATTCAAAGGATCCTTCTCATACTCAGCCAGCAAATAAAGAAATGAGTTGCTCCTGACCTTGAAAGAGTGGGTGAATAGTTGCAACTTTAAAAATGCTCTGAAATGTTACCTTGTATTGTTATATGTATATACTATGTCACTATCAATAAACCTGTATTTATTTATTTATTTATTAGTCCTTTGGGCTAAGAACGATAGGAGAAGGCACTGAACTCATTTTTTGTAATTGTACGTGCTAGAAACACTATCACACTTGAAGAGACAACGACTCTGGTACACGCCTAGCTTTTGTGAATATTATTACCAAACGAAATCTTTTACAAAACTACGGTTCCCTTTTAGGGTACCACTGGGAATCAAATCCAAAACAGCCAAGTAAAAGTTTATCGTCTTACCAACTGGGCTAATCTTATAAAAAAACTATTTTCATCTCAGAATTAAAATTTTAAATGTAGTGGATCCCGGATAAAAGTTAAAAAAAAATAAACGATTCACAATTGCGAAGGAAGTTTGAAACGGATAAAATGACAGTGAATAAGAGTTTGAAAAGAAAAAAAGGAAATATACTATATAGTTATTGAAGGAGAACTTTCTTTAATTTCTATAAGCCGGATACCGGATTTTGCTGTCATTTCAAACTGTCAAAGGAAATAGTCGGATTCTGCGCGGTTTACGTATTAAATATCATGGCTATATATAGTATTAACAGTTTTCATTAAATTTTTTCAAAACTACTTATCAGTGGGCGATAACATTTGCGAAAAAATAATATAAATGTTTTTTTTCATTATTAAATGCATTTATTGAATGGATTACCGATTGGAAAGCAATCCTCTATTCACTGCACTAGTGGAGGCTTTCCGTTATAAGTACAGACTTATGAAGCATAATCTGTTGTCTGACTAGTCTATCTACATTATTATGCAGGGATGACCAAGGTCTGAGAGAATGTGATGGAATACAAGTAGCCTGAACGAGTGGACATGTAAGTACTAAATAATTAGTTGTAAGAATTGTTATCTAGTTAAAATTAGTATGTAGGTGTTAACTATTTCAAAGAAATTATGTTATACATTAAGATTATTAAAAATAAAATGACATGTAGGATATTAAAATGAAGTAAGATCATATATATAATATATAAATAAGATAAGTTCTTAAGGTATAAATTTGTATATAGGTTTAACCTTTGGCAAATGTTAGTAATATACGAGTAAAAAAAAAGATAAGGGAAGTTAAAAAGAGATCTCGTCGTCGTTGCTTAGTCTCGTCGTAGTTGAGGTTCCCGTCGCCATTCCAACGTCAATTCAGTTGAAACGGAAAGCCGTGCGTGGATATTTAGTTTATTTCTTCATTTTTTTATCTTCTTTAAGTGAGTGAACTGTCTGAACTAATCTAAACGAGTGAACATGTACATGCTAAATAATTAGTTGTAAAAATTGTTATCTAGTTATAAGTACTATGTAGGTTTTAACTATATCTAAGAAATTGTATTATATTAGGTGTTAACATAAGTTGTGTCCATTTTTTTCCAAATTTAAAAATGAGCACCAAAAGTAAAACAAAATAATAAAGTTTATACGTCATTCGAAAGAAATTTTTCTGCTCTACAAGATTTGTGTTTGCTTTTACATTACATATATTATTTTATTTGATTACAAGCCTTCAAACTGGAATGTCAAGTAGACGAAAGTGAGCATTTTCGACACCTCCTGTTCACGTTCAATCGAGGGAATAAAGCTGCCAAAGCTGCTCGCGATATTTGCGAAGTGTACGGTGAAGATGCTATGAATAAAGGGATAGCTTGTCGATGGTTTTTGCGTTTCAAATACGGTAATTTTGACTTGAAAGACATGAAGCATTCCGGACAACCTGTGGACTTCAACGAGGACCGCTTAAACCATATTATTCATGAAGATCCCCTTCAAACGTTTTTCATCACTATTTTCAAATAATTTTTCATCACCAGTAATGTTCAAGTAAAGGGACCTTTGCTTGTGGCCATGCGTAGCTCGATGACACGCGAGCAAACCAGCAGAAATTGTCGAACGTTGATTTTTGTTGTTTTCACTCAAAACATGTAGAACCCAAGCACCGAACTTCTGGACTTTTCCCATTGATTTAAAATGAGGGTATACAGTCATGTGACTACAATTCATCTGATCAGTCAATTCTACGGTGGTTTAAAGGGGATCTTCGTGAATAATATGGTTTAAGCGGTCCTCATCGAAGTCCACGGGAGGTGTCGAAAATGCTTACTTTCGTCTACTTGACATTCCATTTTGAAGGCTTGTAATCAAATAAAATAATATAGTATATGTAACGTAAAAGCAAACACAATGTCTTGTGGAGCAGAAAATTTTCTTTCGAATGACTTTATAACCTTTATCATTTTGTTTTACTTTTGGTGCTCATTTTTAAATTGTAAAAAAAGGACACAACTTATGTTAACACCCAATATATTAAGGTTATTAAACATTAAATTAAAGTCAATGGGGGGCGCCTAAATAAATATACAGTAAACTCTCGATTGTCCGGGGGAGTAGGAGAAAAAAAAGGCCGGGATAAAAAAATTCCGGATAATGTCAGCAAAAATAAATTGTCAGAATAAAATATGACTAAAAGATTATTCTTGATACTTCATTTAAAATATGGCAACAGAATTCCCCCCCCCCCCATTCTCTTCCTTTTTCGGCAAACGGTGTTGTAACGCAGATTTTGCAACGTTAGCTTATCGGCAAAGTATTGTCTTCCTGTTGCTCACAATAATCGGAAGGCTTTCAACATGAGTTAAGGCAGCAGTATACTGTATCCATTTCTGTCACTGATAACCCTTTTCATTTTTTATAATCATTTATAGTTTTTGTTATATGGCAAGAACAACGAAAAAAATGAACAGCGCACTCAAATAATAATTTGTGAATTCGTCATCGACTGGAAATGTCAACAACAATAATAACAGGACAATATTTATAAAGCCATTTAAACAGTAAACTCTTATCAACGACGATCTCACTCAAGATTCGTAACCATTTAAAAAGTAAACTCTCCTCAACGACGATCTCACTCAAGATTTGTAACCATTTAAAAAATAAACTTTCCTCAACGACGATCTCACTCAAGATTCGTAACCATTTAAAAAGTAAACTCTCCTCAACGACGATCTCACTCAAGATTCGTAACCATTTAAAAAGTAAACTCTCCTCAACGACAATGTCACTCAAGATTCGTAACCATTTAAAAAGTAAACTCTCCTCAACGACGATGTCACTCAAGATTCGTAACCATTTATAATTATTTTGATAAGGTCTTCCAAAAAAGAACGCCTTAAAGACTAAACACGCCATCCATATTTTTTGTTCAGTTTTTTTATATATTTCTTCCATCTTGAGTGAACCATTCCTTCTTCTGACAAAACCCTTCTATTCTTATTTTTTATTCCCCTCCTACGACCCGTATAATTTATTACTCGCATTAAAATTACTTCCTTTCAAAATATTTTTACATTTTCCTCCGCGTTCATACTCAACTTTTTGCTTTCTTCGTCTCTTTGTATTTTACAGTTTAATACATTTTATCAGAGTAGATACGTTTTAGTATCTTATAGACTTTGTTTCTTATTGCTACACGCCGTTCAATATCCCTCTTAACTCTTCCTTTATCTGAGAAAATACTACCTTGATAGCAATATTATTCAACTTGCTGCAATCTTTCATTATTCACCCACATATCACATTTACTTTTCCTTTCACAGTTTTCTATCACTATTACTTTGGATTTCACAACATTCTTTCTCATCACATATCTCATAAAATTTTCTTATCAAACTTGCAATTGATTTTCATTATCCGCTAACACTACCATGTCATATTTATTTATTATTTATAAGTAAACGGTACAATGTATGGATCGTTAAGCCTAAAGAGTCATTTTGCAATAGTGTGAGTAACAACCTCTGTATTACACAACTTATGTAGTGGTATTGGTTTTAGAATGCCACACGATTGGTTCGCGCAGAACGCACGTTTGTATTGCTGTTAAAATACTCGGTGATTAGAAAAATACTACCATGTCGAAATTAGGAAAGGGACAACCACTTTCGGGCCAAGCAAAGGAGATTGTTTTAAATTTTGGTAATGATTGATAATAATTAGGGATCGGTCAAAAAGGTGCTGCAATCTATAAGTGCGATTTTTGTCTAATGTAATGTACGAGGGTCATCCAGAAAGTAAGGTTACAACATTTATGTAGGATCGATAAATGCTTGTATTTAATTGAAATTCACAGGACACTTTACAAATATATTAAACTATTTTTCAACGTAATCGCTGTCAAGGTCGAGCCATTTCTGTAGTTGAGTCACCAGCTTTTGTATGCCAGTGTCACAGACCTCCGCCGCCAGCTCTTTCAGCTACTTCTCCACAGCTTCATCGACCTCCTGATCGTTGAAAAATTGTTGGAGTGTAGTGACACACCCACGTCTCATCTACCGTCACAATAAAGTCCAGAAAAGCTTCTCCCTACTGTGCAAAACAATCCAAAACTCCACGCGCGGCGGTCACGCGATTTTGACGGTGCTCCGGTGTGAGCATTATGGGCACTCTTCTCGCACACAACTTCTTGTAACCAAGTTTTTCCGACACAATACTACCAACCAGACTTCGAGAAACGTCAGGAAATTTTTCGTGAAGGTCGTCAAGCGTCACACGGCGGTCATTTCGCACTTGTTCTTCAATTTTTTGCACAAATTCGTCAGAAATTACTGCCTTGCCTTATCTCTGCACGCACAGGAGTGAGATAAAAATATATTGCGGGCGCACTCACGCGCCCCGTTCTGAATTGTATAAATACCTACTTATCGATAAATAAAGCATCATTTGACCATTTATCACTGTTTACTATTCATTGATTATTCACTCTCACTTTCCGCATTGCTAATCGACGTATTTTATTTTAAATACCAAACAATCAAAATCATCAGCGCGTCCTTCAAGGACATTCGCTAAACCTTCATACATGTTGATGCAGGGTTACTCAACTCCAGAGGCAAAGTATTGTCTTTAATGTTTTGTTTATATTACGTTATTTATATTAATAAAGGAGAGCACAAAGTTAGTAACTATGTATTTCTAAATATTGTTGTGGTATTCTGTACACAGTAATCCGCATACGTGACCATTCGACATTTATATATTTTCTTCTTGATACATCAGCTAAATAAATAACTGATGTTAGTTACCTCTGCAATACACTAAAATATATAATGGCTCATTCTAAAGCACATTATTATTTGTGTGAACCCGAGATAGACCCAATCTTATTGGAATAAGATTAATAACCTAACCTCCATCAGTACGCTATCCTATCGGGCGGAGACATTTATTGTGGTTAATCAGAGCTTGTAAAACTTTGGTCCGTGATGGAAGAAAAATATTTCATTATTTTATAAATAAGATTGTTTGTTTTCATAAAATATTATCAACCTGCGTGGCCTAGTTGGTAAGACGCCTGTTTCCTAATTCGGAGGATGCGGGTTCAAATCCCGCTGGAAATATAAAAAAAAAGAATTCAAGTCTGGTTTACACTTAAGGCTTCTTTAACATATTTCTGGTTGACTGGAAGAGATTGCCACGTGGCAATACGCTTGCTAGGTTATACCGTATACAACGAAATTATTATCCAACGGCTTATACTGGGTTGAGTCATAAATAATGTCCGTTATTGGGAACTCATTGTAAAAATGATTAATTAGTGATACCAATAAATCGTCATACTTGAGGTGATGGCCGCACGATGACGCACTATACTTCTATGCAGAATGTCGTCTGTTCAAACTCCGCTGTGTGCTACTACACTCGAATGACACAGGCATTTTTCCGCCAAGTATTCAGGGGTATAAGGATATCCATGACATCAGTCATATCTATTCTTTCAAAAAGAAGAGGAAAAAACATGTCGGTGAGCTCCAGGGTATAAGGATATCCATGACATCAGTCATATCTATTCTTTCAAAAAGAAGAGGAAAAAACATGTCGGTGAGCTCCAATCGTCTCACTTCGGAGTGCCATCGGATCCAGTACCAAGGTGTAGCTGGTGAGTTTGCTGGTGTGCAACGACTCACTTACTAAAAAAAAAAAAACTTCACGGCACAACTTTGCTTTCCAATTGAATTGATGTTTGGAGTAAACAAGTATTCCCCAGTCTTATCACGGCAGTGACAGTTTACATATCTTCTTCTTCATCTTATTTTAGGCCTGTTGACCTGTTATGGTACTGCATCATTGTTTGCCTCTTGCGACGTCGACTGCCAGCTGTCTTTCCATCTTTTGGGAGGTCGTCCTGGAGGTCTGCTTGCTTGGTGGATACTGTCACTGGCCATTCTTACGGCTCTTGGTTCCGCCATTCTGGATATGTGTTCGTTCCAGAACCTTCTTCTCTGTCGTCCCCATCTGACAATATCTTCAACTTCGCACGTCCTTTGAATTTCTGTGTTACGTACGCTATCACGAAGGGTTTTGCCAGCGATACTCCTGAGTACCTTCATTTCGCTAGTTCGAAGGAGATTTTTTGGTTCTGACAGTGTCGGCTCTGGACTCTATGCTGTATGTCATTATGGGGCGGACACAGGTCTTCTATATCCTCACCTTGCTTTGGATGTTCATATTTTTGTTTTTCCAGATATTGTTCTTTAAACATCCGGAAATAGCTTACATATCGTATTTAAATAATAAATTATCAGTCAGTGAATTAATGGGTGTTGAGAGGGACGCAACACGGCTGCTGTAGGCGCAGGATTGGAGGGTCGTGGCAAAGGACATGAGGAGTCGGATGCGAAGATTGACGGAGGCATCGATCAAAGCTCGATATGGGCTGTAACACCATCGAAAGAAAAAATAAAGGGATTGATAGTATTTGTTCGTCACGAAATGTTGTGGGAGTTTCAGCAGGGGAAAATATTACGGAGATATCTGAGAGAATAAAAGAACCATCACGCTATTTCCCTGTCGGAATAGGTAGAGAGGCAAATGGGCCAGATTTTTCTATCTCGACATATATATGGTACTTTTATATCCATCTGCCTTTCTACAGTTCCTTCTTTCAGTATATAATTAACTTGATCCAACCATTTTTTCTTTGGCCTTCTTCTTACACGACCTCCACTCACATTTACAAAATATATCTGTGTTTTGTTAGACTAGGTAAGATATTATTATTAATAAAATCACCATTTATATAGCGCCGTTTAGAGAGCAGAACCTCCTCTTGGGTGTTTTAACTTGGAAATCGAACCCAATATACGATATATTAAAAAAAAATGCAAAAAAATAAGTTGAGTGTTAGGAGTGGAAGATGGCGGCACTGGTCATTAGATTAGATACTTCCCCGCATCTGAATATGTTTTGAAAAACATATTTGGCAAAAAAAATCATAGAAAACTTTACAAGGGAAATTGATACATTGCGCTTTTATTATAATATATTATTCTTGTTGTTTATAGTTAAGGCATTAACGTTGTGGAGGTTTAAAGACATTGTAATTTATTTTTATCAAACACTGTTTATTCCACTTTTTTGTGACGGTATAACCCTACCGGTTTCAAGGCTTTCACCTTATCTTCAGAGGAGCGCAAACAAGACTAAATGCTATTCGAACTGGTACCGATATACACGCTTCAATGGTTGGAGGCTGAGGGGTGAGGGAGGCATGGGACAATTTCGGCCAAGAGCGGAGAGATTTTTGGGAAATAACTGTTCAACAGATGTTCGGATCGGTGTACTGACTTAGAAATTTCTAGGGCCTCTAATCTGTCCAATTTATTTCCGTTACTACTGATATGTAAGAATTTGGCATCATCGATAGAAAAAGTATGGTTTTCACGGTGACAATAATTAGCCATTTCAGAATAAATTAGAGGATTTGTTAAGGCGGATTTGTGTTAAAACGAACATTTAACAAAATCTCTTTTCAAAAGATCTTCCTGTCTTTCCTACATATAAATTATCACAGTCAGCACATAAAAGTGTATACACACCACTGTTGCTAAGTATTCCATTTTTGTTTTTCCCCATTAAATAAGAGTTTCCGGAGATTAAAAATTGTGTAAAAAGCTGGCTTTATGTGACTTGGAATATTTTTGGTTATTTCATGATTGTGTTTGATAAAAATACATTACAATATTATTCCTGCTTATTATTATTAAACTGCTCTGTAAAGAGGATATCGAATAAGAAGAATTGTTATGTGTAAAAAAAAAATGTTATCAAACTAGTTGTATTTTACTCTCGTAAATACAATGAATCATACACAACCCTCTTGGCGTAGTAATAAGATGTTTTTCAGTTTTAAGAGTTGTGCGTTCGACTCCTATTGGGATTAATTTTTTTAAAAGAATCAAAGTATGGTTTTCACTCAAGCCCTCTTTCACATCCTCTGGTTAGTTGGAAAGATTCACATCGCAATATATCCGTTAAATTGTACGGTATACAATTCCGATACAGGGATGTAAGTAATACTTTGTATGTTAAGTAAAGTGCTTAATCTTAAATATACTTTCTTCGTTTTACTTAACACATACATTTTATGCATGTATTAATATCTGATTTCTTCGTTTCGCCTTCTTTCGTACACTGACTCTCCACCAATTTTCCTTAGTGTACACATTTCCACAACATTAATCTTGCTGTTATCTTTTTCCTTCCAAGCTCAAGTTTCACTGCCATCATCATCGTTGCTGGACCTCGTAGTCGAGGATCTCCCCCCCATTTCAACGCTAATTCAGCTACGAGTAGAAAGCAAAGTTGTGCCGTGAAGTTTGTTTTGTAAATAAGTGAGCAGTTGTACACCAGTAAAGTCACCAGTCACACCGCTGTACTAGATTCGATGGCACACCTGAAGTGAGACGAAGTGAAATATGACTGAAGTCATAGCTATCCTTATTCTCCAGAATAATATGCGGAAAAATGTCTGTGTGATTTGATAAGAGTAGCATAGTGTGGAATTCGAACTGGCAACCTTCCCAACGGAAGTCGAATGCGTTGCCACGCGGCCATGCACTTCATTCATTTCAATACGTCGAGGTGGGCACCAATACACTCTTATTTATAGTCATTTATGCTACTTTTGAAAAAACGTGGTTGTTGTATATGATATTAAGTGCTCCGTTTACTTGGTTCCGTGTCACTACCCCTCTTTCAACTCGTCCAATACACGGAAAATTCTTCTCAGATAACATAACTAATAAACCTTCTTCAGTTTCTCTGAGTTAACTTAATCCATAAAAAAGACATACTTTTTACCACATAACTTTTCTATAATCATAATCTTTGATATAGCTACATTTATTTTCAAACCTTTGACTATATAGGTACATCTCTTATACAGTTATTTTAACATATATCTTAAATTGCCATCACTTTCAGTAAACATTGCTAAATGATCTTTCAAATTGAGCGGTTTTTTTAATTCTTGAATAAAATACAGATGGAGTCGCGAACTTGTCTGGGTCTTGTGAAGTTTGTAAAGTGTAGTGTATGACATTTATAAAAATAGAGTCGTATACAATACAACAACGCGTTTAAATTGTTGAATTATTTTATGTATTGTAATCTCCTGAAACGGTGATGTTAATTGCCCACCAAGATCATGTGATCTGACACCGTTGGACTATTTTCTCTGGAATTACGTAAAAAGCCAGGTCTATAAGAATGACTCTCCAATCAATTCCTGAGCTGAAGGACGAAATTATTCGCGTTATTGGTGAGTAAGAACCGCAATTATGCCAAAATGTCATAGAAAATTTTGACAAAAGAGTGGATATCTGTGGAGCTGCAATAGGTGGACATTTGGCAGATATTGTTTTTTGTGTTTAAATGTCATAAATAATACTTCAATGAAGAATAAAAAGTTTTTTTGAAATCAAAGCAAATTGTGTGTTTTATTCAAGATATAAAAAAATAGAATAAAAAAAACCGCTCAATTTGAAAGACCCTATATATCTTCATTTATTGTACAAAACTTAAATATTAATTGCTCAAATTATTTTCTATATTCATTATTTTTAGACTGCTATGACACTTTCGTTTAAATTGGCATTGGCAAAAGCCATCCTCTTTACAAGAGGATTGCCTAAATTATTTAAACAATGGTGCTAAAATATATAATATTTAATTTTAAATCATTCATTAAATAAACTTGAAGCGAACTCTTTGTTCACAAATTCAACATTTCTAACTTTTGTGCTATTCGAAAATGTTTGGCGATCTTTGTAATACATCATAGACAATATTATTTATCGTTTCGGTTCACCATAGACAATATTTATTGTGGTTTACCATAGATATCTGTTTCAATACCGTTGTATTATTTATGATCCTTAATTACATAGATATTCCACATTGACATTTCTGTATTAAATTCTAATGTCATGTTCTGTGTTATTTATTTATTTTTAACGTATTGGATTAATACAAAAGTACAGATTGGAATTTAATGATACAGATTTGATCATTATTGAATATATGCGAGTATTGAAGTATATAAGATATGAGAAGTGTGGGAAGACCAAGAATAACGTATCACTACAAAATTAATACAATTTTGAAATAAGGAAAATTGAAAAGTCATGATAAAAAGATATTTATTTATGAATTTATTTTACACTTCATAGCAAAAAATATGTGACGGGCTTATTGCCAGGCGGCAATCTCTTCCAACCAAAAAGACAAAAGTAAATGAAGCAAGTTACATGGTCGCATAAAAAATCAAATGACTACCCATACAAACGGAATCCGTGGACATAAAGGTGAGCATACGTCCATAAATCTCATAAAGACAAATAGCACCCAAACATTTCTTTTCATAGAAAATGAGATATCGTCAATCAAAGGAAAGGAAAGGGATGGTTGAGAGGGAAGAAAAATCTAGAATGAAACACGTTATATTACTGACTAGATATTAAGCGTTTTTTTTAGTCGCTTCTTAAAGCATGCCAAGGACGGAGAGAGTCTATCATTGATTTGGAACTGGTTCCAGAGTCTCACTTCTTGGTCAGTAAATAATAATGTGAAAAAAGAAATGCGGTGAACTGGGAAGGCCAATAAACAATATCTGTTTGAGCGTAGCGCCAGTCCATGATAGCAAATATATTGAAAATTTTCGGCGAGATAAGAGGATATGGCGGGACAGTTAAGGATATTATACGATAAAAAAAGTATGAGAATTTGGCGTGTATTTCTCGCGTTGAATCAGTTCAGTGCCTTCTGGTTGTGTGTGTATAACGAGGTGTATGGACATAGCAGAA
This sequence comes from Odontocerum albicorne, assembly GCA_949825065.1. Classification (NCBI taxonomy): domain Eukaryota; kingdom Metazoa; phylum Arthropoda; class Insecta; order Trichoptera; family Odontoceridae; genus Odontocerum; species Odontocerum albicorne. The sequence continues at coordinate 12,247,567 of OX463866.1, read as the reverse complement.
GTTAAATATGTGTAAGTAGGATTATTCTGCGATGATAATCTAAACTTGAAAATTCGAGAACGGTTAGTCAAATGCTACGTTTGGTTAGTGTTATTGCTTGGAGTGGAATCCTGGACCCTCAAAGTTAGTAGTAGAAACCGACTGGAAGCATTCGAAATGTGGATGCACCGGAGAATGCTACGGATATGGTCAGAAACACAAGGGTTCTTCAAAAAGTCAAAGTTGATAGAGAGTTGCTGACTAATATAATACCGAAAGGTGTCCTATTTGGGTCATGTACTTAGAGGAGCAAAGTACAAATTACTGCACCTGATCATCCAAGGCAAAATAGAATGTCGAAGAGGTGTTGGCAGGAGGCAAATCTCCTGGCTCCGCAATATACGTGATTGGACTGGTGTAAAGAGCGTTGGGAATCTTTTTTGGGCTTCTGCGGACAAGGATGCTTACTCTCAGGTGATATTCAACGTTGGAGGGACCTGACATGACACTGGGAAGAAGAAGAAGTAGGATTAAAAAAGGAAGCTATTTAGATTGTTAGGTCACGTAGAGAGAATGAATTGTGATAGACTTATAACACATATATGAGTTTAAGATGAATGGAGAACGAGGATTCATATCGAGAAAATAGTTGAATGAGATAGTTGGAGAAATATTGAATTAGAAAAATGTTAGAAGTTTGAGAAATGAAAGAACATGAATGTTAAATGTATAGATGTGAGTATTCTCTCTAGTATTCTCCAAAGTACTGAAAGGATCCTTTAATATTTTTCTGGTTGGTTGGCAGAGATTGCCACGTGGCAATAACGCCGATAGGTTGCACTGTATACAACGAAAGTTTAATAGGAGAGTTGGCATAGATGGACAGTAGCGGTGACAGTTGTTGCAGGTAACCAAGTTCATTGTATCAAGTCCCATGGACCAAGTAAATATATAGCTGATTGCGCACGGTGATAAAAGCACCCAAGTAATGATTTCAACCACGTCATTATTGAAATAAATAAATTGACTAGAATAATAAATTAAATGGAATTTATTCTGGTTCTTTAATGCTATAAATTGCTATTCAGAATATGTTTATCCACCCCAAAACAGAATAAAGGTAGACGTAATATATTTATGTAAATTGAAAGTAATTTGGATAGAATTAACATATTTTTCTGTCAGACTAAAAGATACATTTTCAGAGCCGGTTTCAAGTATCTATTCTTTAAGAAAATTCATGAAACAGGTACTTTATATCTATAGAGTAAGATTTTTCCAATGACGGGAGTTCTATGTGATCCGAAAATGCCAGTAAAGTTAAAAGGAAAAGTATACCAAACGATTGTCAGACCCGCACTTCTCTATGGCTCCGAATGCTGGACGATGTATAACTCTAACTCTAGGCAACTAAAAACTGCTGAAATGCGCATGCTAAGATGGTCAGCTGGTGTTTCCTTAAGAGACAAAATAAAAAGCTCACGCATTCGTGGAAGCCTAGGTGTTACAAACATCAACAGCAAGATGGAGGAGAGGCGATTGAGATGGTATGGGCACGTTGGACGCAGAGCACCCGATCACATTGTGAACCAGGCAATTTCCATGGATCTCCCTTGAATATCAACCAGAGGAAGACCAAAGAATTCATGGGTGGTGCAAAAAGATAACCTGATGCAGAGGTACGGCCTGGGGGACGTAGTCCGGGACAGAAGAGCATACAACCTGAGGACGAGGAGAGCTGACCCCAACAGTCTTCGCAGACAGTGAGTTGGGATGGAGCCAGGGAGAAGAGTAAGATTTTTCCATTTTCCATTAAAAGTCCATCCTGTGCAACGTGCGTGCATTGTTCTACAGTGTACATGCACTACAGCAAGCACACACCAGCAGGTAGATCAACAACTGAGCAGTGCTACACACGTATAGGCAATCCTTCGCTATATGGTTCGATTGTCAGTCCATCCTGTGAATGGATGATGTCTGTGCGTGCATTGCTCTATTGTGTGCATGCACACAACACTACAACAAGTACACACCAGCAGGCAGATCAACACCTGAACAGTGCTAAATGTATACAGTAACTCCCTCCTTACAGAGTAAGATTGCTCGTCCATCTGTAGATAGATTACGCCTAGGTGTGTATTGCTCTATTGTGTGCATGCACACAACACTACAGCAAGCACACACCAGCAGGCAGATCAACACCTGAGCAGTGCTACATACAGGCAATCTCTCGGTATAAAGTAACATTGTCAGTCCATCATGTGGATGGAAGAATCGAACTGTAGCCCTTTTTAAGGAATCTGGGTATCAACGATAATCGAACACGCTACTCATGGTTTGGAAGATACTCGTAGGTGTCGGATCATACGATTTTTACCGCATAATCATTTTTTGTATTTTTAAGTGAAACAGTATACGCCGCTTAAAAATACGTGAAAACAAAATAAGTATATTTATTAACCCTTCCTGTCCTGTGATGTATAACCAGTACACATTGCTTCTAAAAACTTTAATATCTCTATGAATATAATAAATACTGGGTTCAAGTTTTAGGTATTTCTTCGTGAAACATTTACTCATTGAATAATAATTTTTTTTAATAATAATTAGCACTTATTGGCCACATTAGAGATATTTTGTGAAAATCGGGAATAAATTCACCAACACAATCAAACGTGTGCCAGTGTGTGATATAGATATATTCATTATAAAAATCCGTATGGGTGAAGAAGCGAAACTATTCACGTCTCACTATACTTCGGTATATGGGAACGCATAAAATAGAATCTCAGTTCGGTCGCTTTTCTCGTTTTGTAGCTAGCCGGCTTTCGTTTGAGGTGGTCGTCTCGCCCGTTTCGTGAACGTCGGCCGATGTTTTTTATGTTTTCAGCAATTCAATTTCAATTATTACCACTTTTGACTTAAAATTTAATTAATTTAAGCGATTGGCTATGAATATTGTTATTTTTCCAATTTAAAATCGCATATTTTTATATGTGTATTGAATACACAGCACCGGAACGCAAGGATTATTTTAGCACAATAAGGGAAATGTTAACGACCTCCTTTTTTTTTTCGAACTGTATTTAAGACGGGTTCGATTCCTGTCAGTTTCCAACTGTATTAAAAAGGTTGCTAGTGTAGTTTTAAATTTGGGTCTAATTCACATTTTCAACCTGGTTTTCAACCAGACATTGCAACTTCGGAAATAAATCTACCAGAGTGTACTGAATACTGATGAAGTGTGACAAAAAATATAAGGCTTTGCATAAAAAAAAATTGGCTTGAGGCGCTATAAATTTCAAAGCCACCCCCCATTAAATACATATATATCTTTATGTTAACTTTTAAATTTAACGATAAGCTTCTCTTCCCATTTCCCTTTATTCTTTGGACATCTAACTCGCTAGCACATACATATTTACAAAGTTAACTGAATTTGGTTGATTTATTGCACATAAATCGTCGAAGCACATTTAGGATTTTGTTTGATGAAATTGAAGTATTTATATTAAAAAATATGCCACCCCTAATATAGTTTTTAGATATTAGAGGATATGTTCCATCGCTTTGTTTGAAATTGAAATATTAATATATAAACACAAACAAACAGGCATTTTTAACTTGTATTTTTTAAATTCTTATTTCCTTGTTTATTTTAGAAGGTCTTTGCAACAATATATCTAATGGCACCATTGAAGATATACACAAAGCAAATTATTTTTTGTAAAGTTAAACAGATTTGCAAAGCGAGAGTATGTAAGCGGATAAATCTCTGATTTGATTTGTAACTTAAATATTTCCAAGAAAAAGAGATTTGGAATAAAAATAGGAAAGAAAGAAGACAACGTGAAAGAGAACAAAAGGGCTTAGTTATGCTCAAAGGAAGAATCTTTCATTTTATAAAAAAATATTGATTGAATCAGTATGCCTGGTTTAACTTCTAAACGGTGACGCCTGGGTCCATGAGACACGATGAAAACAAATTCACAGCACAAACTGAAAACAAAGTCACAGCACCATCTGAATTGAGAAATTGACAGTATTTTTTCATCTGGTAACTATATCGGATGAGAACTAAGCTTTTTCTCCTTTTCCCATTCACAATTTCCGCTTGATCTAACTTTAAAAAGCAGCCGTCTTCCCCTTGTACTGTGTCGAAGTATTGAAATATTCTTCTTTCACATAATTCTTCTTTCACGTGGTTCTTCTTTTACACGATTTTTCATTCACGCGATGCTTCTTTCCCACGATTCGTCTTTCACAAGATTATTCTTTCACACGATTCTTATTTCACAAGCGCCTTCTTTCACAAGGGTCTTCTTTCACAAGATTCCTCTTTCGTCAAGATTTTCTTAACGTTGATTAATAAGTCAGTCCCTTGTTTACATCGTTACATTTTGCATCAAACCATACAACGGCGTTATACGCATTCTTCTTAGTGCATACTCTGAGTTCTTTTCCACGTTTCATTTCTACACAAAACTGAAAACCCGTCTGAAAATTGGACACAATGTACTCGAAGTTTAACGTAAATTACTTGTACTGTGTCGAAGTATTGAAATATTCTTCTTTCACATAATTCTTCTTTCACATTGTTCTTCTTTTACACGATTTTTCATTCACGCGATGCTTCTTTCCCATGATTCGTCTTTCACAAGATTATTCTTTCACTCCATTCTTATTTCACAAGGGCCTTCTTTCACAAGATTCGTCTTTCGTCAAGATTTTCTAAACGTTGATTAATAAGTCAGTTCTTTGTTTACATCGTTACATTTTGCATCAAACCATACAACGGCGTTATACGCATTCTTCTTAGTGCATACTATTGAGTTCTTTTCCACGTTTCATTTCTACACAAAACTGAAAACCCGTCTGAAAATCGGACACAATGTACTCGAAGTTTAACGTAAATTAATATGTGGTATAACATCATTATATGCTAAAAATCGAGTATGTATAAGAGTGAACGAATCCTTGACTGAATGGTTAGATAATTCAAAAGGAGTTAAGCAAGGATGCATTTTATCATCTTGGTTGTTTGACATTTATATAAATTCATACGTGAAGGAAATACGGAGGTCAATGAGTGGCATATAAATGTAGAATGGGAACGTGTGTGGATATCTGTATGCTGTTGGTATGGTAGTGTTAGCGTAGAATAAAGATAAATTATACAAAATATGATTAAAAAATGTATAAAAGATATCAAGAGAAACATTGGATAATGAATGTTTTGATATCCAAAGTGATTGTGATAGAAAAGTTCGAAAGGAAAAGTAAATGTGGTATATGGGTGAGAAACAAAAGATAAGAACAAGTTGAGAATTCTGATATTAAGGTAATAGTTTCTCAGATAATGGAAGAGTTATGAGGGATATCGAAAGGCGTTTAACGATTAGAAATAAAGATAGATGGTCACTCGTCGTCGTTGCCGGGCCTCGTAGTTGAGGATCCCCTCACTACCTGGAAAGCGAAGCTGTGCTTTGGAGTTTGTTTTAAGTGAGTGAGTCGTTGCATACCAGCAAACTCACCGGCCACACCGCTGCTCTGAATCCGATGGCACACTGAGGCGAGACGATCGGAGCACACCGGCATGTTGGGTGCTATTATGGATAGGGATGGGGCAAAAATATAATGAGAAAGTAGAGGATTTAAGGGGGGGGGGTAAATTTACAGGGAGGGGAAGGACATTAGGAAAGGAACCCCTCCTCCTTTATCCGGGCTTGGGACCGGCTCCGTCATTCGATAAATTGCATTCATCTAGTACGGAGGTGGAGTTTCACACTGTCCATGTCGATTATGTATATTTTAGAGGGTCACTTAAACATGTATAATCGACATAGACAGTATCAAAATGATAGTCCATAAAAGTATTTTATTAGGTGTTAACATAAGCTGTGTCAGTTTTTTTCCAATTTAAAAATGAGCACCAAAAGTAAAACAAAATGGTAAATGATACACGTCATTCAAAAAAAAAAAATTCTGCTCAACAATATATTGTGTTTGCTTTTACGTTTCATATATTATTTTATTTGATTACAACCCTTCAAAATGGAATGGCAAGTAGACGAAAGTGAGCATTTTCGAAACCTCCTTTTGTTCACGTTCAATCGAGGGAATAAAACTACCAAAGCTGATCGAAATATTTGCGAAGTGTACGGTGATGTGTACGGTGTGATCTTAATGAAAAATATGGTTTAAGCGGTCTTCATCGAAGTCCACTGGTCGTCCGGAACGCTATATATCTTTCAGGTCGAAATTACAGTCTTTGAAACGCAAACACCATCATTGAGCTGTCAACAATTTACATTCATATCATCTTCACCGTACACTTCGCAAATATCGCGAGCAGCTTTATTCCCTCGATTGAACGCGAACAGAAGGAGGTGTCGAAAATGCTCACTTTCGTTTACTTGACATTCCATTTTGAAGGCTTGTAATCAAATAAAATAATATATGTAACGTAAAAGCAAACACAATATCTTGTAGAGCAGAATATTTTCTTTCGAATGGCATATAACATTTACCATTTTGTTTTACTTTTCGGTGCTCATTTTTAAATTGGAAAAAAACGGACACAACTTATTTTAACACTTAATAGTTCCAACTTTGATGTATCGGCCGACAAAGTAAAACAAATGCTGTAGAAATAAGTGGACCTTGAAGAATACATGATGTGATGGAATAAAGAATGAACGTGAACTTTGGGCATGGGGAACGAATCAATAAATGAAGAAAAACTAACAAAACAAATATAGAAGACGAAGAAAAGTATCACTGAATCCAGTGAATTGTATTTAGAAAGAAGTAAATGTAAGAAGTAAGTGAACTCATAGGAGCTATAGAAGAAAATGATTGGATGGGGAAGAGGTAAAATATATGTGTTGACGAGATTGGAAAGTCTGACGCCCTGGCTTCTCTGCTAACTTCAACCGAAAAACGGAGTGATGGTATGTATGTATGGAATAAATTCATTCCTCATTTTTCTTTCATCTCCACCATTCGTTCCTTTTCCTTTGATTGACGATATTTCACTTTATGTTTAAAAGAAAAGAATTGTTTTTTTAACCTGGCGAGTTTATTGCCATGTGGCAATCTCTTCCAACCAACCAGAAAGAGGTTTTTATATGCCCGTAGTGTTAACCAGACTGGAATCCTATTTAAAAAAATCTAAGTTCCAGCGGGGATCGAACTTGCAGCCTTCGGATCGGCAGACAAGTGTCTTACCACCAGGCCACGGAATGTTCTGGTGATTGTACGTCTCTATGGGGTTTCAGAGCGTATACTCACGTACGAGTATATGTTCATGAATTTCATGCGGATGGGTAGTCATTTGAATGTAACTTGCTTTATTTACTTTTATCTGGTTGGTTGGAATATATTGCCGTCTGGTAATAAACGCCTATTTATTAACCTCTATTTAATAAATAAATGTACTCACCCTGCTCTGCAGTTTCTGGATGGGGAACCCTTCGAAGTAGAAGGTTTCGTTCCACCGGGGGTTGAGCGTCCTGCGTTTGATCTTGGTCTCGAGGCGGTGCTTCTTGTCTGGTAGAAGCGTGACCCGCACGTAAGGGTCCGAGGTACCGCTAAGATCTTTTGCCGGGAGCTCTTTGCCCTGGAACAAAGAAAAAAATACAGTAAAAAAAGATGATATAGGAAGTTAACGCTCAATCATCGTCTTTGCTGGACCTCGTAGTCAAAGATCTCCTCGTCATTCAAACATTAATTTAGTTGCAAATCGAAGCTCTCGTAGAGTTTTCGTCTCTTTCTCCTTTTTTAATATTTTTTTATTTCAAATATCGTACACTTGAATGTACCATACTTCCCTTAGTACCAACCTTCCCTGTATGAGAAAGGCAAGTAGAGAAAGACCTCTACCAGGCCTTCCCCTTACAGTTCCACTGTATATTTATTTTGTTAATTTTCTTCATTCATTCGTTCCATGTGTATAAACCACCTCAGAGTAGTCTGCTTCATCTTACTCAACACATCATTCATAAGTTAACTTTTCTTTGTAATTAATTTAGTTAAACAATGTTTATTCCACTTTATATAACGGTTTACCCCTACCGGTTTCAAGGTTTTCACCTCCTCATCAGGGATGCACAAAAAAGAGCCATGTTTGTGCTCTCTTGATAATGAGGTGAAAACCTTGAAACCGATTGGGTTATACAGTTATACAAAATGTAATTAATAATGTTTGACTAAACAAACTACAATGCCTTTAAATTTTTAGTGTTAATACTTTAACTTTAAATAATATTTCTTTTCTGTTTTTTTCTTCTTAAACTACACGTGCAAGGGTGTGGGCTGAAAATATCTGGTGTCCCCGTGGCTGGGCTCGCCCTATATTGGTGAGGTGTGTCTTGGCTGTAGGGATGAAATTTATATGAGCCCAGACCTTTTGATAGCTTCCCTCTTAAATGTATTTTCTGCAATTTATGTGTTTTTGAAGTGTATTTAAATATATTCTGGACATACTGTGTTGCTATCAATAAACCTATATTTATTTAAATAATATATACCCTTCACTTCCCTTATTTTAAACGTCACTGTCAACGTTGGAGGTTGCCAATCATTTATTTATTTATTTATTTAATTAACGACACAACATGTCTTTATATACAAATGAACATGTGACAGGTTATAAAGTACTTATTGACAAATAATACAATACTTTATCTTAAACTAACATGAAGATACAAAAAGCAGTAGTAATAATAAATTACAGTCATTGTTTTAAAATTATTTAATAATTATATGTATATTTAAGTTCAATATATGTTATGTATGTATACCACAAAATGTTACCAAACTTCACCAAGCAGACTTACGTAATTGTCGAAGACTTATTTTATAGAGATAAAGAACTCAGACTTGTTTTTAGTGAAATAACGCATACATAGAAAAAATATTGGATTTTTTGAGAAATTTGTGATAATTTTATGGATATATATTGAGATAGGTATAGAAAACACATGGCTTCATTAGTAGAACGAGATGCAAGTTGCTTTGCAGAATTAAAACCTTCCGACATATTGATGTAGGGTTACTCAACTCCAGAGGCAAAGTATTGTCCTTAATGTTTTGTTTATATTACGTTATTTATATTAATAAATGAGAGCACAAAGTTAGTAGCTATTTTTAAATATTGTTGTGATATTCCCGCGAATACTATATATACTTATATTTAAAATATCTAAATTATTGCAAAACTCGTTTCCAAGTCTTTGCATACGAATTATAGAGTTGATTTTATAATTAGTATAGCAATTTTCGGTATAAAAGGGCTATTGTAACTTTGTCTGCAGCTGCTAGGAGAAAGATGTGTGTCGCGATTGGAAATATTGGTGTTCTCTCCTTTCTGCCTACCTCGTTAGAGATACAGCGTGATGGTATGTATGTATTAACCGGTACAATAACAAGTCCTTACACGTTATCGTTGTTAAAGATAAACTTCCTGAAACAATCATTGTTGTCAAACACTTAAAACATTATAATATTACCAAAACAAATAATGACAGTGGTACGAGTATTATGAACCATTTAAGGCACGGTCTTGAGATTAACCTAAGCGTGTTTTCTCGTATCGCTTTGTTAGCCAACATATTAACCTCAAATTGATGACAAATCAAACATCTATTAATTATGGTATGTATTTAATATCAGATCTGAGTTAGCGTAATTCGCTCTATAAAGATAATTTCGTTTGTGTTTTACTTAATAGGAAACCGTGACAATATTTAAAACATGTCGTTATTAAAATAAATATTTAAATTACGAGTATTTCCAACGTTAGGTTATGTAAAGGAAATTTAAACGGGGCAAACAAGTTGAGAAAATTTTGTATAATGGAACTATGTTCACATTTTTTGTTGCGTTACAGTATAACCTGGCGGCCTTATTGCCATATGACAATCTCTTTCAACCAGCCAGAAAGAAGTTTTAAGAGGCCTTAAGTGAAAAAGAGATTCTTTTTAACAAAAATCTGGGTTCCAACGGGAACCGAATCCGCAAATCCTGGGTTGTCAGACAGGCGGCTTACCAACTAGGCCACGGTGGTCGTCAATATATAAATATTTTTACGAGGGTCATCCAGAAACTAAAGTTACAAGGGCTCTTGAGGCCGGGGGAAATTTTATGTTTCGAAGTTGGTGCACCTGGCGTGTAGGGGGAATCCTAACGGTCAGTTTGTTTGGTCCAGCGTGTTTGTCGGCCATTTTGTTCAGTCGCAGTAAATTCTTCCGATGGAGAGGTCGTTGCGCGCTCCCGCCAACTCTCGTCCGTGCGAGACCCCGTCGTCAGTTTTTTGACTTTGCAGAACAATACCGCCGCGAAGATGCATCGGAAGCTCGTGGAAGTTTATGATAGTGATGTGATGAGTCGACAACATGTCACGAAGTGGGTTAGGTTGTTCAGAGAAGGCCGTACTGATACTCACGATGAGGCAAGGCAGTGATTTCTGACGAATTTGTGCAAAAAAATGAAGAACAAGTGCGAAATGACCGCCGTGTGACGCTTGACGACCTTCACGAAGAATTTCCTGACATTTCTCGAAGTCTCCTTGGTGATATTGTGTCGGAAAAACTTGATTACAAGAAGTTGTGCGCGAGATGGGTGCCCAGAATGCTCACACCGGAGCACCGTCAAAATCGCGTGACCGCCGCGCGTGAATTTTTGGATCGTTTTGCACAGGAGGGAGAAGCTTTTCTGGACTCTATCGTGACGGGGGATAAGACGTGGGTGTGTTACTACACCCTAACAATTTTCCAACTATCAAGAGGTCAAGGAAACTGTGAAGAAGTGGCTGAAAGAGCTGACGGCGGAAGTCTATGACACTGGTATACAAAAGGTGATGCCACGACTACAGAAATGTCTCGATCTCGACGGCGATTACGTTGAAAAATAGTTTAATATACGAGTATTTTTGAAGTACCCTGTGAATTTCAATTAAATACAAGCATTTTTCAATTCTACATAAATGTTGTAACCTTACTTTCTGGATGACCTTCGTAAGTATATAAAATATATACCCTAAATATTAACGGCAATGGCAGTGGAGAGAGATAAACTGTCAAAATGTTGAAGCTCACCTTATAACATCTTAACAATCAAGATACACCTCGAAGACGCCCGATGTTTTTAAATCCATACCCTTATCGATCGTTTTGAGATCTGTTCTCTCTGACTATACTTAAGAACAATATGGCGTTATCGTGACGATGATAGCGACAACCCCTGGATAATTTGTTACACACCTATTCCCATTAGTACCCATTGAAAAAAAAAACAAATTCAGCCTGATTTTTCCCTTCAGAACTCTCCGACATATTTCTGACTGATTGTATGAGATCGCTTTATGATAATAAACACAAGTTGAGACGTAAATAAAGTATGATTTTCATTATGTATTTTTTCGTTTTATTTCAGAAGTTTTTCTTTTGTTTCAGATCGAGGCAGATTGCACTGTATTGAAAACATAAAAAAACTGAAGCACCTTCTCGTTGAAACGGGGGTTGGGTGAAGCAGATATGAAAGCCTGTTGGGGCTGTAATATTGGCTGAAGGAGCGGATCACCCACTGTACAAGGGGGTAGTAAGGGGGAGAGTGCCTACAGGTTGGTCTCCCTTATTGATCTCGCGTTAGGGGGTATAGGAGGGGCATTTTTCATACATACTTATATCATGACTCACACTGTTGCATGGAGTATTTCTTTGGACATCTGTTGATATAAAACTTTAACATTTAATTTAGAGAAAATTAGAAGAATATATTTACATAGATGTCGCTATTTTCTTTTTGAGATAAATAAAAAAGACTAAGTGTACAATATTTCGATTATAGTATATAATAATAAAATAAGAATTTATATAGCGCCGTTTTGAGAGCAGACTCTCCTCAAGGACGCTCTAGCTCAGGATTTGAACCCACTATTACTGAGAGATTTAGATAATTAAATTTTTACACTCGTAAATTAAGTATAAGAATATAAATGTAGTGGCTGCGGTAATTAAATAAGGTATTTTCCTGCATCTGCATGTGTTTAGTAAAACATATTTGGTAAGAAAACCGCAGACAACTTACCAATGAAAGACAAACTACCAAGATACCTTTGAAGATCTTACGATATGTGCTTCCTAAAGCTGCTCATGATACCCATATGTCATATGTTAAGAGACAGACAATTCCACACCACAGAATCAGTAACGGCAAAAGCTCTATCGTAATGCCCTACCCTTTTGGATCAATTTGAAAACCCCAAATCAATAAGATGAAGGAGAAATCGACCTTAACTTTTTAGACCGGATGCCCATTATAATGGACACATAGTTCATATACACTTTGTAAAAAACTTTGTGGTATATTTATGTTCCCAATTATTAAAAATTTTGTGTAGGATACTGTACTATCGACTTTGAACCTTTTGGGCGCCATCTTACACCAGACTGCGCCGGCAAGAACTGTTCTCAATAACATACGCAAGAACGGGTCTTCCAGCCGCTATGCCTGTTGGAAGGGCCTTAGCTCTTTTGAACGGGACTGCTTCGGATATTGACATATTTCATATCACATTACCAAAAGCAAAAGTAAATTTTCTTCTAAGATTGAGCGCGTTAGAAAGCACTCATCATCGTACTACCTTGATCAAAAAGTTTTAGGAATTTATTCATAAAATCGAAAATACAAGTTTATTCATCAAAATCGATATGGTCCCCTTCAAAGTACTCCCCATCGACTGCAACGCACTTACGCCAGCGCTTGATCCAATCCTCGAAACACCGCTGGTACTCAATTTTCGGTATGTCCATCAAAGCCGTCTTCGATTTTTTCATGACATCCTCTCGGGTGCTGTAAAGCGTTCCGCGAAGCGGTTTTTTAAGTCGGTTGAACAGGAAAAAGTCGCAGGGAGCCAGATCAGGTAAATTCGAAGGCTGCTGGATGGTATTCGTGTTGTTTTTGGTCAAAAACTCATGGAAATCATGTCTTTCGCGATTTCAAAGCGGTCCTTTTTTTGCATGAAATTGAGGTCTTTCGGCACCAGTTTTGTAGCGACACGTCTGAGGCCCAAACCACTAACCAAAATGTCTTGAGCGGATCCATAAGCGATGTTCAAGTCCCCTGCCAGCTCTCTGATGGTCAATTTGCGGTTTTCGGCCAACATTTTTTTTATTTTATCGATGTTTTCATCGGTTTTCGACTGCCACTGCGTTCGTCATCCTCGACCGACTCACGACCACTTCTGAAGCGTTCGTGCCATCAAAAAACAGTTCTCCAACATTTCCAAGGTCTGCGGACCGTTAAATCCGTTTTTCACACAAAATTTAATGCAAACTCGTTGATGCACAGTTGATGCCATTTTCAAACTTGTAAAAAATCGAAAACACGTACAAAGGTAGATGTACTCAGTACAGCGTAACTTTTACAAATGTTAAACTATGACGCTGAAATTTGGAGAGAAGTTTCAATGATAGATGTGGTAACCTAACAAAAAAAAAAAAGAATTCCAATCGGGTGACTGACAGCGCCACACGGTGGCCGGCCCTAAAACTTTTTGATCAAGGTAGTATTTAAGTGACTGAATATATGTGAATGTGTGTATGTATGTTTGTGTGTAAAACATAACATATATCATATGTATGCATCTAATACATAATTTTTTATTTTATATAAACTCTTTTTTAAATGTTAACATTTCTTGTATTTTTCAATGTAATTGGGCTAAGCCTATTCTGCGAAAATAAATAAATAAAAAAAATCTATCTAAACTAATATGACATAATTTTAAATTAAGTACTCGTATAAATAAAACACTCAAAAGCAAGAATATTTTAAAAAAACCTTAGAATTTGTTTTTATCAAACACTTTTTATTCCACTTTTATAACAGTATAACCCTACCGGTTTCAAGGCTTTTATTCAGGCCTGCCCTTAGAATAAATTTAGGCTTGAAGTCAAAGTTCTTCTTCTATCCGAAAGTACACCCTCTAAGGCACATATTTGAAAGGTGATCCTGGTACATCATTTGGAGTTTGTTCATGATTTTATTTATCTTGGATTTACAATTGTTGATAATAGTCCCGTTTGCCATGCTTGATCTTTTATTGAACTACAAATGAACACTAAAATACACTACACTACACTTAAAGCCGAATGTGTTACTATCACATATCGGAAGAATTACAAAGGTTTCTTTGTAGTTCGTCTTCTATTAGTAAGTTTTCTGCGTTTTTCTCACCAGATATGGTTTTCTTAACATATGCAGATACTAGAAACTTCCTAATCTAATGACCATATTTACTACCTTCCTACTCTTACAACTTGTTCTTTTTTTGTAATTTCAAAAAATTTATATTTTTTGTAATTTTATTTTGTTTAATTTATATTTTTTGTAATTTATATTTTTTGTAATTTATATTTTTTGTAATTTATATTTTTTGTAATTTATATATTTTTTTTATTTCAATTGTTGATAATAGTCCCGTTTGCCATGCTTGATCTTTTATTGAACCACAAATGAACACTAAAATACCCTATACTACACTTAAAGCCGAATGTGTTACTATCACATATCGGAAGAATTACAAAAGTTTCTTTGTAGTTCGTCTTCTACTAGTAAGTTTTCTGCGTTTTTCTCACCAGATATGGTTTTCTTAACATATGCAGATACTGGAAACTTCTTAATCTAATGACCATATTTACCAACTTCCTACTCTTACAACTTGTTCTTTTTTTGTAATTTACATTTTTTGTAATTTAAAAAATTTATATTATTTGTAACTTTATTTTTTGTAATTAATATTTTTTGTAATTTATATTTTTTGAAATTTATATTTTTTGTAATTTATATTTTTTGTAATTTATATTTTTTGTAATTTTTTTTGTGATTTATATTTTTTGTAATTTCAATAGTTGATAATAGTCCCGTTTGCCATGCTTGATCTTTTATTGAACTACAAATGAACACTAAAATACACTACATTACACTTAAAGTCGAATGTGTTACTATCACATATCGGAAGAATTACAAAGGTTTCTTTGTAGTTCGTCTTCTATTAGTAAGTTTTCTGCGTTTTTCTCACCAGATATGGTTTTCTTAACATGTGCAGATACTGGAAACTTCCTAATCTAATGACCATATTTACAACCTTCCCACTCTTACAACTTGTTCTTTTTTTGTAATTTATATTTTATCTTTGTAATTTGTTTAGTCCAACACTGTTTATTCCACTTTATATAACGGTATAACCCTACAGTTTCAAAGTTTTCACCTCAGTGCTCCCCTGATGGGGAGGTGACAACCTTGAAAACGGTAGTGTTATACCGTTATGTAAAGTAGAATAAACAGTGTTGGACTAAATAAATAACAATATTTTTAAAACTCCACAGTGTTCATTAATGCCTTAACTATAAATAAGGCATTTATATTTAATCGGTCAATAATAGCGGCTTCGAATCGCAATGAAGAGTTCTCTTGAAGACATAATGCTCTTTAAAAGGTATTCATCTCAAATCACGCATTTCTACAGCGTTCATTCGGCTCCTCTCAGTATATTTCTAGTTCCACGTTTCTCTCTCTCATACAATAAAGTTGCCACCAAACTACTATCATCTTAGAAGTGGACTATATGTCTTAGAAGATTTTGATACCGTCCATTTCAAATATATATGTTTTATTGTAATTTGTTTTTTCCAATACTGTTTATTCCACTTTTTGTAACAAACAAGAGTCTTGTTTGTGCTTCCCTGATGAAGATATGATAGCCTTGAAACCGGTAGGGTTATACCGTTACAAAAAAGTGGAATAAACAGTGTTTGATAAAACAAATTACAATGTATTTAAACATCCACAATGTTAATGCCTTAACTTTAAATAATATATAAAAAATATAAGATGAGATTTTATCAATGTTAGTGGGCTCGAATCTAGAGTTCAGAATGCCCTTAAGGAGAGGTTGCTCCCTAGCCGGCGCTATATAAAATTGTTATTTGAAATTAGGATAAAGCCCAGAAGTTAACTGACACACACTCTCAACACTATAACCAAATATATTTTACAATTAAGTATGCAGTGAACGTTTTGACTTCATTGTACACACACACACACATAAACTTACACACACACATAAACATACACACACACACACACAACCTCTTTCATTACTATTTTTCATAGATTTCTCTTCTACTTCTCAAATGCTTTTTATAAGTATTCAATTGCCCATAAATTTTTCCTCGCATTACTTCTAAATATTTCCCACCTTTAAAAAGAGACGAGGCTGAAAAACAGCGTCTGACGAGGTTATTATTTGATCATCTCGTGACCCTCGAGTCTTTATTGAGTGTGAAGGGTCAGGCGGTTGTCAGCCCACTGTTCTGCTGGCATCCAACCCTCCCCCAAATGGGCTAAAGGTCAACTCTTCCAGGGGAGGAGGCCAACGCGGTCCACTGAACTGAACAGGTGTTGTGCCGAGCCTTAAATAGAGGTTGAGGGAACATTTGGTGTCAGTAGTGAGATATTTTATTTAACATTTTTAATATTATTATTTATGATGAATGTAAACTTAAAGATTGAAGTGTCCATTCAAACACACATACGATACATCAATAACCTATCACATACCTATATATAAACACCACACACATACAGTACATCAATAAGCTATCACATACCTATATATAAACACTACACACATACAATACATCAATAAGCTATCACATACCTATATATAAATACTACACACATACAATACATCGTCATTGCTGGATCTCCTAGTAAATGATCCCTTCGCCATTTCAAAATCAATTTAGTTGGAAAGCAAAGATGTGCCATGGGGTTTTTTTAACCGAGTGCGTCGTTACACACCAGCAAACTAACTTGTCATACCGCTGTACTGGATTCGATGGCACGCCGATGTGAGATGACCAGAGTACGCTGGCATGCTTTTTTACTCTTTTTCAAAGAATATATATGGCCGAAGTCATAGATATCCTTATACCCTGGAATACTACACAAAACAAAAAACGCCTGTGTCATTCGGGGGGAGTAGCAAAGCGCAGAGTTCGAACCGGCCACCTTTTGAATGGAAGTCCAATGCGTTACCGCGCGGTCATATACTACACTCCACCTAAAACTGAATGTGTTACTATTACATATAGGAAGTTTACAAATGTTACTATGTAGATCGTCTTCTCTTAGTGAGTTGTTTGCAGTTTTCTTACCAAATATACTTTTCTAAACATATGCAGATGCCGGAAAGTACCTAACATAATGGCCGCAGTCACCACCTTCCTATCCTTATATTCAACTTATATAAACTTTTCACGACTTCTGCGACATATATGGTAAATCCCTGTTTTTCAACCCGGAGGTTACGATTTTAATTCCCGCTAAGGTTGTATTGTATACAAAGAAATTGCTGATACATGATTCGCTCGGGATCTGTTATAGCTGTCAAACGTGGTTTGTTTAATTATAGCGGGTTCGAGTGCCCTTGAGGAGAGTTCACCCTATAAACGACGCTATATAAAAATATTATTTGAATTTGAAAATACTTATTTTTTTATATTTTTAATCTGTCAATAATGTTAGAGCGTTATTAAGGGTCTGTCCTCTAAACAGCACTATGTAAATTGTCGTTTTATATTATCCTCAGTGAGATACAGGCAAAAACCTAGTTTACTGGGGATACGACAAATGAAAGGCGACAAACCCAGATCCATTAAAATAATGTATGTCCAAATTAAATTACCTGTTGTTTTTTCGCAAATTATGTGTATTTCTTGTCATGTGTTATAATAAATAAAAAATATAAATAAAAAATAAAAAAATATCATTATGGCCTCGATATATTGGTTCAAGTTGATTTCCACACTCTTGTTAGAAATACACGGAACATTCATCAAATCAAATGTGCCAATAATAATTTGCTAACGACAGTTGCTCGTTGTGAAATCTTCGATGGTAAGAACGCATAAAATTGAATACAACATATCTAGTTTGTTGAATATTTTTAATATATATATATTGTTACGTTCAGGAGGGTATTTCTTGGACCTTTTCTCAGTCTAGGGGTTTGACCAAGAGACTGAATATACCTTTTTTTCTGTAATTAACTCTATTATTATGAATTCTCGTTGCCCTTAAGATATTTTTTGCTACCCCTAAATTAAACTAAAATCTCTTAATTTAAATTCAGTAATATAACGTGTTTCATTCCTTATTTTTTTTCTCTCCTCCCATCCCTTCCTCTTCCTTTGATAGATGATATCTCACTTTTACTTAGTATATTGTTCATAAATTTTGTCAAGATGAATAATAATTTGAATATGTTTTGCGATTATATAACTTCCTTTATTTACTGTTGTCCGGTTGGTTGGAAGAGATTACCACCTGGCAATACATCCACCAGATTGTTTTTACAATTAAGTGCTAAATAAATATACAAGTCTTGTTTTGTTGATTAAAATTAATCACGTATATGTTTATGGATTTCGTGGGGATGGATAGTCACTTGAATGATTTATGCGACCACGTAACTTGCTTCATTTACTTTTGTCTGGTTGATTGGAAGGCATTGCCGCCTGGCAATAAGCCCGCCAGATTGTATTGCAATAAAAGTGTTAAATAAATAAATAAAATTAATCAATGAGTGTGTTCTATCGCAGTCAATATAACAAAAAAATATTTGAAAAAAAATAATTTTTTCAGTCAATTTAAAGTTTCAACTGATAAAACTTGAAAAATTAAATTTTAAAATATAATTTCTCCCTAATTTCAAAATGTCATTCACTTGATCCAATCATATTATCATTTGTCTTTCTCAACCATGATATTCTCAACCATGATATTCTCAACCATGCCTTTCTCAACCATAATACTCTCAACCATGTCTTTCTCAACCATGATATTCTCAACCATGCCTTTCTCAACCATGCGTTTCTCAACCATGCGTTTCTCAACCATGATATTCTAAACCATGCCTTTCTCAACCATGCGTTTCTCAACCATGATATTCTCAACCATACCTTTTACTCCAATTTACACTATATATTATACAGAGTATTCCAAGACTCACCTTGGAATTTTAAAACCTAATAAACTTTATAAATAAGTTTCTTTTATAATAGGTAATAGACCAAAACGAGGATAATTTGTGCCACCAAATTAAACTCACTATGCAATTATATTAGTCAATAAAATAAAACTATTGTAATTAAAAAATCTAGACAATTTAAAGTTTCAGCTGATTAAGCTTCAAAAATTATATTTAATAGTTGTACACGAAATGACAATTCAAACACTTTCCATTGGTAATTTAAGTGGGTAATTTTTAACAATTGTCATGGGTAAAGGTATAATTTTTTAACTTAGTCTGTATAAAACTACTTGTAAATAGTAGAATATATATAATAAAAATTATAATTTGTTTTATCAAACACTGTTTATTTCACTTTTTGTATCGGTTTAACCCTACCGGTTTTCAAGCTTTCCCCTCATCATCAGATGAGCATAAACAAGACTGGTTTGTACTCCTCTGATTATGAGGTGAAAGCTTTGAAACCGGTACGTGTATACAGTTACAAAAAGTGTAATAAACAGTGTTTGATAAAACAAATTACAATGTCTTTCAACCTCCGCAATGTTAATGCCTTAACCATAAATAATATATTCTCCGTATAAGTTAAACAAATCAAGAGAGAGAGAATGCATCCTTGCCGTACACCCTTTAGCATAAACAAGACTTGTTTGTGCTCCTCTGATGGTCAAAGCTTTGAAACCGGTAGGTTTATACTGTTACAAAAAGTGGAATAAACAGTGTTTAATAAAACAAATTACAATGTCTTTCAACCTCCACAATGTTAATGCCTTAACCATAAATAATACATTCTCCGTATAAGTTAAACAAATTAAGAGAGAGAATGCATCCTTGCCGTACGCCCTTTAGCATAAACAAGACTTGTGTGTACTACTCTGATTATGAGGTGAAAGCTTTGAAACCGGTAGGGTTATACCGTTACAAAAAGTGGAATAAACAGTGTTTGATAAAACAAATTACAACGTATTTAAACATCCATAATGTTAATGCCTTAACTATAAATTATATATTCTCTGTATAAGTTAAACAAATCAAGAGAGAGAATTCATCCTTGCCGTACACCCTTTAGCATAAACAAGACTTGTGTGTACTACTCTGATTATGAGGTGAAAGCCTTGAAACCGGTAGGGTTATACCGTTACAAAAAGTGGAATAAACAGTGTTTGATAAAACAAATTACAATGTCTTTAAACCTCCACAATGTTAATGCCTTAACTATAATTTATATAAACAATTTATAAGATGTTTTTAATCTCTGTGTGGCTTTTGGGTCACTTGGACAAATATTCCATTAACTTCCAATAAATAATGACTTCCATGGCCTAGTTAGTAAGACGCTTGAATCTCAATTCGGAGCTTACTCAGATAATTTTTAAAAAGGATCTTATTGTACTTTGGTTTTCATTGAAGGCCTCTTTAACATGTTTCTAATTGGTTGGGAGATATTGCCACATATCAATAATCCGACCAGGTTGTACTGTTTACAACGAAAATGTAATACAACACAAAACAATGAATATAGAATAATGGCGATGATGATCAAAAGAGAATATCACAGAGAAAATTGATAGTGACGATGATAAACAACATCAGAGAAAACCAAATAAAAAATAACTCAAAAACTCAAGTAAAAAGAATGAATTAAAACATTCCTCGTATAATACAGCCGGAACAGTAGAAATACGAGGGTTTGTATCCAAAAAAAAATACTAGATATAAAAACTATTTTCTGGCCAACAGAAAGAAGCTAAGACAAATGAAACATCCGATTAAGGGCTAGAACATCCTTTTTGCTAGGCCAGGATTACACGGAGTTCTTTATTTAGAATGTTTACGCTACAAGCATTGGACATATAAAGAAATGTTTTTACGCAGAGACAAGGGTTTGATTCAAGCATTCCTATGCCAAAACCAAAGCATATTATGAACGCAAACGAATGGAGGATATCGTTTGAAGAAATTCGATATACTCGTGCAGTACAATATTCAACTCGACAAGTTTATATATAATATTATTTATAGTCAAAGCATTAACATTGTGGCGGTTGAAATACATTGTTATTTGTTTTTATCAAACACTGTTTATTCCACTTTATGTAACGGTATAACCTTACCAGTTTCAAGGCTTTCACTTCATCATCAGGGGTTTGTTTCTGCTTCCCTGATGATGTTGAAACCCGTAGAAATGTATCGTTACATAAAGTGGAATACACAGTGTTTTATAAAATAAATTATAAAGTCTACAAGTTTATTTTCAATGCAGCTGCTAGGCTGATATATGGTAGTAATGAATATTTTATTTATTTATACATGGATAAATAATTTTATAACTACATAATTTATGAATAAACAACCGGTTTCAAAGACCTCTGTTTTTCTCGTCAGGTGAAGTTGAAATTATTTATGTCTAAAATAGAGTTTTTCAAATTGTAATACAAAGGTACAGGGGAGAAAAATAAGGGAAGGGGAATAGGTTGGCGTCAAAATGATGGTTTTTGAATGGGAACATATTCCTTGTCCTTGGTGCCTAATGCTTTAAGAAGTGACTGAAAAAACTCTTAATTTCTCTTCAGTAATATACAACGTGTTTCATTTTTTTTCTTTCCTCTCCATCATCTCTTTCTTTTCCTTTGATTGATGATATCTCACTTTATATGAAAATTAATGTTCGGGTGATTGTCCGTCTTTGTGGGGTTTTGTGGGCATATGCTCACCTGCGTGTTTATGGATTTCGTGTGGATGGATAGTCATTTGATGATTTATGCGACCATGTAACTTGCTTCATTTACTTTTGTCTGGTTGGTCGGAAGAGATTGCCGCCTGACAATAAACCCGACAGATTTTATTAGTAATAAAAGTGGTAAATAAAATAAATAAATTTCTACAGCATTTATTATTATTCTCTCAGTCTTTTCAAAGTCCACGTTTCACTCCCATACATAAAAGTTGGCACCAAAATACTGTCGTAGCAGATGTTGATACTTCCCGGTTCGAAAATATATGTTTTAGTACCCCATTGACTTTATTTCCTATCGCTAGACGCATTGAGAACATGGTCATGGATACCAATAATAATTATGAAACAAAATCTTGTTGATAGGGAGGAATTGCTTTAAAGCAATAAATTGTCTGGGTGTATTTAAATGTTAAATAAATATATATAAAAGTTAAATTATCCCTGAATAACCTCTGGTCCACTTCACCATCGTCTATTAGTAATATTAAAATAGTTATCGATTGTATCCTATGTTATGAGCATCCAGCAGGGCAGATATGACGACCTCAATTACGAGTAGATTTTGCAAATTGATTTCACTTCAAACTGGCACACACTTTTTTTCGTCTTCAATATATACGAAATAGTGTTTCGGACATGTTGTAGAACGTGGCTGAAAAAAAAAAATTATTTTCGAACCCAGTAAAAAAGCCTTCGGGCTTAGAACCTCTGGAGTATACACATAACTCGTATTGAATGTGTTGGCAAGTAGATTTTTTTCACATTTTAATGTCAATTTTTCTGTCTATACATGTATTATATTTAAAAGGAGCGTATACAGAGTTGTTAGGGGGAATTAAAGCTTTTATAAAGTTCAATATAGTGCTTATAAATTTTTTTATGGTAAAAAATCTAATCTAATCTAATCTTTATAAAGTTATTCTGCTTGCACAAATCATCTCGTGATTGTTATTGCGGATCATGGTTGTTATTGCGACAGGAGTTTGAGTACTTGGACTTGCAAGACGAATGACTTGTGGAAAAGGTTTGTGTGAGCTCTTAAGTGTGTTATTTTAATTTTTTTATATTTGTGTTTTTGTTTTTTATTTTTATGATTATGTGCGGTACATTGTGGGGTGAATGTTTTTGGTCTGTCTGAAGAGATGAAGTGTGAGGAGTTTGATTTCGCGTGATGTATATATGTGTAATTGAGTGTCACTGTTTGTCAAGTTGATGAGAATGTGCAACGGGGTTTTATACAATCAAAAATCGTAAAGAAGTATCGATTTATTTTTTCATGCTATATGTCGTCAGTGAGATACAGGCAAAATCCTAGTTTACTAGGGACACGAAAAATGAAAGGAAGCAAACCCAAATCCATTAAAATTGTATGTCCAAATTAAATTACCTGTTGTTTTTTCACAGATGATGTATATTTCTTGTTATGTGTAAAATAAATAAATAAAATTTCAAAATATCAACTTTAAGTTTACATTCAATCCTCATCACTTCATTCCGTATTATGTCATACATACTTCTAGGTGCAAGCATTTCTTCGTCCATCTTTCGCTCCCATAAATCAAGGTGCATGGCCGCACGGCAACGCACTGGATTTCTATGCGGAAGGTTATTAGTTCGAACCCCACGCTGTGCTGCTCTCATCGAATGACAAATGCATTTTTTCCACCGAGTATTCGGTGATATAAAGATATTTATGACTTTGGTCATATCTATTATTTTAAGAAAAAAAAAAGATGATACTAAACAACTGTCGTGGAATATCATCTTAATTTTGGATTTTAATACTATCCGGTTCAAGTTTCAGTGCTCCATTGACTTATTTAGAGGCTACAGTTTAAATCAAGAGTTCCCAAACTTCTTTCGGCCGCAGACCCCTTTACCAAAAACTTTTAAAACCGTCTCCCCCCTAGTCATTTACTTTACTTACTCAAATGAATAATTTTGTATAGTACTCGTTATTAAACATTTCACTAGATATCGAACTTTTCATTTTAATCACTTGTTATTAAGGATTGAAGAAGATAAAAGGACTACGGATTATGCATTATATTATCTTGTGCCACATTTAATACTGAAATCTGCGCTGACGAAAATTAAAGCAAAAACATACGAGCAGAGTTTCTTTTTAATTTTTGACATTTATGTAATAAATATGTAAATTCAAAATAAGTACAAATATTGAAAAATATTCTTAATTAGGTACCTATTGGAATCGTAGATATTTTGAAGTAACAAACAAATAGCAGTAGTAAGGGGGTCTATTTTTCCTGTCGTTGACCCCCAAATTTGTTTATTGAAACTCTCGACTCCTAGAAAAATCAAATTGAGCCTAGGGGGTCGATATCGACCACTTTGGAAACTCTTGGTTTAAATTATATACAAAGAGACTCATTAAAAAAATATTGAAACGGGTGATGATTTAAAAAAGGTTTGGAAGCCTGGATCAAATAAATAAAAATGTTCAGTGTGTACCTCAAAAAAAAACTTTTAGTTATATTAAAAAAAATTACACAATCATTAGATTCAGATCCACAAAATTAGGTTCTTTTAAAATAACCCATTTTAATGCCTGGTGAAGGAATACCTTTTTTGTTCTGTCAAGTAGTGTAATTACATAAATGTCAAGTAGTATTTAAGATTGATGTCTAAATGAATAATGAATTTATTAAGGAATTACGCGCTGTGTTGTTCGTATGAATATTTATGTTTCCATGGCGGTGATGTTATTCTATTGTGTTATTATTAGTCTATTGATTTCGTAATTCCAGTAATTATTATATAATGTTATGAACACGTATTGTTTTCCTATATGATGTTGGTAGAGGCGGATACTCCGTATTCCAAGAACCACAAGACATAACAACGTCTATTTTATCGAAAAACCTGTATTTGACGTACATATGTAAGTGTACGCATCAAATAGATCGATAAATTTCATTATGTTATGGCCAGTGTAAATAAACACTGTAAAATAATTGCGTGTAATATTGTTGTATTGGAATAAAACGTCTTTTTATGTGGTCCACGCATTATCACTATATGGGTAGGTGCCCTAAATATCCCCCCTGTGCCTAATATTGCCTACTCGTATTTACAAGCAACTATCATAGACGCGCTATCTATAAGGTTGTGTAGTTTACTTGACGGTTTAGCGTTTTGCCACACGTAGCGCCAGCGGCAAGCTTTCTATGAGTGACACCAAAAATAATATGGCGTCTGAAGTGTTTGAGACGGTGATAAAAGTTTTTTTCCTTTCTAATAAATTATGAAGCATTTGTTTTTAATTTGTCTTTTTTTTTAAAGAAAAATTAGTTAACAAAAGGTATGTGTGTTCTACTAGCAACTCGTTTTTAATAGGTGCTCCTAATTATGAAGCCTTTGTTTTTAATTTAAGTCTTGTTTTTCAAGAAAAATTTGAAATTAGTTAACAAAAGGTATGCGTGCTCTACTAGCAACTCGTTATTAATAGGTGCTCCTAATTATGAAGCATTTGTTTTTAATTTAAGTCTTGTTTTTCAAGAAAAAATTGAAATTAGTTAACAAAAGGTATGCGTGCTCTACTTGCAACTCGTTTTTAATAGGTGCTCCTAATTATGAAGCATTTGTTTTTAATTTAAGTCTTGTTTTTCAAGAAAAAATTGAAATTAGTTAACAAAAGGTATGCGTCCTCTACTAGCAACTCGTTTTTAATAGGTGCTCCTAATTATGAGGCATTTGTTTATAATTAAAGTCTTTTTTTTTCTATAAAAATTTGAAATTAGTTAACAAAAGGTATGCGTACTCTACTAGCAACTCGTTTTTAATAGGTGCTCCTTATTATGAAGCATTTGTTTTTAATTTAAGTTTTTTTTTCAAGAAAAAACTGAAATTAGTTAACAAAAGCTATGCGTGCTCTACTAGCAACTCTATTTTTAACATGTGCTCCTAATTTCGGTAATAGGAACAGGGATAGGCGATATTATAAACTCAATCTTGGAAAATTCCTTTGAATTTTTTTTGAAATTTTGCTAGTTAACATAAACTAGCAAAGGTTGAGAAGCGATTTGATTCCTGGAAACCAAAGGAGGATAGTTGCTATAGTTCGGAAATTCTAGGATGAGTCCTGTGACAGCTCACAAATTTGCTTTAATACAACCTTGTAACGACGTTCAGTAATTTTAATTATTTTGTTAACTTTAATATAAGCCTCAATTCTAATAAGTAGCAAGTTATTTAGGTAAATACATTACATAAAGTTGTATTGGGGCAAATTTGTGAGCTGTCACAGGACTCATCCTAGAATTTCCGAACTATAGTGATATACATTTAGTTTCTAGCTTGATTGCTTAATCTAGGAGACTGAGATACAGAGAAATAGTTAGGGTAGGCGATATTTGGGGCATCTACCCTATATAATACAATATGATCGGACGTCCCCCGCACGAGATAAACGCGTAAAATTTGCGCAATGTGACGGTTCAATTCGATCAATTCTTGTCTGATTTAAAGTGTTAGATATATGGGAGGCGTGTACAGCTTTAGGAAGCACATGTAGAGGATCAGCATATTTAATCTGCTGCAGCCTTTCGTTAGGCAGAGGTATTTTTACATAGCGCTGTTTTTGATTTGCTTAGCAGCGTTCCTAGAATTAACTAAAATCAGTATATAAGCTACGGAAAAATAAATATGCAGATACAAAACAGCAATATATTGTACTTTAGCAAGCACACAGTCTTTATAGATCAAACCAAAAGTTCCAATGGCCAAGAGATCAAAACTTCAAGACAATTAATTGGCAGGTTTAGTCTGTTTAGCTCTATTTTTGCACTGGTTATAGTGTATTTAGAATTTAGGGTAAGCATCATATACCATGAGCTACAGAAAAACATAAATTCAGATGTAAAACGGCCTCAGAGTATAACCAATCCGGATGTGAATCAGTCAGGAATCGACCCTGCGAGCCCTTTTGCTAAGTTCAAATGCCATGTTAACACGAGCTTTGTACTTATCGTTTGCACTAAGCTGCTTAGTGACAAGTGAAAAGAAATCGTTTACACGTTGGTGTTAGGAAGAGGTATTAGTAGCACGACATCCGTCCGGAATGGACAACCGCCGCCGCAGCCTTGTTTTGAGAAATGTGTTCAAATACCAAAAAAAGAACGAACACGTGCGCTCACTTGCCGTTTGAATTTTTCACTAAACACTTGCCGCGGCTGTTTAGACAACTCTGCAAGCGACAAGTGCTTAGTTGAATTGTGTTAGGGGTAGCTGCTTGTCGCTTAGTAAATAAGTCGGCTTCCTATTCACTTGCACTTGCCAGATTTACTAATGCTTAGTACTAATATGCTTGTTTACACGTGAATACAAGTGCGAGTGAGAGGCACTAATGACAAGTACTAAGCTCGTGTAAACATGGCATTACTAATGCTTAGTACTAATATGCTTGTTTACACGTGGATACAAGTGCGAGTGAGAAGCACTAATGACAAGTACCAAGCCCGTGTAAACATGTCATTAGACCACGGCCGCCGACAGCCATGTAGAGTACATAACACTGTGTACAATGGGGTCTCGAGTCAGTTTTATACATCGCAGCTTCTGTTAAGCGTCTAAAACTACATTGAAACTATTATTTCTTTCTTAGTGTTGATTATCTGGAAAATATATGATGATAGTAGAAACAGGAACAAGAGGAATTAGCATATCAAAGAAATTAGAACCGGAAACTTTCTAGACACAAAAGAATCCAGTTCTGTTTCTCTGGAACTCTAGACAAAGTCCTCAAAGGAATTGTTTATGATTTTATTTACATTATTACTGTTATAGAAACAAGGATTTTGTCTTCTTTTTTGTACACATAAACTTTTCAGAATAGTTTATGTTTTCAACATAAAAAAAAGTTTTATAAACTGTGTGAATTCTTAATAAGTCATTTATGCGTTGATAACTTCAAGCTTTGCTTTTATATATATATATAAAAAAAAAAACATTTTTTACTAGCAAACGAGAACAAATGCGTAGTTTATTCAACAACATTTCAGAATTTGCACCTCCATATAATCGAGACAAAAATAAAAGTAGAGGTAAAATTTTATAATACATCCTTCATAAAATTTATACGAAACGATGAAATTAGAAACGTGAGAGATTTATGAACTCGTAAGAAAAATAAAACTGTAATTAATAACTAAAGAAAAATGCAATTAATTTCACCCCAAGCAATTTTTTCATACGGTTTCTAAGAAGTTATTCTACGGTTTCTTAGAAGGTAAAATTTTAAGAAGTTATTCTACGGTTTCTAAGAAGTTATTCTACGGTTTTAAGAAGTTATTCTACGGTTTCTAAGAAGGTAAATACGGTTTCTAAGAAGGTAAAATTTTATAATACATCCTTCATAAAATTTATACGAAATGATGAAATTAGAAACGTGAGAGATTTATGAACTCATAAGAAAATTAAAACAGTAATTAATAACAAAGGAAAAATGCAAATTAATTTTACCCCAAGTAATTTTTTCATACGGTTTCTAAGAAGTCTGATAAAAACCAGGATCATTTTACTAGAAAATAGTCTTGGGATAGGAAGTAAAAATCCGTTTTACGTGGGATTTGAATGAATGTTCATAACTCGTGACGAGTATCTCGCGCATCTGACGTTGGTGCCACCGGAGATGACTATGTAAGTCAATATGTGGTAGGCATATCTTGTAAGTCAATATGTGGTAGGCAAGAATCTTTAAGTCTTTTGAAAACCAAATGGTGTTCAAAACGTTGTTTAATTCATTGATCCGTAGCAAACTAGAAAGCAATGCTTGCATTTGGAGCCCGGTGGGGGCGCAGAACTCACTCATGGTGGAGAAAGTACAAAAAAAATATCTACGATATCTCTTTATCAGTGAGTTTGGTGTCTATCCATGGCTTTATCCTACTCAGTTTCTGCTGGGCATGCTCGGGTATAACTCCTTGAGCGTAAGAAGAGATCTCCTGGTATACGTTGTCAGACTCATTCAAGGAGTTGTGAGCAGTCCAGCATTACTACAAAGATTAGCGTTAAATGTTCCTAACACTAGACTGCGCCGGCAAGAACTGTTTTCAATAATATACGCAAGAACGGGTCTTCCAGCCGCTATGCCTGTTGGAAGGGCCTTAACTGTTTTGAACGGGATTACTTCGGATATTGATATATTTCATATCACATTACCAAAAGCAAAAGTAAATTTTCTTCTAAGATTGAGCGCGTTAGAAAGCACTCATCAACGTATTTAAGTAACTTTGAGTATATGTGTATGTTTATGTTTGTATCTATATATTATGCGTGCATATACATATTTTTTTTAATATTTTTTTTTAATGTTAATAATTAATGTATTTTTCAATGTAATTGGACTAAGCCTGTTTTGAAAAAAAAAAAAAAAATTCGTAAACGGAGTTTAATTAATTAATTAAACGCTGAGGAGTCCCGCACTACCATCAAATAATATTATTGATGGCATCCATGGAAACTATCTATCTTATCATTTCCATAGTTTGATTTTCATTTTTCGATTTGATTCCTTTTGATGACCCCTGTGGCCCTTTCGAGAGGGTGTTTGATTTCCACATGGAGATTACAGATTCAAAATTTGGCATAAAAATAAAAAGTCACAGTCTGGTTAAAGAGGTAATAAAACGTAAAAAAAAGGTAACAAAACTCGCACATGCCGAGTACGTGTTCGAACGTTTTTTCTTAACGCGCGGTAGTGTGACAAACCGTTAGTTCCGTACCTAGTCTAGTAGCTTTAAACTATAGCTTGCTGACAAACATTTTAATCAGAGATGCATGGCCACGCGATAACGAAGTCCAGTACTTCGTGTGGAAGATCACCGGTTTTAATCCCGCGCTGTGCTACTCCCCTCAAATTACACGGGCATTTTTTCCCTAGTATTCGAGGATCATATAGATTCTTTAAAAAAAAGTAAAACATGCCAGTGTGCTTCGAATATTTCACTTCGGCGTGCCATCAAATCTAGTACAGTGGTGTAGCCGATGAGAGAAAAAAGAGAAAAAAAAAATTTAAACTCGATTTTTTACGCCTAGTATTCGGGAAGTACAAGATTATCTATGACATCGGTCATATCTATTCCTTCGAATAAAAAACGGAAAAAAACATGTCAGTGTGCTCTTATCGTCTCCCTTCGGTATGCCATCGGATCCAGTGTAGGGGTGTTGCCGGTAAGTGGACTGGTGTGCAACGGCTCACCCACTTTAAGAAGATAAAAGAAGAAAGAAACAAATAATCACAGCTTTGCCATCTAATCGAATGGACGTTAGAATGGCGTGGGGATCCTCGATTACGAGACCTACCAACCACGACGACGAATGGTTCTAAAGACGAGGTTCTAAAACTCGATTACTAATGATAAATACAGCATTGTTCCCCAGCCACGCTCTTTTATATGTTCAAATAAACAATTCGGATATGTTGAAGGGTGTCATATAAAAGAAAAAAATCTTTTGACAGGAATGCTTTTGATGCACAGAGGGGTGTTTGTATCAGGATATACGTCGAAGCACACCAGATATTTTTACCCTTGTGTTCTCCGATGGGCTGTATTACGAAGGCTTCAAACCACTCACTGATGCTTTTAAAAGATATCTGCGAATTCAAGGTATGCCCACTTTTTTTTAACTTTTTGGCACCAGTGGGAATCGAAACAGAAAATATGTTTTCATTTAATACGACAGATGCCATCCGTGGTCTTTTTAATAAGATGCCTAGCCCGAGAGTTAGATTAGCGATGAAACCTTCTTCTCCCTGGCTCCATCCCAACTCATTGTCTGCGAAGACTGTTGGGGTCAGCTCTCCTCGTCCTCAGGTTGTATGCTCTTCTGTCCCGGACTACGTCCCCCAGGCCGTGCCTCTGCATCAGGCTATCTTTTTGCACCACCCATGAATTCTTTGGCCTTCCTCTGGTTGTTATTCGAAGAAGATCCATGGAGATTGCCTAGTTCACAATGTGATCGGGTGATCTGCATCCAACGTGCCCATACCATCTCAATCGCCTCTCCTCCATCTTGCTGTTGATGTCTGTAACACCCAGGCTTCCACGAATGCGTGAGCTTCTAATTTTGTCTCTTAGGGACACACCTGCTGACCATCTTAGCATGTGCATTTCAGCAGTTTCTAGATGCCTAGAGTAAGAGTTATACATCGTCCAGCATTCAGAGCCATAGAGGAGTGCGGGTCTGACAATCGTTTGGTATACTTTTCCTTTCAACTTTACTGGCATTTTCGGATCACATAGAACTCCCGTCATTGCTCTAAGCTTCATCCATCCCACACTAATTCTATGTGTTACATCTGCTGCACATCCTCCATCGCTATGGATGAGTGATCCAAGATACTTAAAGGAGTCACAATTTGGTAATGTTTCTCCATCCATTTGCATTAAGGGAGTGACAGCATTTGTGTTCTCGAATGGCAGGTACAGATACTCTGTTTTCTTTCTGCTCAGTCTCAATCCATTGCCCTCCAAGATTCTTCTCCACCTTTCCGGACTATTTTGCAGGTCTTCGTGTTTTTCACTTATTAATACGATATCGTCTGCAAATAGTAGGATCTTTAGGAGACTGTTCATTTCCTGGTTAGTTAAATAGTCCATGACTAAGATGAACAGTAGCGGACTGAGTATCCATCCTTGATGTAACCGATTTTAGATTAGCGATGAAACCAAATTAATTAAAAAAAAAACTCAAGTCTTGTTTTCTCTAAATATATTTTCTGTTTTTTTTTTAAAGAATAGATATGACCGAAGTCGTAGGTATCCTTATGCCATCGAACACTATACATAAAAAGTGCCTGTGTCGTTCGAGGAGCGTAGCACAGCGCAGGGTTCGAACCGACGACCTTCCACATGGAAGTCCAATGCATTACCGCGCGACCATGCACCTCTAAAGTTGTAAAATATTGTTTCAAGGCAAAAAAAAATTGCCAGGTTGAACTGTATACAACAAACACAACAGCACACGGATTCCCTATCAGGATAGGCAGAGAGAAGAGAACGTTAGACATTTACACACCTGTCATAAAACTCCTACGATGTCACTGACTTTTTATATTTCTTTTTCTCAAAATATCACTTGATCCAACCGCGATTTCCTCGGTCTTTCGTAATCACGATTTCAACTCAAATTTGCATCGTTTATTTACTTTGTTAGTCTTTCTTCATTGATTTGTCCTACATGTCCAAACCATCTCAGAGTGCATTTTTTAATTTTCCTTTTTTACGTCAGTCTTTTTTACGTCAGTCTTAAGTTCGCATTCATCCCTTATCATTTCATCTTGTATTATATCATGCATTATCACCACTCCATGTATTTTTATCAGTACCATATAAAACATACACAAGTTTAACAATGTGTTTTAAAGTTGGATACTTTTCGCAAATAAACTTCTAAATATAATAGAGGTATCCACATTCTGAATAAGGCTGGCCTGCATTATGCACTCCCTGAGGAAAACACACTGAAAGCCCATTTCACAGGTAGGTCGTTTTGCTGGACGAAACATTACAATTTTAGCAAAATGAAAATGTAAAACGAGGAAATATTCTCTATTCTACATTTTCCAAGCTCTACGGTATAAACCAGGATTTTCCAAATGGGGTTGCGCGAAGCCTTTTTATTTCATATGATAAAATTAGGGGCTAGAAAATATAGTAAGCACGTTTATATCTGACTAACAAGACGATAATTTCATAATTGCAAAATTAATGAAATATAAAATTTGTGCTGTTCTTTGTTTTCAGCATGGATGAATTACTACCTCCGTGTCTGAGTTGGTAAGAAGCCTGTTTCCCCAGCCCGGAGGCTGTGGGTTCAAATCCCGCTGGAACCCAGCCTGTTTTTTTTTAATATTCCAGTCTGGTTTTCATTTAAGGTATCTTTAACATCTTTCTGGTTGGTTGGAAGAGATTGCTACATGGCAACACACCGCTAGGGTGTACTGTATACAACAAAAGTGCAATAAAATAAAATACAGTTCCAAGAGTGGCGCTCGGTCTGGTGAGATGTGGGCTGCCAGTTTTGAGAATATCCCGTATCAAATCAGTATCGGGTATTGCTAAATTTTTAAAAGAATTTTGACTTTCTCGTCATTTCAAACCATGATTTCCAAGGGATTGATTTACATCAGAGGCTCCCTTACTTATTTGGTCTACCGTCTCTTTAAAAAAAATACTTAGCGACCCCTGGAAATTTACCTTCTTTAAGCGAGCAAACAGAATGACGCAGTGCCAAATTTGCGTTCTTTAATGTATCTGTAGGGACTACCGTCGTCCCTGAATATTGTCAACACGTACGGTCAACGACCGACGAACCGACCTTCGGACATGTCCGAAGGTCGCATACCAGAACATTAATATTGTTTACCCGTAAATACTATTTACGTTACATTCCACAGTAGAAGGAGAACGCATCGCGCTGTCTCACCGTTTTCGTCAACAAATTATCTACCCACTATATTATTCGCAACGTCTGCAACCACCTCTGCACGCGCAGGAGTGAGATAAAAATATATTGCGGGCGCACTCACGCGCCCCGTTCTGAAATGTATATATACCTACTTATCGATAAATAAAGATCACTTATTATTAATCATTTGACCATTCATTGCTGTTTACTATTCATCGATTGTTCACTCTCACTTTCCGCATTGCTAATCGACGTATTTTATTTAAATACCAAACAACAATCATAATCATCAGCACGTCCTACTAGGACATCCGCTAAATATCTATTATATATTTCCACTAACGTCTTATAACATAGTAAAGAAAGATGTTGTAATTAAGACATCTTGAAGCTTTTGATATTATGAAATAATTTTTATAATCAACCATATTAATGCTCCTTCCTTGGGACGTTTTAACAAGCGACTGAAAAAACTCTTAATTTCTATTCGGTAATATAACGTGTTTCATTCCTGATTTTTTCATTAGTCTCCACCATCCCTTTGATTTGAGAAACGCTGGTATAGACTTAGACTGTTGATTTAAAGCGAACATTTTTATTCATGTAAAATGTGAATTTATTGTAAATGAGTAAAAAAGTAATATTTTTTTAACAAGATGGAAATAACAAGAAGTTATTGGGTGCCAAATAAGGGTTGTTCGGCGGATGACCTATCAATTCGATGTTTTGAGTGCTCAAAAAGTCATTTGTTTGAGCCGATGTATGAGAGCTCGTATTGTCGTGGTGGAGAATTATCCGTCTTCGGCGGTTGGTTTTCCTCGTTTCTCCAAAATGGTGGTGTACCATTCAGAATTGACAGTACGACATTCCATTAAAGGCATTGTTGCGACATGACCAATTATACTGAAGAAACAAGCCACCATTTGCTTCGAAGTGCTTCATGCGCGAACAACTTTTGTTGGATTTGGCTCGTCTCGAAAGACCCATACAGTCGACTGCTGTTTAGTATCTGGCTCATATGCATAGATCCATATGCATAGATCCTGTAACAATCTTACAGATGTCTTTTGAGGCACCGCGATCGAATTTTTAAACATTTCTTTGGACCAATTGAAACGAACCTTTTTTTGAGCGATTGTCAAATTATGCGGTATCCAACGCGGTCAAATCTTTTTGACGGCCAAATGTGCATGCAATATTGAATGTATGCAAGTGAAACTTATGTTCAAATATGCCTCAATATAACGATAAGTCACATGACGATCTTGCAATATCAGTTCACGCACAACATCGATGTTTTCTGGCACAACAACCGATTTTGGACGACCTTCGTCCTGGAGCGAACTACGACCATGATTGAATTCGGAAAACTAGCAAAACATCACCAAGTGCTTCATCACCAAAAGTCAAAGCGAGTTGACCGGCACACTGTTGTTGAGTTAGTCCACATCGAAAATCATAAAAAATCCTCGCACGAAAGTTCACGATTAAATTCCATTTTTGGCCGAGATGAATTTTTCAAGTCACTGTGAACAACACAAATAGCACTCGTATGACAAAACTTTCTGAGCACGTATACCATTAAAAACGTCAAACTTTAGGATGCTGATATCAGATTTGACGTATCTACACTAATGTTGCCATATCTCAAAATTTAAGTAGCAACTCTCGTATTAGAAAGCTGAGGTTATACTTGACATTGTTCTGGGACGATAGTGATAGGGTCACGAAAAATAAAACAGTGATATATAAAATAAGAATAATTGGAGCACGTTTTCAAGTTTTCTGTCATTCAATTTTTGATATAAATTGAAAAAAAATACACGTGCGGCCTGCGAGCCTTTACCCAATACCGGTTTTGGTACGCGGTCCAAAAATATTACTATCCCTGTCTAAGAGGATTTCCACTTCTTGATCTAAATTAATAATTTGTTATGCAATGTAAACGTAACATATATTTAGTTCAAAGTAAATCATCTTTCGGAGAGCAAACTATCCTCAAGGGTGCTTTTATTCGGAACCCAAACCCAATATTACTTTTAAATCAGGTCTGACAGCTATAGCAGCGCCTTTGTAGGATTATTCTGCCGTTATAAGCAAAAACGCAGCTAACGGGGAAAAAATCAGAAGTTTAACTAAGTAGGAGGAAATATTCCATATCGAATTCTGAACCATAATCCATAAAAAAAATACAAAAAACCATTTATTTCAACACAAAAATTGACATAATGTCTTTTTTAATTTTACAAAATAATAGATTTTTCTAAGCAAAAAAACAATAAAATGTGATTCATAAGCAAAAAGACAGCAAGTGCCTATGCGTTTGCTGCGTTTTTGCTTATGAATCACGTTTTACTGCTTGTTTGTTTATGAATCACGACATTTTTAAACAGCAATGAAAAACATAAAAGTGCAGTTTTCTCAAAACTTAACTTTTGTCATTAGTTGCGTTTTTGCTTATGAGGGCAGTATTGCCACGTGGCAATCTCCCTGAATCAATGAAATAGGAAGATGTTTGTGAAGCCTTAAGTGAGAACTGGACTGAAAACCTTTTTTTTTTAATCTGTGGAATTTTGCAGGTATCGAACTTGCAACTTCTCGGTCGAAAGACAGAAAACTTACAAACAAAGCAACGTAAGTTATCACAACCATCAAAATCAGATCACCAAGAAATGGACTAGTCATGTTCATCCCTTGGACCCTTCGTTTATTCTCCGGGGACTCGAGTTTCTAAATTAAATGTTCCAAATAAGCCCGTTATCACAGGGAAAAGCAATTAAGGGAAAAGGGCCAAAATATACCCTAAATAAAGGTTTTATGTCTGGATTACCCTGCGCAAGTACAGTTTTTGGTCAAAAGAGAGAAAGGGTGAAATAAAAACAGTTTTTTAGTATGTATCTTTATACATACAACCATGTCATGTCCCTGTTGGGATATTTATTAAACACTTTTTCACTAAGAAAGTCAATGGGACACTAAAACACATATACTCAAGAAAAAAAATTTCAACTAGCCAAAAAGATGATGAAAAGATTTTAAATAAAAACCAGAATTGAGAACTTAAAAAAAAAACAGATGCGTGAGACTCTCGCACGGTAGAAGTGAAACTTCTTAACTCCTAGGAAAAGTTGATTTTATAGATTGCTTTTTTTCCATTTGTTTACGTTTTTTTTAGGATAAGGAATGGTTATGTGGAATTTAATTCAAGAAAATCTCTCTTAATTAAATAAAAAAATATAATTTTTTTATTTTTAATAATCAACAATCATTTCAATAAGTTTAAAAATAATATAATGCATTTAATAATAATAAATTAATTAAAATAATTATTAACACTAAAATAATTAATAATAATTTGTTAATAAATAAAATATTAAATAATAATAAAACAATAATATAATACACCGTTTCCCTTTTCGTGACGTTCAGCCCAATTTGCAGTACCGCGCCTATAGAAGTTTCATTTAAAAAATATTGGGTACCGACGGGAATTGAAACTGCAGTCCCCAAGTTGAAAAACTGACCCCTTACCAACTGGTATACGAATGAATGAATACGCCATATAATGTATATGGTATATCTGGGGTGAAACACGTCTTTTACATCTCGCCTCTTCTCTTGATTCCCATTTATACAACATATATGCACGTGTTTCCCATTCGTCCATGTTTCAACCTCATCAAGAGATTTCTGTGGTAAAGATTACCACAAACGTGGATTCTCTCGATGGCTTAATGAACTCGGTTCAGTGGGTAGGGATAAACCAAGTTTAAACTGTGCGAGTTAGGATAGCTTATACCCCAACAGTAAGATTAGTGGTGGACCATGGAGGCTTTCATCCAGGCTGTATTGTTTATACACCATTAATCAAAAGAGGATCAACCCATCAAAGGTATGAAAGCGGAACCGTGACAAGTAGCTGTATGACCTTGAATTAGATGATAATATTTGTAACTTGTCAACCATTGAATCCTCTAGTATTTTTCATGGCACTGTGTAAAATGAAAACAAAGAAGGTAAGACGACTTCCATGGTCTAGATGGTTAAATACTTTTCTCCCAACCCGGAGGTTGCGGGTTCAAATCTCGTCGGCACCCTGTTTTTTAAGAGATTCCAGTCTGATTTTCACTTAAGGTTTCTTAAACGTATTTCTAGACAAGGTTGAAAGAGATTGCCACATGGCAATAGGCCCACCAGGTTGTATGTATACAACGAAAGTATTAAACAATTAAAAATATATGGTTTACGCTTTCTAGATACATTTCTACAAAATAATTAAAAAAATTGCGATTACCAAAATATTTTCTAGTTGGTATGACGCCTGTCTGCCCGTATGGAGATTCTGGGTTTAATAAATCTCGTTTGAACCCAAGGCTTTTTTAAAGGATTATTATCTGGTTTTCACTAAAGGCTTCTTTAAACCTTTCCCTTTCTGTGTTAAAAACATCCGCCCGTGCCGGTGCTGTGTATTGAATACACATGTAAAATTGAGCGATTTAAAATCTGAAAAATAAAAATATTCATAGCCAATTGCTTATATAAATGAAATTTAAAGTCAAAAGTGATAATAATTGAAATTTAATTGCTGAAAACATGAAAAAACCATCGGCCGACGTTCACAAAACGTGCGAAAAGACCATTTCACATGAAAGCCGGTAAGCTACTGAAGGGGCGAAAAGACTAACACTGTGTATGTTATACTTTGAAGGAAGAAACCAAACGATCCTATTTCTTGCGTTCCCATATACCGAAATAGAGTGAGAGTGAGACTTGAATAGCGTCGGTTCTTCACCTAAAGCGGTTTATTAGAATTAATATACCTATGTCACACACTGGCACACGTTTGATTGTATTGGTGAATTTATTCCAGATTTTCACAAAATACCTCTGATGTGGCCTATAATTGCTAATTATTATTAATATTATTTTTTTCATTCAATGCGTAAATGTATAAAGGAGGAATACCTAAAATATGAACCCAGTATTTATTATATTTATACAGATATTTTAGAAGCAATGTGTACTAGTTACACATCACCGGGAAGGAAGGGTTAACATCTTTCTGGTTGATTGAAAAACATCGCCACGTGGCAATAGTCACGCCAGGTTGTACTATATACAACGAAAGTATAATACAATACAATATAAAAAAAGGTGATGTATGCCTTTAAGTATTCCCATGGTGTACCAACGGTACATGTATTTTCATGGTGTACCAACGGTACATGTATTCCCATGGTGCGTTTCTATCATCCAAAAATTAACAATTGCTAAACTATTTTCAATGACATGCAGGAAAACACGAACTCCGTGTCATAATTATTAAAATATTTGTCTCCCAAATCCGGGAGTTGCGGGTTTGATTTCCGTTGAAACCTAGATTTTTTTTCAAGGATTATAATCTTGTTTTCACTGAAGGCTTCTTGGACATCTTTCACGTTGCAATAAGGACGTCAGGTTGTATACTGTATACAAAGAAAGTGTAATAATACTGTAAAAGAATTCTAACATATGTATTGAGTCTGTGTGGTCAGAAAGAATAACGGAAGTCTGGAGAAGCTGGTCATCACTGGGACAGTTTAGGGAAAACAAAGTAGAAGAAGGTCTGTTAAAATATAGACATCAAAAAGTTGTTTGATTAGATTGTCTTAAAACGTCACATTCAAGACTCAAGACAAGAAAGAATTGATCTAGGTTTTGCATCAAATTACAAAAATACAGGAGGTCTACGACGTTGACAGCATTGAGCATGCCATGGAAAAGAAACTATGTTTTTTTTTAATTTGCAATTTTTGCGATAGAGTCTTTAACATTGCCTCCGATGGCCTTATATTTCGTGAAGAACTTTTTTTGCCTGTATTTAGATGTCGCTCTACTCCCGACGATTTTGCGTATTTTGTCTCTAATCTCTCTGAATCTCTAGCTTCTGTAGGCCCATCATTATATAATCAAATAGTCTTTGCCTGACAACAGTTTTAGTCTGGCGCTTAAAAGCTAAAACAGCACACGTTATTTTTTTATCATAGTTGGGTCGTATTTTCGGTGGACAAGTAATAATCTAGTTCGTATGCCATTATAATTTTTTTATTTAAAAAAAAGGAAATGTATCTTTTATGATTCCTAAATTCTAAGAAGTTATTGTTTGCAAGACAACTTTTATTCCCCTGTTTCTTGTCGTTTGAACCCTTGATGTACAAGGCTTGATCCTGAATAAAGGATCGGGAAATGATACCGTTCATGCGTATATAATGTACAAGGGTTTGAAAGGGAGTTACTCGTACTTTCCCTTATGGCCTTGGTAACTGGAAGGATCGGAAATGCTGTCAGTTAAATTTAACTCGTTATGTTATTCCAAGATTTAACTGCCCCAAATGGTTTCACGTTATGCATGTCTAATGTAGTATTGTATTGTTTATTTAGTTTGAAAAACAGTTATGAATATATTTAAGCTTTTTAATTTAATATTGCATTTTACTAAGTGTTTAAAAAAAGGTGAGGTGTGTTGCATTAGGAAGCATTTAAGTTGTACAACCCTTTTCAAGAGGTTTTATCAAAATTTATGATTATATAGTTTAGAAACAGTATACTCCACCTAAAGTCGAATGTCTTATTATCACATATCGAAAGATCTTTAGGGACTTGTGTTCCGAATAGAAGAATGATGGTTGTTTGAATAAAAGTCGTCGCGATCGGAATACGCAAAGAGAAAGTTTATTGTAAGCGTCTGTATTTATAATGTATAGAACGGCGCAGAACGTGTCGCTGTCTCGCTACCGCTGAACACATGTTTATTGTTGCACGTTCTATATACATTTCATATTACGGTCTGCAGGAGAGGTAAGAGATATATCGGTGTCTCGTTCTTCGCTACTAGTGAGTTCAATGACCGCGCGGGCGACCTTCGCTCGGTGCCGCCTCGCACTCGCCACTTGCGAGTTCAATGACCGCGCGGGCAAGGGTCGCCTCAGTGGGTTCAGTGACCGCACGCATGGTCGCTACAGATCTAAAAAGTTTTTTTTTAATTGTCTTCCCTCAGTAAGTATTCTTACAAAATATGTTTTTTAGAACATAATATGCAGATGCGAGGAATTTCCTAATCTAATGGCCGTAGCCACTTGATGAGAGTTTGTTCTCAAAACAGCGCTTTACAAATTGTCCTTGCATTAATATTTTCTTCAACATGTTCGTATAACCCATCCGCTTTTTTTTTTTTCAGGAACAAACAATACAAATATGTTTTTTTAAAACGATATCATTTCGAACGTTTTTGTTGCTGAGAAATATTTAATTATTTGTTTGACCTTTGGGAATCTGCTTAATTTATTTGTTTGACAGTTGGAAATCTGCTTAATTTATTTATTTGACAGTTGGAAATCTGCTTAATTTATTTGTTTGACAGTTGGAAATCTGCTTAATTTATTTGTTTGACAGTTGGAAATTTGCTTAATTTTTTTGTTTGACAGTTGGAAATCTGCTTAATTTATTTATTTGACAGTTGAAAATCTGCTTAATTTATTTATTTGACAGCTGGAAATCTGCTTAATTTATTTGTTTGACAGTTGGAAATCTGCTTAATTTATTTGTTTGACAGTTGGGAATCTGCTTAATTTATTTGTTTGACAGTTGGAAATCTGCTTAAATTTATTTGTTTGACAGTTGGGAATCTGCTTAATTTATTTGTTTGACAGTTGGAAATCTGCTTAATTTATTTATTTGACAGCTGGAAATCTGCTTAAATTTATTTGTTTGACAGTTGGGAATCTGCTTAATTTATTTGTTTGACAGTTGGAAATCTGCTTAATTTATTTATTTGACAGTTGGAAATCTGCTTAATTTATTTGTTTGACAGTTGGAAATCTGCTTAATTTATTTGTTTGACAGTTGGGAATCTGCTTAATTTATTTGTTTGACAGTTGGAAATCTGCTTAAATTTATTTGTTTGACAGTTGGGAATCTGCTTAATTTATTTGTTTGACAGTTGGAAATCTGCTTAATTTATTTGTTTGACAGTTGGAAATCTGCTTTATTTATTTGTTTGACAGTTGGAAATCTGCTTAATTTATTTGTTTGACAGTTGGGAATCTGCTTAATTTATTTGAGAAAACAGCCATTTAATTGGCATTGCTTTGATCTTTCGAAAATTAATTCAAGAAATAAGAATGACGTGTAATTTTTTTTCAAGTAAGCCGTTACACACCGGCAAACTCACCGGCTAGACCACCGTACTGGATCTAATGGCACATCGAAGTTAGAAGGTTGGAGCACAGTCATGTTTTTTTATTTGTATGAGACGAAATATGTTTGTCGAGATGGGAAAGTCTGACGCTCTGTCCTCTTTGCCTACCCTAGCTGAGAACCAGTTAGATTAGAAATTACTTCTCATAATATAAAACATTTAATTTGATTAGTGTTGTATTGAATCGACTGGAACCATTTGAAATGTGGATACACCGGAGAATGCTACGGATACCCTGGATGGATATGGTCAGCAACACAAGGGTTCTTCAAAGAGCCAAAGTTGATAGAGAGTTGCTGACTAATATTAAAATCCGAAAGGTGTCCTATTTGGGCCATTTACTTAGAGGAGAAAAGTACAAATTACTGCACCTGATCATACAAGACAAAATAGAGGGTCGAAGAGGTGTTGGCTGGAGGCAGATCTCCTGGCTCCGCAATATACTTGATTGGACTGGTATAAGGAGCGTTGGGGATCTTTTTCGGGCTACCGGCGACAAAGATGCTTGCTCTCATGTGATAGTCAACGATGGGGGGGACCTGATATGACACTAGGAAGAAGAATAAGTATCGTACTGCATAGTATTACACCGTCGTTGCATACAGTTCAACCTGGCGGGCTTATTGCCATGTGGCAATCTCTTCCGACCGATCAGAAAGATGCTTTAAGTGAAAAGCAGACAGGAATCCTTTAAAAAAAACTGTTCCAGTGAGATTTGAACCCGCAACCTCCCGGTTATGAGATAGTCGTCTTATCATCTAGGCCACGGATGTCGTTTGTATTACTAAATAACGTATTTTTTTTATTAAATAATCTAATATGGAGTTCCACAAAGTTAAGACAGAAACCTTTGACAAATAAAAATAAGTTAGACATTTATTAGACATTGATTGGATATCCTTACCTGCAGGATCCGCAGTATAAGGGTGGTGTTCTGGAAGTCGTATTCCAGCGAGAAGTGGATTTGCCCAACGTTCTCAGATGGCTCCGAGTTGTCGATATACATGTCCACCAGAGAGATGGAGCGATTCTGCAGGAAAGCCATCTGCTGGAAAACAAATATACATAATTAACAAACGTTCATCAAATACGTGTAAATATACAATGTGTTGGATGGTTTGATCCCATATGGTACAGCCAACAGCATCAGTTGGGTTGTTAAACCTCTTCAGACCTGAATTAATTTGATGGTTAAAAAAAATATTTCTTGTTATACTAGATACAATGTAGGATGGTCCCTGGGACGTTTGAAATGTCATGTCTTAAAGGGATGGGGTAAAATCGTTTTTTTACAAATCGAATCGTTTTTTTTATAAATCGAAAAATTGTTTTTCTCTAAACTGATGTTTTAATTTTCTAATTGTCCTAATTTTCATTATACTGACGTTCTAATTTATTGTATAGTTTGTATCTTTCTTTAAATAAGCCAATACGCACTATGAATTAATACTAATTACGAACATTTAATTTTAGGTATAAAAAAATCGAAAATCCAATTATCGTATACCCCATCCCTAGACAATGCAGACTAACGTAGAGACTTGATAAACGTCACCAAATATTGTTTGATTTTAACAAACTGCCACTTTTTCGCTAATTTGTAACAAGATGTATTAATTAATTTGTCATTATAGTTAGTTGTATACAATGTACTCGATATTTACCTAAATAACTTGCTATGTTATTAGAATCGAGGCTTATATTAAAGTTAATAAACTAATTAAAATTACTGAACGTCGTTATAAGGTTGTATTGGGGCAAATTTGTAAAATGTCACAGGGACCATGCTACATTTTCTCTTGTAAAGTATAAAGGTTAGTTATCGGAGGCTATCATGAGAGTCACGATGCTCAGTCATGAGCTACGCGATATGACGATGATGAATAGTTTAGCGCAATGCTTCAACCGTATTTTTGAAGACAAAGAAACAAGTTTTTTTCATTACTTTGATAGATACGATATACCTAATTAAAGCAAAAAAATAATTAATAAAAAAAATATATATTTTCAGTGTATGGCGACGATATAATGAGCAGGCGAGTGTCAAATTTGATAAAGATATATTAGTAATAATGGTACGACACTTGAAGGTGGTGTCTGCGCTGGAAGGCATTATCTCTGAAGAAGACCAAATTAAGGCTTCGATCGGTAATACCAGCATTCTACAACATGATAG
Source organism: Odontocerum albicorne (assembly GCA_949825065.1). Taxonomy (NCBI): domain Eukaryota; kingdom Metazoa; phylum Arthropoda; class Insecta; order Trichoptera; family Odontoceridae; genus Odontocerum; species Odontocerum albicorne. The sequence continues at coordinate 12,203,907 of OX463866.1, read as the reverse complement.
ATTGTTGTAAGCCTGAAAATATTATATCAAAATTATAATAATCATAAAAGACAATTTACATAACGCCGTTTAGAGAGCTTCGTTGCTGGGCTTCGTAGTCAAGGATCCCCTCGGCATTCCAACGTCAATTCAGTTAGAAAGCAAAGCTGTGCTGTAGAGTGTTTTAAATTTAAGTGAGTAAGCTGTTGCATACCAGCAAACTCATCGGCCACACCGCTGTACTGGATTCGATGGCACACCAAAGTAAAACAGACGATCGGAGCACACCGGCATGTTTTTTTGGAAGAATAGATATGACTGAAGTCATAGGTATTTTTAAACCCTCGAATACTAGGCGAAAAAATACCTGTGCCATTTGAGAAGAGTAGCACAGCGCGGGGTTCGAACCGATGACCTTCCGCGCGGAAGTCCAGTGCATTACCGCGCGGCCATGCACCTTACAGTTTAAAAAGTTAACTCTCGTTAAGGGCGCTTTGGCTTGGAATTCGCACCCAACTTTTATTGATTGATTAAAATATGTATATGAAAGTTGAGTTGAGTGTAAAGATAGGAAGATAGTGGATGTGGCAATTAGATAAGTTACTTCACCGTATCTGCATTTGGTAAGAAACCGTAGAAACGTTACCAGGAGAAGACGAACTACAAAGATATATTTGTAGATGTTTTGATATGTGACTTATTCGGCTTTAGGTGGAGTGTAATATATGTGAGTTGTGTTTATTTTATTTATAATGATAAACCTTTATCTATGAGCAAGTAACATCTTAATATGAACATTATGCGTTTAAATTTGACCTAAAAATACTATCCGAACAACCAAATATGTTTTTATAATAGATGGATGTAGGGTGGCGCTTGACAGAATAGAGACGCAAAAAGAGGGTTTTACAAGACAACAGAGAACAGAAGGTTGGCGAAGAGGAAATGAAATAATGACAGAAGAAAGTTGGTGATAATTCAAATGAGAAATAGGATATTCAAAAAGCATAAAAGACAGTTGTGGACAAGATAAAAGCTGTATGCAAGACAATAAGTCTAAAATCTGACCATTTTCCTAAGAAAGTCCTTATTGCTGTATTTGCAAGTCCTTAAAGACTTCTCGAACGTTGTATTTCAGGTTTTCGTACGATATAAAAATACTTAACAATTTGTGAGTCGAATACCAAAATAAAAAATAAAAACTTCACAAAACTTTTGATTAATTTTTAAAAGGGTTTAAATTCCTCCCCCGTCTCGTTACCAATCTTATTTTAAACTTGACAAACTGAAGTTTGAGTTCAAAAAGTTCTGTTAACTTGTCGACCCTTAAGGTGTTTGGGTTAATTCAAAAGATTAATTAATTTTGAAACAATCCACGAAAGCCTTTGATGATTAATAGGGTATTTTTTAAATTTGTAATTTATTTTTTCAAATAGAATAGTAACACTTGGATGGTGGATGTTGACAGTTGGTCTGATAAAAGGAGACTAACGATTGTAAACAAAATCAAAAGATGGGTCTAAATAATGTATGCAGATAAATACAGGCATGCTTTGATATGTGGAGGATTAATTTAATTTCAAACCCCTTAATATTATGTTTCCATTTTATCTAGTGCAAATAAGAGAGCAAATCCTCCTCAAGGGTGCTCTAACTTTGAACCCACTAACATTAACAATTTTTTTATCCACTTTGCACGGATTTCTTATGTAACACAAAGATGGTCTGCTTCTAGAGTTAGCTTATTCGTTAGGAAGAATATCAGCCAGGATTCTTCTCATACTGCTAGGCGGTGCCGAGACTATATCCACAGTATCATTCAGTTGGTTCAATATCTCTATACCACTCGCGACTGAGTGTTTAGCCATGATATTCGTCCTGTAAGTTGGTATGTAGAACAGAGGATGATTCCTTGCACGGCTATATTTATTGGGTACATATAAACTTAGTGCTTTTATAATCACGGGACAGTTAAAGCAACCTTGAAAAACCTTAAGCAGGAATATCGCAATGGATTCTTGCCTTCTTGTTTCGAGATTTCTATAGTTACACACCGTGAGAAGTTCGACATGGTGAGCATATTTAGGACAATCGCCCTTTGTTCTGTACCATAGATATCTGAGGATTTTTTTTTGTATTTGTTCTATATTTTTTTTATATATTTGGGCTAATGGGGAGCCCAAACTGTAAATGCATATTCTAATTTGGTTCTTATTAGATAATTATATAAGTTTCGAAGGATATCAGTACTGTGAAATTCTCTTGATTATCTCATTATAAAACCGAGTAGTTTGTAACAGTCCAACGTCAAATGCAAGATATGGTTAACGAGCGTGAGTCCGACATCAAAGGTTACGCCCAAATCTTTGAATTCAGACATTCTGTTTAATGCCACTTCCTGTATAGTATACTGATGGTGGATTGGTGAAAACGATCGACTATAGGAAACACAGACACAATTATTTATGTTGAACAGGAAATGATTTTGCTTAGTCCAGAAATTACGGCTGACAGCTATAGCAGCGCCCGAGCGAATCATGTTTAATACTTTTTTTTGCATGCACCAAAACCTTATGAGACTATTGCAGCAATGCAGTCCAATTTTATTTCAAATACTTTAATTATTTATTAAAGTTTTATTTTTATTTATAGCGTTGTACATTACAACACAAAGTCATGCAAATACAAAGATTTACATAAAAGCCAAAGGAATTATAAAACAGTAAGAAATAAAGAATTTAAAAGAAATCCCTCCTCATAAAAACTTTTCCTTTGGGTCAATAAATCACAAACATCACTCATATCGACGAAACATCACACCAGACAAACACCAAGGACCTAAATATTGTTTTCGTAACGAACCGAGAACATTCTGTCTTAAGACAGTCTCGAGATAGGAGGTAGAAACGCGTGTCGCAGGAATCATTGAAATTAAAAGGATAACAAAGTTATTTAAAATTAAATATTTTAATATAGACGTCGACAAAGCAAAAGTCGAATCATGATATTTTTTAATTAATTTGTCCATAACTCGTGATTGTATATGATTATCAGCCACCCTGTGAATAGATTACAGCATTTCTGTAGGTAGAGTTTTTTTTTATACAGAGATATTTAGATAACACTCTCTCATGGCGAGATCAAATAAATGAGGTAAGCCGAAGGATCTTCTTCAGCCTTCATTCCCTTAAAGTGTTGCAGAGATTCCTACCAACTAAAACCAAAATTTTACTCGTACAATCTCTGCTCTTTCCAATTCTGGACTATGCGGACGTATGTTACTTGGATGTTACAGAGGAACAGCTGAAAAAATCACAGCGTCTTCAAAATGTGTGTCTAAGATTCATTTTCAATCTACGAAAGTACGATCATATAACTTCATACCAGAAGGCATTGAACTGGTTGAATGTTAGAAATAGACGCCAAATTCACATACGGTCTCTATTGTATAACATCCTTAACTATCCCGCCACCCCCTCTTATCTCACCGAAAATTTTAAGAGTCTTTTCAATCATGGATTAGCGCTACGTCCAAACAGAGATTGTTTATTGGCCTTTGCAGTTCACCGCTACTCTTTCTTTACGTCATCCTTACCTGTCCATACAGTGAGACTCTGGAATCAGTTACAAACTAATATAAGACTCGCTCCGTCCTTGGTATGCTTTAAGAAGCGATTGAAAAAACTCTTAATTTCTAGTCAGTAATATAACGTGTTTCATTCCTGATTTTTCCTTTCCTCTCCACCATCCCTTCCTTTCCTTTTGTTTGATGATATCTCACTTTATATGAAAAATAATGTTCGGGTGATTGTCCGTCTTTATGGGGTTCGTGGGCAAGTGCTCACGTATATGTTTATGGATTTCGTGCGGATGGATAGTCATTTGAATGATTTATGTGACCACGTAACTTGCTTCATTTACTTTTGTCTGTTTGGTTGGAAGAGATTGCCGCCTGGCAATAAGTCCGCCAAATTGTATTTGCAATAAAAGTGTTAAATAAATAAAATAAATAAATATTTATTATTTGGTTAAAAACACTGTATAAGTTAATGTACGAGTATATATCTTTTTCTTGCATTGCTCATTCAAACCATTGGACTACCACCCAATTTCTCTCTGCTCATGGGAGTTTTAATGGCAAACTCTTTTATTTCAATCTTGTCTCTTACCCCTGTTCCAATTTTGACACCCATCTGAATTAATCCGCAGAGCACATTCTGTGGTACTGTCGAGTCAGTAATTTCCGAAGGGAACTCAGCCTTACACCGGTTCATCTTCGGACCGATTCGCTACTCCAATCTAGTGGCATTAAAGTAGCTTTGTTGCATTTGAAATTTTCTGTGAAGTACTGTCAACTTACTGGGCTATTCGAAATCTAGGCTTTAAGCTTCTTTATAAGAAAAAAATATTGTGCTGCGAGTCATTTTCTTTCTCCTGCGATTTCGGACCTTAATTCTGTCAGAACTACTGTTATTTTCACGCTTAAGTGTGTCACTACCTTTGGGCAGTTCCTTGTTTGTCATTACGTGACTCATAAAAAAAAATAAAGAAGATTTCGATCTTCTAATGTAGATCGCGCTGGATGGGGACTCATTTTGTTCTCCATAATAGCGTGGGTGATAGTGGGATCAAATTAAACTGGACTATCAGTATATAAGGACATAATTTTTTAACTCTGATGTTAAATAACCGATGAAAAAGACTTTCAAAGAGTTTGCCTGTAGACGATCTAATAAAGAGTTGATTAACAAATCACTTAGACTCCTGTCGTGTCTATATAAAAGAAAATTGGCTTGTGTACGAGAATTGATGAAATCGGATGTTTAACCTTTCCCTTCCAGTGCTAAAAAAATCCGCGCGTTCCGGTGTTGTGTATTCAATACGCATCGATACACATGTAAAAATGAGCGATTGAAAATCGATAAAATAAGAATATTCATAGGCAATCGCTTAAATTAGTTAAATTTGAAGTCAAAAGTGATAATAATTTAAATTTAATTGCTAAAAACATGAAAAAAAAACATCGGCCGACGTTCACAAAACGGGCGAAGCGACCACATCTACCGAAAGCCGCCGACCTGCTGAGCGAGAGAAGCGAGCGAACTGAGATTCTATTTCTTGCGTTTCCATATACCGAAGAAGAGTGGAGTGAGACGTGACCAGCGTCGATTCCTCACCCATAGCGGTTTATTAGAATGAATATACCTATGTCACACTCTGGCACACGTTTGATTGTATTGGTGAATTTATTCCCGATTTTCACAAAATACCTCTGATGTGGCCGATAAGTGCTAATTATTAGTAATATTATTTTTTTCATTCAATGCGTAAATGTATTACGGAGGAATACCTAAAATCTGAACCCAGTGTTGATTATATTTATAGAGATATTAACGTTTTTAGAAGCAATGCGTACTTGTTACACATCACAGGGAAGGAAGGGTTAAAGTCACACTAACGTTAAAACAAGGAAGAATCTTTATTCTAAAACTCGTGGACGGTACCCGGTGGTAAGTAATACACATCGGGCTTAAGAAAAAGACTGTCAGGCATAATCGGCTAGCTTCGGCTTTGTAGAGCGTCGTCTCTGTCGCACGATGCGCCAACAGTCCAGTATCTATGAATGGCGGAGATGACGCTCTACAAAGCTGAAGTTAGCCGATTATGGTCGACAGTCTCTTTCTTAAGCCTGATGTGTATTACTTATCGCTGGGTACTATATGTATATGCTGTATCTGCTATTTTCTACATTTTATAAATAAAAAAAAAACAAATAATTAGAATTCAAGCTCACGCAAAAGAGAAAAAGTGATATACGAATATGTTGTGTCAAGTCACTTGACTTCCAACATCAGGTTTCGAGTTTCATTCCGATGTTTCTCGACAAAAAAGGGTTTCAAACTAATAAAAACATCGACTTGAGAAAAGTAAAGGACATATCCTTCGTCTTTTTTACATCCAAACACCTTCTCATGCAACCTATATGATTTATCTGACTTTCAACTTTTCCCTTTTTCAGAATATCATTCACTTGGTCCAACCATACTTTCCTTGATCTTCCTCTCATAAGTTTTCCCCTCACATCCGTTTTGTTTGTCTTTCTTCATTCATTCGTTCCACAAGCCCAAACCATTTCTAGGCCCTCTTATTCATCTTACTTAATACATCATATTTTAGTTTACATTCATCCCTTATCATTTCATTCCATATTATGCATACATAGTCACTCCATTCATTCTTCTAAGTTCACCCATTTCTTTAGCATTAATTCGTCGCTTTTCAGTCTGTTCCACTACATATTATTTAAATAAATTAAGACACAAATACAAGTTTTCTAACAGAAATTCTAAAGATATTTTACTATTTAAAAAAAATATAAAAAAAACATCATCACCATCACGTTAAGGTTGAAAACATATTAAATTAAGCTAATTCCTAACTCAAGGGAAGTTTCTACATTTAGTAGTGACACGTTGTTAGGGTGTAATGAATTCCTCGTCACGTAAAGTGTGTTTACTGCGAGAGATTACTTACATACGTGATTTAAATTTATGCCTTTATCACCCACAGCTCGTGATATCAGATCACCTACATTTATTTCTTTGTCCTTACATTCAGTGTTGCCATCTAGCACTGTCAAGAAGTGAAGAAGACAATAATTAAAATTATAAATTAATAACTACAACCATTTAGGGTTGCTGGTTTCGTGGTGTGGAATAAATAACCTGCTTCTATGTGTTCGAGATTGGATGGCGTGTGCAGCTTGAAGAAGCATGTAAAGACAATCTAAGGGTAGAATTAGATATGTTTTAATTAACTACCTTTTTAACAGAAAGGGTACAAAATAGTTTATCTTCCGTATAGCTTTATAGCTTCCGTATAGGAAGGTTATCTTTAACAACAATTACGTGTAAGAACTTGTTATTTTACCGTTAAATACATACATACCATCACGCCGTTCCTCTAACGAGGTAGGCAGAAAGGGGATAGCACCAATATTTCCTACCGTGACACACATCTTTCTCCTAGCAGCTGCAGACAAAGTTACAATAACCATGATGATTGGCAACCTCCAACGTTGACAGTGACGTTTAAAATAAGAAAAGTTAATACAATATATTATTTAAAGTTAACGCATTAACACTAAAAATTTCAAGATATTGTAGTTTGCTTAGTCAAACATTGTTTATTGCACTTTGTATATAACCCTACCAGTTTCAAGGTTTTCATACCATCATTAGAGGAGCATAAACAAGTCTTATTTGTGCTCCCTGATGAGGAGGTTAAAAATGATAATAAAAATGCTCCTCCGATAAAAACCTTAAAACTGATAGGGCTATATAAAGTGTAATAAACAGTGTTTGACTAAACAAACTTAAAGACAACCTAAGGATATATTTAAGTATATATTCCATCAGAAAGGTTCCAAAAGCATTAATCTTCTGCTTTGCCACACCTACTTGGTGTGCACTAAATAATTTTAACCAAACACTGTTTATTCCCCTTTAACAATGGTATTATAACGAGACAGTCTCATTTATGCTCCCCTGATGATGAATATAATATAAAGTGGAATAAACAGTAGTTGACTAAATAAATTACAATGGCTTTAAATCTTTACAGTTTAAATGCATTAATTATAAATAATATAATTTTAGTTGCATACATTCCGTTAGTGATAACTAACATAATTTTAGTTGCATATATTCCGTTAGTGATAACTAACATAATTTTAGTTGCATATATTCCGTTAGTGATAACTAACATAATTTTAGTTGCATATATTCCGTTAGTGATAACTAACATAATTTTAGTTGCATATATTCCGTTAGTGATAACTAACATAATTTTAGTTGCATATATTCCGTTAGTGATAACTAACATAACTTTAGTTGCATATATTCCGTTAGTGATAACTAGCATAATTTTAGTTGCATATATTCCGTTAGTGATAACTAAAATAATTTTAGTTGCATATATTCCGTTAGTGATAACTAACATAATTTTAGTTGCATATATTCCGTTAGTGATAACGAACATAATTTTAGTTGCATATATTCCGTTAGTGATAACTAACATAATTTTAGTTGCATATATTCCGTTAGTGATAACTAACATAATTTTAGTTACATATATTCCGTTAGTGATAACTAACATAACTTTAGTTGCATATATTCCGTTAGTGATAACTAACATAATTTTATTGTAATTTATTTTAACAAACACTGTTTATTCCACTTTTTTTTTTATGACGGTATAACCCTACCGGTTTCAAGGCTTTCACCTCATCTTCAGGGGAGCGTAAACAAGACAAGTCTTGTTTACGCTCCCCTGAAGATGAGGTGAAAGCCTTGAAACCGGTAGGGTTATACCGTCATAAAAAAAGTGGAATAAACAGTGTTTGTTAAAATAAATTACAATGTCTTTAAACCTCCACAACGTTAATGCCTTAACTATAAACAACATAACATAATTTTAGTTGCATATATTCCGTTAGTGATAACTAAAATAATTTTAGTTGCATATATTCCGTAAGTGATAACTAACATAATTTTAGTTGCATATATTCCGTTAATGATAACTAATATAACATACCTCAGTAACAAACTACGACCAAATAATCTATATAATGGGTTAAAACTGGTAACTGACTTTAAAATGTCTTAAAACCTCCACAATGTATAAATATATTATTTATAGTTAAGGCATTAACACTGTGGAGGTATAAAGGCATTGTAATTTGTTTTATCAATCACTGTTTATTCCACTTTTTGTAACGGTATAACTCTACCGGTTTCAAGGTTTTCACCTCATAATCAGGGGAGTCTGGTAATGAGGTGAAAGCCTTGAAACCGGTAAGATTATACCGTTACATAAAGTGGAATAAACAGTGTTTGATAAAACAGATTACAATGACTTTATTAACTTAGATTCAAGTATTACCAACAATGGAGGAAGCGAGGCTGATATGGAAAGAAGAACTGGAATGGCGAATAACGCAATGTTAAAGCTGGAAAAATATGGAAGAGAAGAACCATCATCATTACGACAAAAATGCGCTTAGTTAAGTCTCTCGTCTTTCCAAAATTAATTTTTGTAAGGCGCGGATATTTGTATTCTAAGAGTAAATAAGAGAAGAAGAATACATTTATTTGTAAGGCGCGGATATTTGTACTCTAAGAGTAAATAAGATAAGTAGAGTAGATGCGTTTGTAAGACGCGGATATTTGTACTCTAAGAGTAAATAAGATAAGTAGAATAGATGCATTTGTAAGACGCGGATATTTTTACTCTAAGAGTTAATAAGAGAAGTAGAATAGATGCTTTTGTAAGACGCCGATATTTGTACTTTAAGAGTAAATAAGAGAAGTAGAATAAATGCATTTGTAAGACGCGGATATTTGTAATCTAAGAGTAGAAACGAGAAGTAGAACAGATGCATTTGAAATGTGATGCTGAAGAAGAATGTTACGAATTTCATGGACATCAAGATGTACTTGTGCCATCGTTCTCGGAGAACTGAGAATCACTGACAGATTGTCGACAATATATTTTCAAAGAGTCATTGAATTCTTTGGCTACATTGCTCGTGGCCAAGGAGAAAGATTGATAGGCTTATGGTCACTGGAAGCGTAGAAGAAAGACGTACAAAAGGAAGAGTCCCAATGCATTGGACTGGTCAAGTGGGAAATGCAATAGGAATACTCTTAACGACTGTGTTTCGAGCCATGGAGTGTAGAGATGAATCGTGAAGGGCAGTCATGAAAGTTTCAATGCTCAGTCATGAGCTACAATGATGAATAGTTTAGCATATTTTATCGGTCAATGCTTCAGTCGTTTTTTGAAGATGACAACAACTTTCTTTGACTAAAATGACTTAACAACTTTCTTTCGTATCACGGAGTGCAGAGATGGACGGAAAAGAATCGCCAATGGCTCAATATGGAAGTAACTATGCTCAGTCATAATATATACGACAGGATGGTGCATGGCCGCGCGGTAACATATTGGACTTCAGTGCGGAAGGTCGTAGGTTCAAACCCCGCACTGTGTTACTCCCCTCGAATGGCACATATATATTTTTTTCCGCCTAGTATTCGGAGGTATAAGGATACTTATGACTTCGGTCATATCTATTCTTTGAATTAAGGGGAAAAAAACATTTCAGTGTGCTCCAATCGTCTCACTTCAAGTATGCCATCGGATCCAGTACAGCGGCGTGGCCGGTGAGTTTACTGGTGTGCAACGGGTCACTAATTTAATAAATAAACTCCACGGCACAGCTTCGCTTTCCAACTGAATCGACATTGGAATGACGAGGGGATCCTTGAGTACGAGGCCTAGCAAAAACGACGACGAAACGACAGGATGATGCCATTATTCAGATAAACAACTTCCTTTGGAAAGATGGCTAGAAATGAGTCCTGAAGGGCTATTATGGAAGTCACTATGCTCAGTCATGAGCTACACGGCAGGATGATGACAATTATATTCCCTTGAATTCCCTCAGGTATTTCCAAAGTCTGTAGGTAATCGCTATATTCTAAATTATAGAAACATTGGTGCGTTTTGCGATCTTCAGGATATGTAGGTAGAGTCCACGTGCCGTAAGGAAAGAATGGTGTAGAAGGGTGACCATGATGTTTTATTTATTATATATTCAAAATATTTAGTTTATTTATTTATTATTCATTTAAAAATACAGAAGTGGATTTTTTTGTTTAGAACAAATATGTTATTTGTGTATTGATACAGAAAAAGAAAGTTTGAAAGAAACCAGACGTTTTATTTATTTCTAACAAACCTTATATTTTATTTATAAATACTTAATGTAAAATTTTAAAGAAATATTAATATTTATTTGTTTTTTTAGAAACGTATTTGTTAAGAAACACAGTGTATAAATTTTATTAAACATAACAATACAACATAAAAATACAAAAAGAACTTAATTTACTATATATATAAATACATTTAGAAAAAAAAACAGTCTCATTTTATTTCACACATAAAATTATTCGCAGTCTGACGATGAATCACTATCACTTGCTTCACTTAAACTTATTATGAAATTGTGGTTTTCACTTATACTCGTATGGTCAAACATGATTTCTCTTTCCCAATATTCCGACTCTATGTCTTTCACATGGTTACATATTCTACTCCACTCTTCAGAGTTTATCAAAGAAACTTTTTCTATTACTAATTGATTCACTGTATTAAATGTAAACTGTACATTTCTAGAACCAACATACCCTTCGATCATGGTGACACTATTTTTTTGACACGATGACACACTAATACTAGAAATTGACCAATCAGCACATAGGAGTTGACTAACATAATCACACGCTATGTGTACCTATGCTATAGTACAATACAGTCACAGATTCTTTTCTTACGCCGCGTGGACTCTATATAGCATTTGCCTCCAACACCACATTTCGAAGAAATGATAAATATCATAATTCAACATTCTTTTGAAATTTTTCAATAATTATGAATATGTAAAGAATTGAAGACCAAAACATATTCGTGTACGAATTTAAGAGAATTACGCTTTGAATAAATTTGTGAAATTTTAAGAAATCGTTTGATTCAAGAAAGGCACACACGGCAAATCCCCGGGCTTACAGGTGATTATCTCCGAGTTTTTTTCTAAATGGAAAATTTCTTAGAAAATCCGTGGGAGTAGGATTTCATACCTTTTCGTGGTATTTATTTGGCTTTCAATTTATGAGAAAGGATAAATAAAATATTAGTAAGTAAATACTTACTTTTTTAAATATTTTTTATAAATACAACGAGACACTTTATACATACATCTAAACCATATATTTTGATATATATTTTGTTTTTTTAATCCAGATGTACAGGGGTGTGGACTGAAAGCCCCCCAATGCCCTTGCAGTCGGGCTCGCCCTACATTAGTGGGGTGTATTTCGGCCGGAGGAATGTTTGTAGAACGGGCCCGGACCTTTTAATATCTTCTATCTTAAGGTTGTTTTCTGCAGTTTGTTTTGAAATGTGTGGTATGTGCTATACTCGGAATGAGTTTAAAATACTCGTATATAACATATGTACACATTGTGTTCTGCCCTTATAAGCAAAAACGCAGCTAATGGCAAAAGTTGAGTTTTGAGAAAACTGCACTTTTATGTTTTTCATTGCTGCTTAAAAATGTCGTGATTCATAAACAAAAAAGCAGTAAAATGTGATTCATAAGCAAAAACGCAGCAAACGCATAGGCACTTGCTGTCTTTTTGCTTATGAATCACATTTTATTGTTGTTTTGCTTAGAAAAACCTAGTATTTTGTAAAATTAAAAAAATACATTATATCGATTTTTGTGTTGAAATAAATGGTTTTCTGTATTTTTTTATGGATTATAGTTCAAAATTTGATATGGAATATTGCCTCATACTTAGTTAGATTTCTGTTTTTTTCCTGTTAGCTACGTTTTTGCTTATGACGGCAGTGTTGCTGTCAAAGGAACCTTTATTTTAATTAATCTGAGATGGTATTTGTGGATTTTTTTTTGTCATCTATTTATTTTCTGTTATTTTTTACTTCTTATTCTACATGTGCAAGGGTGTGTGCTGAAAAACATCTGGTGTCTCCGTGGCTGGGCTCGCCCAATATTGGTGGGGTGTATCCGAGGGGATGTTATTAGATGGGCCCATACCTTTTGATAGCTTTTGTCTTTGATGTATTCTCTGCAATTTATGTGTTTTTGAAGTGTATTTAAATATATTATGTTCATACTATGTTGCTATCAATAAACCTATATTTATTTATTTATTATTTAAACATACCATTACGACATTTCAGCTAGTGGTAGGCTAGAATAAAACTTAAACTAGACTTGACTATCACGACACACAATCTTCGCCACTTTTACATATATCTTTCATCTCTTCTACACCTTCCCATTCAACGATCACGCTGTTTCTGATTTTTACATTTTCTTCCTTCAAAATATCATTCACTTGATTCAGCCATATTTTCCTTGATCTTCCTCTATTACTCTTTTCCCTCACATTTCCACTGTATATTAGTTTTGTTAATATTTCTTCAATCATTCGTTCCACAAGTTCAAACCATCTCATTCTTAATTTCACATTCATATCAAACTACTTTATTTCATATTCTGTAAGTATTATGATTCTGGTAGTATTATTATTCTGTAAGTATTATTATTCTGTAAGTATTATTATTCTGTTAGTATTATTATTCTGTAAGTATTATTATTCTGTAAGTATTATTATATGACGAATTTTTTTTACCAGACTGGCATTTTTTTTACGGTTTCACTATGTCAATTCAGTTGGAAAAGGAAGTTGTGCCGTGGAGTTTTTTTTGTTTATTTTTAAGTGAGTGAGTCGTTGCACGCCAGCAAACTCACCGGTCACACCACTATTCTACATCCGATGGTGAGAAGTAAAACTTTCCGAGCGGAGGTTTTTTCCTGTTTTTTTTTTTAAAATAGAAATGACCAAAGTCATAGGTATCCTTATACCCTCGAGTATTAGGTTAAAAATATGCCTGTCATTCGAGAGAAGCAGCACAGTGCATGCCAGCACGACCCAGTGACTTTACACAGTGAAGTGTAGTGCATGACTGCGCGGTCGTGCATCTCAATTTAGCGTAGTATGTTTGCAGTGTTCATATATACCAGCGGTCACCAAACTACGGCCCGCAGGCCGAATTCGGCCCTTAAAACTTTTCATCAAACCCCCGACTTTTATTCATAAATATTTTTTTTATTATTTATTTTATTATTACACATGACAAGAAATATACACAATTTGCGAAAAAACAACAGGTTATTTGATTTATACATACAATTTTAATGGATCTGGGTTTGTTGCCTTTCATTTGTCGTATCCCCAGTAAACTAGGCTTTTGCCTGTATCTCACTGAGGATATTTAGCATGAAAAAATAAATCGATACTTCTTTCCGACTTTTTATTACACAAAAACAAAGCCCCGTTGCACGCTCTCATCAACCTGACAAACAGTGACACTCAACTACAACTGGAAACATCTTGCCAAATTCAACTCCTCACACATCATCCCTCCAGAAAGATCCAAAATATTCATCCCACAATATACCGCACACAATCATAAGAATAAAAATTAAAATTAAAACAAAAAATACACAGAAACACAAATACAAATCAACCAAAATTAAAACTTATAAATAAGAAATATTAATTCTATGATTTGGTTGTGAATATACGACAACGATTCTTCTATTGTGATTTGGTATTAGGCTTCCAATATAAACTACATATGTTTACACATGTTATGTAAATTAATAGGATTTCAATAAGAATATTTTATGTTCTGATAGGATTTTAATAAGAATATTTTTGTCCGGCCATCCATGTTTTCATAAATATAAATCCGGCCCGTTTCTCAAAAAGTTTGGTGACCCCTGATATATGCCATCATAAATTTTGATGACATCTCTCAAATAGGATTATCTTCAAGTGATTCCTAAAGCTGCACACGCTACCCATATCTCGAACACTATAAGTAGACCATTCCACGTCACATGCCCAGCAACGGTTCAAGTTATATCATAGTATTCCATCCCATGAGATCGACATATTTATCAGATGAAGAAGAAATCGATCTCAAAGTTCTACTCTTCTCCGAAGGAACATTCCTCAGACACAGATTCGAAAGATATAAAGGTGACATCCCATTAAGGGACTTGAATACAATGAATATAATCAATCCATTAGTGACATTTTTATCAGATCAATTCGATCGTGACATTTGAACTTTTAATGAAAGCTTTAGACTTTTTTTTACTGTCTTGGTAACGTGTTCAAGTTTCATTAAAAAAACAGACAATTAACCTATTTTGGAAACAATCGGCAATCAAACTTTAAAAAAATCCTTTGGAGATTCTATGTTATTCGTTTTATCCGAAGGCATATTGCCGACAATTTGTAGTTGATTCTCAGTTGTTCGAGAATGGAGGCCTTGCCGTTCATGGAATTCATGAACGGCAAGGTGAACTAATGCCCCTATCCTTCTTCAGCATCAAATTTCTAATGCATTTATTCGAAGGCATATTGCCGACAATCTGTAGTTGATTCTCAGATCTTCGAGAATGGAGGCCTTGTCGTTCGTGGAATTCATGAACGACAAGGTGAACTAATGCCCCTATCCTTCTTCAGCATCACATTTCTAATACATTTATTCTAAGGCATATTGCCGACAATCTGTAGTTGATTCTCAGTTGTTTGAGAATGGAGGCCTTGTCGTTCATGAAATTCATGAACGACAAGGTGAATTAATGCCCCTATCCTTCTCCAGCATCACATTTCTAATGCATTTATTCACAAGGCTATGGTGATCATTACATTATCATTACATTACATTACATACATTAAATTTTTTTAATTTGAATTTATTATCTTCATTCATTTATTGGTATGGTAACCCTTCGGTTTATATAAATTAGTGATTCAGACATATTCAATAGCGTAGTTGGGAAACAATGTGATCTTTTGTCCCATTATCCCTTGGGCGGGCGCATCTAATCTGTGAAATGAGGTATCTAGTTTTTTTTGTGCCAATTTTTTGTGACAAAGAGGTGAGGTTTATAGTAGCTTCCTGACACCCTACCCCTCACACACGGGTATCTTCGTTATGTCTTTAGTGCACCGTTGGTCTCTGTGATGGACGTTTTAATCTGCTGGATGAGTTGCGCCCGATTACGTAAGTATTTTTGATTTCCAAAATTATAATTTTTTTCTCAATATTCCTTTTTATATAACTGCAATAGTTCTTATATCTATCATATATTGTAGCCCCTAATTAAATTATATTGATTGTTATTTACTATATGAATACGAACATGCACCCATGGTGTGTGAAAATTGTTATAAGAAAGTTTTCGAAAATGTTCAGCATGAGCCTGATCAGGAATAACTTTCTAATCATATTTTGATTACTCCATTTTGTTTTTGTGAAGACGTTTTATGATCACAAGTGAATTTGAATTTTACATTCTAAATAATGTTTGAAAAAGTGCTAGCATAGTGTTCTCTGATGTTAAGTTATTGCTTTTATTTTCGTCACATGAACACTTACCTTATGAAGATGTGACAGTTAATTCCACATACTTTTTATTGTGTTAAATCTTTTTTACAAACCTATTGTGGGAATTAAATGACTGAAAAAAATTGTGATGTTACTGAATTGCATTAGTTGTGTTGATAAGCTGCTAACAAAAGACTGAGAATGTCGTAAACTAGTTATTTTCTATTTTAAGAAAAACAATATAAGAAAATTTAAAATGTTGTTATTGAAAAGTGCAAATAAACGTACAAATGTTATATAATGATGTTCGAGTGAAAAGTTCAGTTTGATAAGCTTTCCCTTAAACGTTAGTAGAAATTACATTTTTAACCTCATAGATGAGTTGCGCCCGAACGTGTTAGGATTTGTGTTGCGCCCGACGGAGGGTTAATGGATTCTTCAGGTTAACTAACTACAAGATAAGGTCGATTTGATTGTTGATAATATACCTTCGACGAGTCCTCCAATTCATTAAGCATATTGCTTGTGACCAAGGAAATAGTTTGGAGACGTTTGTAATTACTAAAGGCGTGGAATGACGACGCATGAGTTGAAGAATCCAAACGCGTTGAACTAACCAAGTGAAAGATGCACCTGGACCACCATTAATAACTGCCCTTCGAGCAGTGGAGTGCAGGGATAGACGAGAAGTCATTGGAGGCTATCATAGGAGTCACGATGCTCAGTCATGAAGCATATACAGGATGGATGAATTAGGTATGCCATTTAGAACCTTTTATTGTATTTATTGATTGTCTTGACTGCTTATTTATTGTCCTTCATTTTTTTTTTAAATTTACGTGTACAAAGATGTGGGGTACAAAACATCTGATGTCTTACCGGGCGAGCTCGCCCTCTATTGGTGGGGGTGTATCTCAACTTGGGGCATGCTATGTGATGAGCCCAGATCTTTTGATAGCTTCCCTCTGAAATGTATTTTCATCGATATTATTCTGTATGTTATCGATATTATCACGTATGTACATATTATGTTGCTATCAATAAACCTATGTTTATTTGTTAGAAATATTATTCCGAATGTGAAGAAGAAAAAGTTAGTCCTTGTCAGTCCATGTAGTGAGACTCTGGAATCAGTTACAAACCAATATAAGACTCGCTCCGTCCTTGGCATGCTTTAAGAAGCGACCTCAAAAAATTTTATTTCTTGTCAGTAAAATAACGTGTTTCATTCCCGATTTTTCTTTTCCTTTCCTCTCCACCATCCCTTCCTTTTTTTTTGATTGATGATATCTCACTTTACATGAAAATTAATGTTCGGGTGATTGTCCGTCTTGGTGGGATTCGTGGGCATGTGCTTACGTATGTATTTATGGATTTCGTGGGGATGGATATTCATTTGAATGATTTATGCAACCATGTAACTTGCTTCATTTACTTTTGTCTGGTTGGTTGGAAGAGATTTCCACCTGGAAATAAACTCCTCAGATTGTGTTTGAAATAAAAATGTTAAATAAATAAGGAATGACACTCGCATATTTCTGACGCATGTGAGTATGTTACTATACTTTTATGTTTTTGTTTCATATAGAAAAATCCGAAATCGAACACAAAATCCCCCGGATGGAAGTCAAGCATCTTATAAACTACGCCACGGATGTCGCAGAAAGAGAAAAAATAATATTCAGTAACGATCTTGTGTAATTTTGATATTTTAAAATAATTTTTAAAGTGAACTTTGCCTTTCCCTATCGAAATGAAGCCATTTTAAAAAAAACACTCCCGGTAGAAAATTTGAACTGTAAGCATATCAAAACGGTTACAGTCGAAATTAAAAAATGTCTGAAAGCGCGAAAAGAATGGAGTGGGAAGGAAGCGGCTTGAGATTGAGTAAGTTGACGTTTCGTCGATGAAAAATTAATCGAAAAATGAATGCGATTTTTTTAGTTCAAATTAAAAATTAAGACTTCATTTATGGTTTCGTTTGTAATAAATACAGGCTGTCCCAAAATAAAATAATAAACACATTTGAATAATAATAAACTCAGTATTTATAAGAATATGTTTTTAATTAAAATTTCTAACTAAGGAAGACAGTCGTTGATTTTTTTAGTTAACGAAATTCTTAAATTTTTTTTTAAATCTTCACTGTAAAAACAATTTGGTGGGCTTATAGCCAAGCG
The DNA here is from genome assembly GCA_949825065.1 of Odontocerum albicorne. Classification (NCBI taxonomy): domain Eukaryota; kingdom Metazoa; phylum Arthropoda; class Insecta; order Trichoptera; family Odontoceridae; genus Odontocerum; species Odontocerum albicorne. The sequence goes on along the minus strand of OX463866.1, from coordinate 12,185,686 downwards.
GCAATCTCTTCCAACCAACAAGTCGAAAGTTACATTGTCGAAAAAATATTCAAATTATTATTCATCTTTATCAAATTTATGAAAATATACATAATTTAAGTGAAATATCATCAATCAAAGGAAAAGGAAGGGATGGTGGAAAGGAAAGAAAAATCAAGAACAAAACACGTTACATTACTGATTAGAAATCATGATTTTTTTCATGTCGCTTTTTAAAGCATATCAAGGATGGAGTGAGTCTAACATTTGTTTGTAACTGGTTCCAGAGTCTCACAGCATGGACAGTAAAGGAATAAACAATATACGTTTAGCGTCTGCGATCGGAAAGGCTCTGTAATTTTGGGCAAGATACTTGTAAAAGGGATTGGTTGATGGCAGTTCTGGTCCATGCATTGCTGAATCGCGACCATTATGAATTATTTGCTTTGGTATTTGGGTGCATTTTCTTTAAATGGCTGCTCTCAACTCACTAACTATTGCAGGCTGTAACTTTATTTTTGATGAGTTCTCATAAAAAATGTTCATTGGTGTGATGTATGGGGAACGCGAAGGATATTTAATAATACCTAATCATCCAGTGGCTTCGGAAAATTTTCATCAAAATCACTATGGTAGTGGAAATAAACGTTTTTGCATCCCTTCTTCTTCTTCCTAGTGTCATGTCAGGTCCCCCCAACGTTGACTATCACCGGAGAGAAAGAATCTTTGTCTCCGACAGCCCGAAAAAGATTCCTAACTTAACCTAACCTAAACTAACCTAGCCTAACCTAACCATTCCTCAGTTGTAAGGCTAATGCCGGGATGAGACCAACCAAAGTCATGGGCAGACGATTTCCCTCCTACCTCAAACACAAACAAACTCCAACATGGATGTACACGAGACACTATGTTAAACACCGCAAACAGGGAATACCATAAAGGGATAAATCCGTAGCGACACAGTTCGTTACGGATAAAACCATACCTATATAACCTAAAATCTTGTACGCGATAAGCAATGTAGCTCACTTCTCAACTCAACTCCAAAAAAAACCTAGCCTAACATAACCTAACCTAGCCTAACCTAACCTAACCTAACAAAACCTAACCTAACCTAACCTTACCTAACCTAGCCTAACCTAACCAAACTTAACCTAACCTAACCTAACTTAGAGACTCATTTATTTGAATTCATGTAATTTTTCTTGGTTAATATTTTACATTAACTTAAAAACACCGTCATGAATACTACTCGTAATAATAACAAAAATACCGTCATGAATATTACTCGTAATAATAACAAAAACACCGTCATTAATACTACTCGTAATATTAACAAAAACACCGTCATGAATACTACTCGTAATAATAACAAAAAAATCGAAAACCGGTTGATTGAAAGAAAATGCTTTCCACCAGACGTTTATCCTGAACTGGTTGAACGTGAGAAATAGACGTTGAATTCACACACTGTCTTTATTTTATAATAACCTTAACTGTCTCGCCACCCCGTTTTATCTTGGTGAAAGTTTTCAGCGTCTTTTCGATCATGGACTAGCGCTACTCTCGAACAAAGATTGTTTATTGGCCTTTACGATTCACCGCTCTTATTTTTTTTACGTGATCCTTTACTGTCCATGGAATCAGTTACAAACCAATCAGACTCACTCCCTCCTTGGTATGCTTTAAGAAGTATTTGAAAAAACTCTTAATTTCCAGTCAGTAATATAACGTGTTTCATTCCTGATTTTTCCTTTCCTTTCCACCATCCCTTCCTTTTCCTTTGATTGATGATATCTCACTTTTACTTTTATTATGTATATGTACATAAATTTTATAAAGATGAATAATGATTTGAATATTTTTTATCAACATGTTACTTCCTTTATTTACTTTTGTCTGGTTGGTTGGATGAGATTGCAATAGATTGATTGATGATATCTTACTTTATATGAAAAGGAATGTCCGTCTTTGTAGGGTTTGTGGGTGTATGCTCACGTATGTGTTTATGGATTTCGTGGGGATGGATAGTCATTTGAATATTTTGTGCGACCATGTCACTTGATTCATTTACTTTTCTCTGTTAGGTTGGAAGATATTGCCGCTCGGCAATAAGCTCGGTAGATTATATTTGCAATGAAAATGTTAAATAAATAAATTAATGTATTCGTATGAAAGCGTGAATAAAATTAAGAAATTGAAAGGGGATTAAACAAGTAAAACAGTTTATATGGCAACAATACTCAAACACGTTAAACGTGTTTGATTGATGACATGCCGCGTGTCATTACCTACCCCAGTTGTCTATAGCTCGAAGGATTTATTAAAGGAGCGGAAGATAATTTTGTTTTACCGACCACACTCTGAAATGTGTTCAAATTCCCCATTCGGATACGTTGGAGTGAATATGAATGAATGAAAATGTATATATCAATGAATGAATGAAAATTTCTTCGTTCTTCGAAGAACTTTTCCACTTATAAACCGATTATTAAATTTTTAAGGTTTAATCAGTTGAAACCTGAAAATATCCTGAATTTTTGAGGTTTGATCAGTTGAAACCTTAAAATATTGTTACACTTATACCTATATTTACGAAATTAAGAGAGAGCGTTGCCTCCATGCAACAATAAAGCAATAGTTTAAACACTTCTGCGATATTTCTCTCTCAATAAAACTTACCCGGTTCTCAGCGGCAAATGAAGAAATTACAGAACAAGTACTCTTTCGTCTCAGATTGCGATGGGCTCAATAATAATTTTGTACTAGGCCTCCAAGATATTATCTCCGGGACAAGGGGAACAACAAAGGAAAGACATAAAATTGTGATAATACTTAGTTTAATCCAATGAGATTTTAATAAATAAAAAAAACTCCGCAATAATGCCGAGAAAAATTTATATATATTACCAAAAATACCAGAGTAGGCAGACTAATAATTTGGGCTTGCATTAAAGACCGATTCCCGCTCAATATTCAGCACAAACATAAAGGCTATGAGGTAAGGAGAAATCCACAATGATAGGTTACAATAAAAAGAGATCACTCACCCCACAATACCATGAATATCGATAAGGAACGATACGCGTAATGTCTATACTCTCGGAACTGCGGAGGAACCAGAAGATTCTCCCCGAAAACGAAACCGGAACGATGCCTCTGATGATGATGATACCGCAAGCGTCCTTTGAAGCTTCGCGCTGCGCCGATACAAAATTCCTCCCTGGCGTTCGGCCTGGGAGAACGATTTCCGACCCGCAGTTATTTAAAGAACCGCTTTTCTTAGTTTCTCGAAACTTTACTTGCTTCACGCCCGATGGAGCCAATAATAATCCAAGATTATTTCTTTGGAAATACTATTCCGCAGATAAATCCCCGCGTCAAGTCTGGATGGAAGTGCGAGCAGAACTTTCACAACAAAACTAATTATTAATTCGTATTTCCCAACAGGAGATTATAACTCGGAACACAAGGTAACTGACCGATAACTTGAACGAATTATTTAATTATTAATTCGTATTCCCCCGACCGGGAGCTGTCTTAATAACAGGACTAGTAGTCGTGACGGTACCGCTCGTAATGAAGCACCGACCTTCTGGCCGCCTCACCTGTCCATCCGCACGTGATGCCCTTTCGCCCGTCGATCATATTTGTAAGCGATGTCCTGATTCGTCAAATCTTTGGTCGGGCCGTAATTTGACCAATCAAGCCCTTGCATTTGATTATTTATTATAAGTGACGCAATTGCTCGGTGCTAGATGAAATTCTTTAAACCGCCCGTTTTGGAATAGAATCTTCCAGAAACAACGGATGATTGCATCATTCCCTGTCCTAATTACAACTGCGTCACGCTCGGACTCGATTTTTATGCGTCATTATTTACCCGTCAAAATCAGAACAAAGGGAAGTCCGTTTTAATTCCGCTCGTATCAATCAATTTCGCGCGTTATTTTCCCTTTTGGATAAATCCCAAACTTCTCACCCGTCTTTTATAAAAAAATAAATATACTCCTAACACTCCATCTTATGTTATAAAAGAAAACAAAAAAAAAACAAAAAAAAAAAATTATCATTCCCAGAGTATAGACACATCAGCTGTAGGCAATTATAAGGAGCAAGGGGTGTATGTCCCCCCTACTGGATACGGTCTCGTGGCCGATTTACCGGTTGTCAGCATTTGCCTGTAGGACACCCCTAATTGGTGTAAGGGAACCTAGCCGCAAGGAAACCACGGAAACCTTACGATGACAACACACTACTGAATCTACTATAGCCCATAACCTTATACTAAGGAGCACGGAACAATCCTCCGGTAACTCCTTACAATAGTACAGAAGATTTTCTTTCCAATACTGGTTTAACCACAGGGCAACCAGCACTGAAACAATTGCATAATACAGGGAGTACAATTCCTAAAATAATTTTAATAAACAAAACAAATAAAACAAAAAAACAAAGACAATAGATTATAGACAAATTCACCTAGGGCATGGTCACCGTATACTTCAAAGGTGATCAGATATAAACAAAAGAATTTCAAATAAAATTAAAATAACACCAAGTATTATGGATGGTCACCCTATATCACTAAAGGTAGGCCGTCCCTAAGAACAAGGAGATAATGATTTTACATAAGCACGGCTTGTGATACATCAACGGGTAGGTCAGAAACAAAACCAAAAGGAATCCACATAAAAAAAAATAAAAAAAAAACAAAATTATATTATACATGGTCATCCTATATCACAAAAAGGTAAGCCGTCAATAATAACAAGGAGATAATGATTTTTACATAAAGCCCGGCTGGTGATACATCAAAGTACAGAGCAGAAACAACAAAAAGGAATCCACATTAAATAAAAAACACAAAATTATATTATACATGGTCACCCTATATCACAAAAGGTAGACCGTCAATAATAACAAGGAGATAATGATTTTACCTAAAGCCCGGCTGGTGATACATCAAAGTACAGAGCAGAAACAACAAAAGGAAAAAAAAAACAAAAAAAACAAAATGATATTAAACATGGTCACCCTATATCACAAAAAGGTAGGCCGTCAATAATAACAAGGAGATAATGATTTTACCTAAAGCCCGGCTGGTGATACATCAAAGTACAGAGCAGAAACAACAAAAAGGAAAAAAAAACAAAAAAACAAAATTATATTAAACATGGTCACCCTATATCACAAATAGGTAGACCGTTAATAGATAATTAACCCACCCCTCCTCTCAGGGCATCATGCTGAGAAAAGGTTTACAACCAAATTAGTTAATCTCCATTCATCCTCTCACTAAACACTGTAGCCTGTTTCGCGGCTGACCTTAAAGATACACTGGACACTTACTTAATTATACACTTACAGGATTTATACGGGTGACTCTACTCCTCCATTGCCAACCTCTCCCCCTCACTGTGAACAGAGATCAATCATTACAAGCCCAAATCCAGCCCTTACGGTAAGGACTGCACTACACATTTCTACAATCACAACTGCCCACCCATCTGGCATAATAAGTGGTAATTATTACGCAAGCCAATGTAATCAGATAAGGACCGAAAATTCTTTCGAGACGGAATTTTAAAAAGACACCTTCTAAACTATTAGGAAATCTAACATAGCTAGAACGAAGCAGAACCGGCTGTTCAACGACTGTCCTACCACACGGCTCACACCTAACCCTCTCCCTGAAATTCTAATCCATTCCTATTCTCTCTCTGAAAAGAATAAACAATGTTATTGAAACACTCGCGGTTAGGCCCGATCTTCAGCAAGACACGTCCCCCGGCCCCCAGACCGGAACCAAGAATCACGCGAATCCGCATATGACGCCTGAGGATAACCAAGATCTGAGGGTCAGAACACGCGGTTGCACCAATCGAACCCTTCCAAGCCAGAAGCGCGTGCCCACCAGAACATGCTGGAGCGGCAACTCTGCTAATGCGGGTTCATGACGCCCGTGGTGAAGACAGTTCAATACATCGCTGATGCACCGAACGGCCTTCACCAAAATATTAACCGGTCGAGAGGCTAGCCTCTCTCAACCCGAACGCTTAGAGGCAGTTCAGGGCCTCTGCATGCTACCTTGAGCACGAGAAAGACGATGGTTACAAAAAAAAACATAATACAGACAAGATACTGGATGAGTTCCGGCCATCCGTAAGCCTCATGCTGGATGTATTAGGCCATCCGTAAACCTTAAAACGAATGATTTTAAACACAACATTTAATACAAAACAAATTAATAATACAGACAAAATACTGGATGTGTTCCGGCCATCCGTAAACCTCATGCTGGATGTAAACCGGCCATCCGTAAACCTCATGCTGGATGTATTCCGGCCATCCGTAAACCTCATGCTGGATGTATTCCGGCCATCCGTAAACCTCTTGCTGGATGTGTACAGGCCATCCGTAAACCCTTGGCTGGATGTATTATAGGCCGTCCGTAAGCCTTTTACTGGATGTATTATAGGCCGTCCGTAAGCCTTGAAGAAAAATAATTTAATCACAATTATTAGGGAAGAAAAGAAAAAGGAAACAAAAGGAAAATAAACACAAAAACACAAACACATGATATTAATACGCTATGCAGTAAACAGGAATAACAAAAAGCCCTACCTAAACAAATTTATTCCCGTGTGCGGGACAACAACTCTTCGAAGAGGGGGTGGTTCATAGTTAACCACCCGAAAAGAAAACTCACAGTATGTAACGAATTACAGAACGGAACAAAACTACTTCCAAACAGAGAATGTGAGCCAACCTACAAGGCAACAGATCTAAACTTCTCAATATAGTGCCATAACAAAACAGAACAGTAAATCCCAGGTTCTCATCCAGCGATGCCATTCCTCTCTATAAGGCAATAATCCTATGAACTGGTTACACCAGTATTAACCATCCGTACCACCGATGCAGGATACTACTACTCTCCAAAAAAATATACTAGGAGCAGCTCCAATTTCCTTAAATCCTCGGGTCCAACAGCCCAAGCCAATAACTCAGATATGCAATCACCGAACCAATAACAATTTTCTAACTCCTTGAGAATCCTTTTAGCGAGGTGACTCCATCCCCATTTCCATTATAACGAGCAACTAGCCTAACGATGTTTTCCAATGTTCCAAGCAATTATTTTCAATGGATGTCTGACTAGATTAGGGTTCAACCTTAAGAACATCCAACACGGAAGGAAGCCAACCCCTCCCCTCGTTCGTATTTCTGTGGATTCCACAAATTCTTTACCCTACGGACTATTATCCGAAGGTAATTTTCAAACCTCAACCATCCTCAATGGGTCTTGCACTAAAGCAATGTTCAACCTTATGAACACCCGATACTGAAGGAAGCCTACCCCTCAGTACATAAGAAATTCTGTATACTATACAGATTCGTTACCATACGGACTATCATCCGAAGGTAGTTTATAAACAGCAACATCCTCCTCGGGTCTTGCACTAAAGCAATGTTCAACCTTATGAACACCCGATACTGAAGGAAGCCTACCCCTCAGTACATAAGAAATTCTGTATACTATACAGATTCGTTACCCTACGGATTATCATCCGAAGGTAGTTTATAAACAGCACCCATCCTCCACGGGTCTTGCACTAAAGCAATGTTCAACCTTATGAACACCCGATACTGAAGGAAGCCTACCCCTCAGTACACAAGAAATTTAGTACACTCTACTCGAGGCTCTCAGCATTCCGTCACTCATGGTCCAGGCCCAGGCTCTGAGCGCCAGATACTCTTTTAAAAATAATAACCACACTAATCACGGGGAAGAGTACCAAACCCGTACATAGAACATATGGACATGACTCCATACGAGATTGCCTCACGACTAGCTCACTGTTTAATCACCCTAGCGGAATTATGAACTCTCACTGGTGATGTTATTTATAAAAAAACTCTACTGCCATTCATCAAAGAATCCGACAGTGCATACTTTCAAGGTATGATTTAAACATTAACAATAATATAACGAAAATTTAATTTAAGAACCTGTACTTTCCCGACCATGAATGACTCCCAATTAGGCACCGATGAGCCTATCACTACTCCATATGCTATTAACCTTCGTATATTCCACCGGGTCACTAAATAGTGAACACCGGACTGGATCTAACCTATGCGTGCGCATCCTTTCTCGTGCGACTACGGCTTACTGCCTACTTCAGGCGACAGCGGATCGAGACCACGGATGCTTGGTATATCAATTGCAACGATGGGTCAAGACAACGTGAGACAACGTGATTCAATTACCTACACCATGCCAAACGCTCTAACACCGTATACGAAACGGAACTAAATCTCGATGGCTACTACTCTCAATGGTAAAAGAAATTCAACTGCGAAGAGAACGGAACCGAATATACGTTCCGCGTCTCACGGCCTGCCGGAACAATTGGTCAGGACAAACGTGAGATTACGAAATGCTCATTAGCTACTGCGTCCACTGACGCACTCGAATCGAGCCAAGGCCTAACGGCAAATCTTGAATACTATCGTGCTGGAAGGGCCGCTTGCCCCGTGAACCTGTAGTCTCAACCTAACCCCTTACAAGAAAAGATACTCTCCCGGTCGCTGTGTAATGCGACAAATCCGGTAACCCTGACGTACTTAATACATTAAGGAATACAATGTTAAAGAGGATTGAATCGCAATTGCAACGGAATTGAAAAAAGGTATTCCGCGACTCGCGGACGGACGGTATCAAATTGTTCGCACGACGCGAGATGACGAACTGCTGAATAGATTATTCCTTGGTAAGGAAATACTAGTATGTCGGAAACGGAAGTGATAATTATATAACACGTCTCCCGCGGCCTGACGGTATTTGTCAGGGCAACGCGAGAGGACGTATTTCACACCATTAAGGTATACAAAGTTAAAGAGGATTGAATCGCAACTGCAACGGAATTGAAAAAGTATTCCGCGCCTCGCGGACGGACGGTATCAATTTGTCCGCACGACGCGAGACGACGAACTGCTAAATAGATTATTCCTTTGGTAATGAGATACTAGTATGACGGAAACAGAACTGATAATAATATAATACGTCTCCCGCGGCCTGACGGTATTTGTTAGGGCAACGCGAGAGGACGTACTTCACACCATTAAGGTATACAAAGTTAAAGAGGATTGAATCGCGACTGCCACGAAATAGAAAAAGTAATCAGCGCCTCGCGGTCCGACGGCATCAATTTGTCAGTACGACGCGAGACGACGAACAGCAAAAGAGATTAATCTGTGGCGAAGGCGGTTATATCATTACGGAAACAAAGCTAATCGCAATGGCAACGGAATTGAAAAAGTAATCTGCGCCTCGCGGTCTGACGGTATCAGTTTGTCAGCACGACGCGAGACGACGAACGGCAAAAGAGACTAGTCGGCGGCGAAAGCGGTTATATCATTACGGAAACAAAACTAATCGCAATGGCAACGGAATTGAAAAAAGTAATCTGCGCCTCGCGGTCTGACGGTATCAGTTTGTCAGTACGACGCGAGACGACGAACAGCTGATCAGCTACTGCGTCCACTGACGCACTCAAATCGAGCCAAGCCGAAAACGGCAAATCTTGAATACTACAACGTAGGTAGGGCCGCTCTTCCCCTGAACTCGTACTCTCAATCAAGCCTTTTACAAAAAAGGAAAACTCTCCCGGTCGCTGAGTAATGCGACAAATCCGGTAACTCCGACGTACTTAATACGGGTTGGTGCTCACCCGGTCTTTTGGAAACTTAACATCTGGAAGTGGCCCAGACACATCGGGTAATATGACCAACGGACGCGCTGGGCTGGCTCTAGCCCTATGAAGATCGTCAGCCGTCCGTACAGGTTTCTTTCGGTTACGCGGCTGCCCGGGGCAATTGCGCGCCTGATGATTTGGAAGATTGCACCGAAAACACCTTCGTTCAAACGAATCTCGAGTATTCGAGGTACGAGAGACTGGTGCCAAACGAGCATCTGTTCTCGAGACGAAGGGAGCAGGACGAGGAAACCTTCCCTTATTCCTATTCATCAGCTCTAAGGCCGAACACCGCCTTTCCAACTCCTCTATACGCGACAAAAATTCTCTTACGCAACCTCCTCCGGTACAAGCCTCTATCGGCAAAACAGAAGAATTTAAATTCCCTTGTGGAGACGAACGTGGAATACCCGAACTCGCCACTCTACCTCCAGTATATGGAGATGAACTTGCCAATGGCACTGGTGCTAGGGCTTCTGAAGCGGTAACCCCAGGATCCGTTGTCTCCAGAAACTGCGGAGCTCTCATAAGATTCCGGTAAGGCACGCACCTAACTGGTAAGGCGACCGCCTCCGATGACGATGATACAATACACTTGTTAAACAAAGAGGCCTGAAGCCGCAACTCGTAAAAATTATTACTAGGAACTAATCCCCTTTCAATTAATTCCCCGATTAGCCTTTCCTTCGTGGCCTTCATTATATTAACTATTGGATCCATTGCGCTATCCATCCTCAATCCTATTCGTAACAGTAAGTATCAAAATTTATACCCAACGAAATCTTACTTCACCTTGTTAAACAATGCTTTACCTACACCGTTCAACAGGAACAAGAGTTTAACTAAAACGTAACTTTAATTTAACACAAACCCCACCTTAGTTGAAATGTTCCGAAATTAAGAACTAGCAATTATAACCAATATGTATTATTATCAAATTTCCTAAAACACACTTCCACCACACCGCTTGCTACGAATCTACAACTTAAATCTCAAAGTAATTCAATTCAATATTATTCACTCTCTTATATTACAAAGATTTGTTCCGAAAACAATTGAGTATAAGCACCAAGTGATTTTATCTAAATGTAGTAACACTATTTCCCTTTACCGCATCAACAGCGACGCAAACCGAACTACTGTAAGTTATACGCACTCTCCTCTTGCCTATCCCCGCGCAAGCTATAAGGCGAGATTGGTTTCAAACAAATGGTCTTGAAATTCCAAAAACACTGGAATACTTCACGAACGTAACCACTAATCACTTCTCTATTCACAATTAACTAGGCACTCTTTTATTTATTCAGTCACTTATTTCGTTTGAATTAAACTATCTCTCAAAGCGTATCTAAACATTTTACGCGGCAAAACTATACTCCTGATTATTCGCAACCACCTTAACCACAGACGCTTCTCGAACAACAAAATGGAGACCTAAGCTTGTCTTACGAATTTCGCGCTAAATTTTCTGAAAAAGGAACAAATTATATTTTTATACACTTTATAACCCCGTCACTCAGTCAAATACCCTGGAAGCCAGCATTTTTCTAAAATGGCCCCACGTACGGGCGACATTGTTACACTTATACCTATATTTACGAAATTAAGAGAGAGCGTTGCCTCCATGCAACAATAAAGCAATAGTTTAAACACTTCTGCGATATTTCTCTCTCAATAAAACTTACCCGGTTCTCAGCGGCAAATGAAGAAATTACAGAACAAGTACTCTTTCGTCTCAGATTGCGATGGGCTCAATAATAATTTTGTACTAGGCCTCCAAGATATTATCTCCGGGACAAGGGGAACAACAAAGGAAAGACATAAAATTGTGATAATACTTAGTTTAATCCAATGAGATTTTAATAAATAAAAAAAACTCCGCAATAATGCCGAGAAAAATTTATATATATTACCAAAAATACCAGAGTAGGCAGACTAATAATTTGGGCTTGCATTAAAGACCGATTCCCGCTCAATATTCAGCACAAACATAAAGGCTATGAGGTAAGGAGAAATCCACAATGATAGGTTACAATAAAAAGAGATCACTCACCCCACAATACCATGAATATCGATAAGGAACGATACGCGTAATGTCTATACTCTCGGAACTGCGGAGGAACCAGAAGATTCTCCCCGAAAACGAAACCGGAACGATGCCTCTGATGATGATGATACCGCAAGCGTCCTTTGAAGCTTCGCGCTGCGCCGATACAAAATTCCTCCCTGGCGTTCGGCCTGGGAGAACGATTTCCGACCCGCAGTTATTTAAAGAACCGCTTTTCTTAGTTTCTCGAAACTTTACTTGCTTCACGCCCGATGGAGCCAATAATAATCCAAGATTATTTCTTTGGAAATACTATTCCGCAGATAAATCCCCGCGTCAAGTCTGGATGGAAGTGCGAGCAGAACTTTCACAACAAAACTAATTATTAATTCGTATTTCCCAACAGGAGATTATAACTCGGAACACAAGGTAACTGACCGATAACTTGAACGAATTATTTAATTATTAATTCGTATTCCCCCGACCGGGAGCTGTCTTAATAACAGGACTAGTAGTCGTGACGGTACCGCTCGTAATGAAGCACCGACCTTCTGGCCGCCTCACCTGTCCATCCGCACGTGATGCCCTTTCGCCCGTCGATCATATTTGTAAGCGATGTCCTGATTCGTCAAATCTTTGGTCGGGCCGTAATTTGACCAATCAAGCCCTTGCATTTGATTATTTATTATAAGTGACGCAATTGCTCGGTGCTAGATGAAATTCTTTAAACCGCCCGTTTTGGAATAGAATCTTCCAGAAACAACGGATGATTGCATCATTCCCTGTCCTAATTACAACTGCGTCACGCTCGGACTCGATTTTTATGCGTCATTATTTACCCGTCAAAATCAGAACAAAGGGAAGTCCGTTTTAATTCCGCTCGTATCAATCAATTTCGCGCGTTATTTTCCCTTTTGGATAAATCCCAAACTTCTCACCCGTCTTTTATAAAAAAATAAATATACTCCTAACAATATCCTAAATTTTTGAGGTTTAATCAGTTGTAACCTTAAAATATTCTAAATTTTTGAGGTTTAATCAGTTAAAACCTTAAAATATCCTGAATTTTTGAGGTTTAATCAGTTGAAACCTTAAAATATCCAGATTTTTTTCTCAAGTTTAAATAAAATTCTTCCTTGTGAGTGTATTATTTACACTAAATGCAATTGTAGCGACCTTTGTCCCTGTGGTCGCTGTTGTTGTTTAGTGAGAACGAGACAGCGACATATCTTCTGCGCCTTCATACAGATCATATGAATACCCGACTTGATGACAGTAAATATATTGTGCGGCGGAAACGAGACGGCGACATATCTTTTGCGCCGTCTCACACACATTCCAAATATTATAAATACCGACGTTTAACAATAAAGTAACTCTTTGCATATTCCGATTTCAAACGAGTTTTATTAAACCAACTATCGTCCTCATCATCTCTCCATTAAGGACAACTGTTCCTAAAGTGGTGACCCCGACGTGATATTGACTGACGCGATTCCGACCGACGTGATACTAACCGACGTGATTCTGACCGACGCGATTACTAGCAGACGCTGGAAATGGCGACCATGACCAAAGCACCGGTACCGCCGCAACCCTCCATGTCAGATGCCATCCGCACCTTAAGCGACGTAATCAGGCGGCTCCGCCTGGAAGTTGCGGAAATAAAATCGAGGACTACCTCCGATGACTATCAGCATCGACGATCGCCGTACTGCAGTGTCGTATTAGTTTAGATGGATGGCACCCAAAATACTTAAAAGTTGATAATACAACCTCTTAAATGTAATGTGCTATCGTCGGAAACAGAAATATATCACAAAATTGTTCATAAAGTGCGTAGGAATTCTGTGTCCATTATAATGGACGCCAGGTCTGAAGAGGTTAAAGTCAATATCTTCTTCAGCGAATACATTGGTTGTTCTAAATTGATCTAATAGATCGGGGTATTATTATAGAGCATTTGTCGTTGCTGGTCCTGTGATCTGGAATTGTCTGGCCTCTTAGTATAAGAGAGATGGGGATCACGTGCAGCTTTAGGAAGCACTTAATGACAACCTTTTTTGTGAGATCTAATCATTTTGATGTTCTCATAATACATTACACTAAATATAAAGCTGAATGTGTTACTATCGCATATCGGAAGATCATTGGTAACAGAAATATGCCACAAACTAGTTTACAAAGTACATTTAAATTCTGTGTCTATTATAATGGACACCAGGTCTGAAAGGGTGTAATTGTTTTATTTTTATTATATTGATTCATATATTTATATTATTGTTTCAATCATTCTTACATCTTTACTACCGTTTTATAAATCGCGCACTTATGAATCTATATAAAACAATGAAAGTGAATGGAATGATGATGATATAATTAATTTAAATATTCGAGAAAGGATGTAAAATATTTTTCGAAGAAATACATAGACGAAAAAGAGTAATCGATGAGAATTTTCACGAATCGACTGACATCGACGAGTGTTTGAAAGTGCCTGCAAAATGCTGACAGGATTATCACGAGTAAGTTCCAGGTGAAATCAATAGACAGGGCCGATCCAATTCAATCCAATGGCATAATAGCTTTTTATTGCGTCAGGAGTAAGCGATGAGTTCAGTGACTACACTTTTTGTTGGAATAATCAGAACGTTTTAGTGAATATTTTATTCACTTAACCTGTGAATGGATGGAAAATATTGATGTTTTAAGTGAGATAAGGAAATAAGGTTTAAGATGGTTTGAATATTTGGATCGAATGAATGATTAAATAATTACTAGGCGAGTATACACGTCACAAGTGAAAGGTGTGCGTGGATGAGGTACACCAAGTAAAACATGGCTAGAACAAATTAATCAGATTTTCAATGAAGGTAAAGGGAGAAGTATGATTGACATTATTTTCGACATGTTGGCTACACTTCCGTGTAGCCTGACCCTTCCCCTCCGCAACGAGACCGGTTCGAGGTCAATACGTTGAGAAGTGTTGACGCGACAACACGTTTCGTGAAAAATGTCAATCCAATCTCCCGCCAAGTGCGAAATACGCGGCGTCATCCGTTATCTCGTTTGGAAGGGCAAACCTCCGGTTGAGGTTTATAATGAGGTGAAAACTGCATATGGTGATAAAGCTATGAATCGTACGAGTGTGTACAAGTGGTGTCGCGAGTTTAAAAATGGTCACGTCACACCTCTTCACCCTCCGCCAAAAAGTTCAAAATCACAATTTCAGCCAAGAAAATCATGGCATCCGTGTTTTGTGACTGTCAAGGCATAATTTTAATTGAATATATGCCTCAAGGGGAGACCATCAACTCTACAAGATACTGTGAGACCCTAAAAAAATTGCGGAGGGCGATTCAGAACACGAGGAGAGGCATGCTGACAAAGGGAGTCTGCCTGCTGCACGACAATGCCAGACCACACACGGCCAACGCCACGAAGGAACTGCTCGCCTCGTTTAAATGGGATGTCCTGAACCATACCGCGCATTCCCCTGACCTAGCACCTTCAGATTACTATCTCTTTACCTTCCTGAAGCTGCACATGGGTGGAAAAAGGTTTTCAACCGACGAGGAGGTAAAGGAGGAGGTGGAGAAGTGGACGGAGGGGTTGGTAGGAAACTACTTCGAGGAAGGCATCAAAAAGTTGATACCCCGCTTCACCACCTGCATTGAGAGGAATGGCGACTATGTCGAAGAAAAATAGCTTACATATGTACTACGGTAACCACGTAATTTTTTTGTTTAAATAAAAAAAAAATTGTAACCTACAAAAATTTAGTACACTTACTTTCTGGATATGCCTCGTATATGAATATGGAAGAGGCAAAAGTTGTTTGCTTGGACAAAAAAGTTTGGGGATCTGTTCTCTCTACCTATCTCACAATGAACACGGCGTATTGATATGTATGTATTTACTTCCCCTTTGAGAAGTTATTTCCTTTTAAGTGATCTGTGCTCTCAAAATTTTTGTCGACACTCTTAAACGGTGGTAAAACGTGGACGATGTACAGACAGCATAAAAATAAATACCTTATTATATATAAATATATACCAACACACCATTTCCTTGTCGAGGTGGGCATTGAGGATAGAACGCCAGAGTTTCCTTTCTCGTCACACATCCTTAGCCTCTTCTACATCCTTACACCTCCTCTTAGAATTTTCTTTGATGTTCTACGTTTTCTTCTTTAAAGATATCATTCAATTGATCTAACCATACTTTCTTTGGTCTTTCTTTCCCATACCTTCCATTTGTATTTGCACTATATATCTGTTTAGTCTTTTTTATTCATTCATTCGTTTCACATGCCCAAACCACCTCAGCATGATCTTAATTATCTTACTAAACACATTAGCCTCAAATGTATACTCATCCCTAATCAAATTAATCCATATTATATCATACATTGTCACTTTACATATTTTTGTCAATGCACGCATTTTTACAGCATTTGTTCAGATTCTCTCCGTCTTTTTCTTCGTTTACGTTTCACTCTCAAAAATCAAATTTGGTACCAAAATAATATCTTAGCAGATCTTGATACTGTAAGGTTCGATTATATATATTTTACTGCCCCATTGACTTTGTTTCCTTTTGCCACACGCCGTTCGATATCCCCTTAGCTCTTCCATCATCTGAAAAAATACTACCCAAATAGCAAATACCAAATGTGTATAGTGTTTCTATATAATGATAAACGAGGCATAACTTTAAGATAATCACGTAAAAAAATCGTTTTTCATTGGGAGAACATTGTTTTTCTTGCAATAAATCCAATATTTAGTAAATATATCGTATCAGTACTTAATTGAAAGTCTGGTCACTTGACTCGTACCGTTGGGTAATTTTCAGATGTTGAAATCATGAAACTGTTTCAGAATGGCTGCTGAAATCAAGAAATTATTTCACAGGGTAAGCGCCGCTATACAGAATGACGGTGCTTAAGCAATGACAAGCGTTTATACCTTATTCCTTGAAATGCAAATTATATCTATCAATTTCCTTCCTGTCGATGTTTGAAAATTATATTATTACACTTTAAGGAAGGGGGTAGTGAAGTTAGGGGGCTAAATCATATATTTTTATTGACATTTCATAAACTTAATATAGGTTTATGAATTCATAATTTGACAATTATGTTTATGTTTTTCAGCATTGGTTTTTCCGACTTCAAGTAAAATTCTTATATAAAAACTAAAGTACAACCTATAAAGATAATAATAAAATTCAAATTATACATTTATATTAAAACATAGATAATTTGATGATCATGTAGTTATACACACAGTTTGTTTTTCGTAATTTTACACTTATTTTTATAAAGTAAACGTGCTTATTTCACTATTTAAAATGACTTCGTTATCGCGTGCTCAATGTTGTGCACCGTGGCCCTCTGTTATATATTTGTAAGCCCAATAACACGGAGGGTCACTTCGTAGGCCGATACACATACATTTAAATAATGTGCAGCAGATCTTGGGAGTGGAGCTATACGGCGAATGACCGATGGACTTGCAGAAAACACAGGAATGATGGACAAGCTCCTCAAAGTACAGAAATTATGTATACACTCTTCAAAATACAGGAATGATGCATACGCTCATCAAAGTGTGGAAATGATGCTCACGCTCTTCAAAGTGTGGACATGATGCTCATGCTCCTCAAAGTATAAAAATGATGCATACGCTCATCAGAGTGCGGAAATGATGCTCACGTTCTTCAAAGTACAGGACTAATGCACACGCTCTTCAAAGTGCGGAAATGATATTTATCCACTTCAAAGCGAGGAAATGATGTTTACAATCTTCCAAGTATAGGAATTTATACGTACGCTCTTCAAAGTACGGAAATGATGTTCGTGTTTTCAGAGTGCGGAAATAATGCGCACTGTCTTCAAAGTACTGAAATTTTGCTCTTGCTCTTCAAAGAGAGGAAATTATGCTCATGCTCTTCAATATTTAAGAATGATGCACACACTCTTCAAAAAGTTAAATTTATGCTGACGCTTTTCAATGTACTAGAATGATTCACACGCTTTTCGAAGTGCGAAAATTATGCTCGTGCCTTTCAAACGGCGGAAATTATGCTTTAGCTTTTAAAAGTATGTAAATTATGGGCACGCTCTTTAAAGTGAGGATATGATTGATTGGTTCTTGAAACTGCAGAAATGATTTTCACACTCTTCAAAGTGTTGAAACGGTTTTCATGGTCTCAAAAACACCTGAATTTAACGTTTTAATAAATTATTTATGAGTTATTAATGATATTGTAATTTGTTTTTATTAAACACTGTTCATTCAAAAAGGGGAATAAACAGTGTTTGATAAAAACAAATTATAATGTCTTCAAACTTCGACAATGTTATTGCCTTTACTATAAATAATATAGTGTATTATTAATGTAATACCTTTCACTAACATTTTTAAGACTAATGTTGCGTTTCGCTTAATGAGTATCTACATAATGCATGAGTCTTCAAATAATAAATTCAACAACCAATTAACTGTGGACTAAGAATAAAAGTTTCCATATTTAAATATATATGAAATCGCAAAATTTGTGCAAAATGGCATCATAACTTCTCGAGGTGTGGGTGACTAGCGTCCTTGGGTCGGAAGGCGAGGCCTCTCTTTGCAGCGGGGTCCTTAAATTTATTCTTCATATAAATAGGCATCAAGGACATAAAGTTTAATCACAGTGCCACCCTGTATTAGGGTAACCATGTTTAGAACATTTGTGGTACATGAAAAAAAAATTGTTAATGCGTTGAATAATTTATTTTCATTTAACACTACTTCTGATGACATTCTGTTTCCAAAGCTGTATTTACATCTTTGAATGAAAACATTTCCTCTAGAACTAGCATTTTTCAAAAAGACAAGTAATTTGTTTGTTTTTTTACTTAAATTTAATCGAATATAGATTTTTTTTGTAAAATCTGTAATAGATTCATATACTTTAATGTAGCCAGAATGAGCTGGTTAGTTGGAAAAAATGCTGTATTAAAATAATCCTACTACAAGTACTTATAATCCCACCATAAGTATTAATAATAAGCCTACCACAAGTACTATTAAAACCACCTCAAGTATTAATAATAAGCTTACCACAAGTACTAATAATCCCACCACAAGTATTAATAATAAGCCTTCCACAAGTACTAATAATCCCACCACAAGTATTAATATTGTAATAAGCTTACCACAAGTACTAATAATCCCACCACAAGTATTAATAATAAGCCTACCACAAGTACTAATACGCCTACCACAAGTATTAATAATAAGCCTACCATAAGTACTAATAATTCCACCATAAGTATTAATAATAAGCCTACCACAAGTACTAATAATCCCACCACAAGTATTAATAATAAGCCTACCACAAGTACTAATAATCCCACCACAAGTATTAATAATAAGCCTTCCACAAGTACTAATAAGCCTACCACAAGTATAAATAATAAGCCTACCACAAGTACTAATAATTCCACCACAAGTATTAATAATAAGCCTACCACAAGTACTAATAATCCCACCACAAGTATTAATAATAAGCTTACCACAAGCACTAATAATCCCACCACAAGTATTAATAATAAGCCTTCCACAAGTACTAATAAACCTACCACAAGTAATTATATTAAGCCTACCACAAGTACTAACAATCCCACCACAATAATTAATAATAAGTCCACCCCTATAGTATGTTTAACCATGCATACAAAAATATAAGAAACATTCAGCTGAAACCGTTATTAGAAAAGTTATCATGTAAACAATTCTCATCACATAATAATTTTAACACCCTTAACAAAATAATACCCAATAACTTCTCATCACGCGCTCTGTATTCGTATCAGTAATTCATTCACATACCAATGTGGAGACCTCTAAATGTTTTACCACTAAATTATAATAAATATTTAAGAAGAGCCACATTCCTCCATATTTTATTTTCATTAGAAGGAACAACATTAAAAAGTACCACTGTTTTTAAATAATGTGTTGTAAATTCTAGGTGCAAGCACTGCATGTTACGTCTCTTATTTATATTTGCAGCACTAATTTATTGTGATTTATCAATATTTTAAGTTCTCATCATATTTGGCCTGATTTCCATATACTAGGCGCGTCAAGAAAGTAAAACAAACGATTGCGCACCACGCCCTGCCCCGATCCCCCACCACCGCGATCGTATGCGCGCTAGTTAGCTCCTACCCCCGCTTTAGTGTGAGCCGAGTTTTGTTGCTGAACGGTCGTGCGTGCATCTTAGTTCTGTAATCTTTCAAAATGGCTGCGCCCATCGAAAATTTCGTCAAATGTGAAGTGCGTGGTGTCATTCGTTTCTGAATGCACAAAATGTTCGGCCTATTGAAATTTATAGGCAAATAAATAATGTTTATAGTGATAGTGCAATGAATGAGGCTTCAGTGAAGAAATTGTGCATAATATTTAATCAAGGAAGATATCAAATGTTGTCATTTCAGATAAATATAACAAAAATGTAACTCTATCTTTACAACACATGGTCACCTTGCATAAGGCTACCTTTTCTTTAAAACAGTTGTATGAGTTTGCTGAGGAAAACATAAGTAATTTTATTTATTATAATAATTTTACTCTCGCAGGAGGGGAACTTGGCTTAAGCGACATAAATACATAATGAGGGAACTTATAACTTGAAGGGACCTACAATATGGGAGTCATTGAGGACACAGAAGGTCCTGGCAGGTGTTAAGAATATCAAATAAGTAACGATTAGAAGAAAAGTTGAGTATGCAAATTGAATTGATTAGACAGTTTCTTCAGATTTCTATAGTCTTAAGAAGTGAAAATTTGTACGTCGATGTCTTTCAATAGGTGAAATAAAAACTTTCATCAATTAATTGTTGCGTCTTGATTATTGTAACTCTATGGTATTTAAGCTGGGTTGCCTGATTCACAAATTTGTAGACTCCAGTATGTTTTCAATGCAGCTGTAAGGTTGATATATGACTGTGGACAGTAACAACAGGACCTAGACTCCCTAGTCTCCTGGACTTAGCAAAATCATCTCCTGTTCAACATTAATAAATGTGTCAGTGTACCTTATAGTCGATCGTTTTCACCAATTCACCATCAGTATACTATAAAGGGAGTGGCATTAAATAGAGTTTCTGAATTCAAAGATTTGGGCGTAACCTTTGATGTCGGACTCACGTTCGTTCCATGTCTCGCGTTTGATATCGGACTGTTATAAACTACTCGGTTTTATAATGAGAATATGAAGAGAATTTAACAATACCGATACCCTTCGAAACTTATATAATTATCTAATTAGAACCAAATAAGAATACGCATTTACAGTTTGGGCTCCTCATCAGCTCAAATATAAAAACAATATAGAACAAATACAAAAAAAAAAATTGTCAGATATCTACGATACAGAACAAAGGGCGATTACACAAAATATTTTCACCGTGTCGAACTTCTCACGGTGTGTAACTAAAGACGGCAAGAACCCATTACGATATTCCTACTAAAGGTTTCTCAAGGTGGCTTTAACTGTCCCGCGATTCTAGAAGCACTAAGTTTATATTACCGTGCAAGGAATCCCTCTCTGTTCTACATACCAACTTACAGGACGAATATCATGGCTAAACACTCAGTCACGCGTGGTATAGAGATATTGAACTAACTGAATGACACTCTTGATATATTCTCGGTACCGCCTAGCAGTATGAGAAGTGTCCTGACTGATATTCTTCCTAAAGAATAAGCTAACGCTAGAAGCAGACCCTCTTTATGTGACAGGAGAAATCCGTGCAAAGTGGATTAAAAAAAATACATGTATTATAGTTATAAATATTGCCATATACACCCGTTTCTAAAAAGTCTACACTAGATGAAATGTCGCGAATGGATTGATTTCAAACTTTATCTCCTTATATTCAAGTCCCTCAATGGGATATCTCTGAAGGATGTTCCTTCGGAAAGTAGTTGAATTTATATTCAAGTCCCTCAATGGGATATCTCTGAAGGATGTTCCTTCGGAAAGTAGTTAAATTTATATTCAAGTCCCTCAATGGGATGTCTCTGAAGGATGTTCCTTCGGAAAGTAGTTGAATTTATATTCAAGTCCCTCAATGGGATGTCTCTGAAGGATGTTCCTTCGGAAAGTAGTTTAATTTATATTCAAGTCCCTCAATGGGATGTCTCTGAAGGATGTTCCTTCGGAAAGTAGTTGAATTTATATTCAAGTCCCTCAATGGGATGTCTCTGAAGGATGTTCCTTCGGAAAGTAGTTGAATTTATATTCAAGTCCCTCAATGGTATGTGTCTGAAGGATGTTCCTTCGGAAAGTAGTTGAATTTATATTCAAGTCCCTCAATAGGATGTCTCTGAAGGATGTTCCTTCGGAAAGTAGTTGAATTTTGAGGTTGATTTATTTTTCATCTATAAAATTGGTGGTTCCAAATCAATCCAATAGGGCGGGGGGTTTTAATGTAGATTTGGCCGGTGCTGGTCCTGCGGGAGGGGTTTGTTTCTTGGTGCTAGAAATGTGGATGGTGGCATGTGTAGCTTTAGAAAGCATTGAAAGACAATGCCTTTTGAGAGGTCTTATCAAGTGGGACCGAATTCTGAGTTCGAGTGCCCTTGAAGGGAGTTTGCTCTCTAAACGGCACTTTTTATTATTATTATAAACATTTGTGAATTCTATATGAAATTGAGTCAAGTTGTAAAGGGTCTTTCATAATGAGCGGTTTTTTTTAATTCTTGGATAAAACACAGATCGCGTCACGAACTTGCCTGGGTCTTGTGACATTTGAGAAGTGTAATGTATGACATTTATAAAAATGGAGTCGTATATAATACAACAATGCGTTCAAATTGTTGAATTATTTTATGTATTTTAATCTCCGGAAACGGTGATGTTAATTGCCACCAAGATCATGTTATCTGACACAGTTGGATCTTTTTCTCTGGAGCTATGTGAAAAGTAAGGTCTATAAAAATGACCTACGATAAGTTCCAAAGCTGAAGGACGAAATTATTTGCGTTATTGGTGAGTTAGAACCGCAATTATGCCAAAATGTCATCGAAAATTTTGACCAAAGAGTGGACATCTGTGGAGCTGCAAGAAATAGACATTTGGCAGATATTGTTTTTTGTGTTTAAATATCATATAGTACATTATACTTTAATTCCCAATAAAGAGTTTTTTGAAATCAAATCAAATCGTTTTATTCAAGAATTAAAAAAAAAGAATTATAAAAACTGCTCAATTTGAAAGACCCTTTACGTATAATATATACATCTATACTGTCACACCATTCCCCTGTAACAATATTATCATAATAATAAATCTCCGGAAGAGCCGAATAAATGTTGAATAAATGCGTGCATTGAGAATACATAAAGTGACAATGTATGATAGAATACGGGATGGAGATATTATGTATAAATGATAATTTGAGGTTGATATATTGAATAAGATGAATGATAAAGAGAACGCTAATATGGGCCCAACAAATATATAAACCTAAAATGCATATGGGGCAAAAATTAGTGGAAAACTAAGGAAAGTATGGTTGGATCTAGTGAACGACATTGTTAATTAAGGAAACGTAGAAAGTTATAGAAATTGTTGTCGTTGTTGTTGGGCTTCGAAATCGAGGATTCCCTTGACATTCCAATCTTAATTCAGGAAAAGAGCATACCAGCCAATTCACTGGTCACATTGTTGTATTCCATCCAATGGCAGACCGAAATGAGATGTTAAGGCACACTGGCATATCTTTTATCCCTTTTTGAAAGGATGGATATGGCCGAAGGTATCCTTATACCCTCAAATATAAGGTTAGAAAAAAATGCCTGTATCATTCGAGGGGAGTAGGATAGCATGGGGATTGAACCGGCTACCTTCCATATGGAAGTCCCGTGCGTTACCATGTGGCTATGCACGTCATATAAGTTGTATAAGTTAAGAATGTGTGACGATATAAGAAAGTCTGAGGTTCTATCTTCTCTCCTTACCCCGACAGGGAAACGAGAGAACCTAACCTAACTTAACCTTACCTAACCTAACCTAACCTAACCTAACCTAACCTTACTTAACCTAACCTAACCTAACCTAACCTATCCTAACCTAACCTAACCTAACATACCCTAACCTATCCTAACCTAACCGTACGCGTCTCTAATAAAATAATACCTTGATGTTATTTTTTAACTGTGTATTTATATATTTCAAGATTTACAAACTCCAAGATAACTTATCAAGGACGAAACTATAATATAGCAAGAGAAATGGGCACGTCTACAATCTTTTTAAAAAATATGACTGTGTTTTATCATAATTTGTGGAAACTGATGGGAAAAGATTTGAATAAAATAAAAGTCACGAAAGCAAAAGAATATAAATTGGGATTCAGGATAATTTTTAAAATGTCAGATGAATTCAATTCTCCTTTGGAATTTTTTGTGAAGAACGTTGTTATGTTCGCTGAACCGTCTTGCGTTGAAACAGAATTCTTAGCAGGACGAATTTATCTTTTTAAATTCTTTTTAAAAAAGGAGTAGGTATGTATTGTACTATTTTGAAATTCTGACTAAACAGGCCATCTTTTGATGTAACTTGCCAGGTTAGCGTAGTACATTATTTTTAGAGTATGATGAGTTAAAGTTAGCTGATAAATATATTAATTTTTATGATCGGACAAAAACCATTTTTTTTTGTCAAATGTGAAGGTATTTTTTGTTTTATCATATATCGGACTCAGACTGATAACAGGGTTTTCTAGGATTGCGATACAACCATTAAAATAATAAAATATGGCAATTTGTAGTCACATCATATAAACATTTGGCGCAGGGTAGCTACTTTTACAATTTTCAAAGAAATGCATATAACTCGAAAAGTATAAGGCTTTTGCAAGATTTTTTTTAAACTCTGAACCGTCATAAGCTGGCCTTTTCCTCGATAGCGGCTTGACATCGAATTACAGAACACCCTGTATATGCACTCTTACGCTTTGTCACTTTTGGGGTCGGCAACGAGGATATTTTATACGCCGTTCCATTAATTCATTAAGCTCTCATCTTCCCCATATCCATTTATCTCGTAATACATACTATTCCGTTTCCCTTTCCGTTACATCTTATTAGGTATTTATTTATTTAAAACTTCGAAGTAAAGTGTAGAGGGTACAGCAGGTTTATTGTCAAGTGCCAATCGCTTCCAACCAATTGTATAATTTTTTCCAGAAAATTTTGATTTAAAGACGAGGAATTCACATTGATTATGTAGAGTAAAAAAGCAAGCAACTAAAATTAAATGAAAAAAAAAAACAAATTTAAATTTGACTATGTTATCCATTATGAGGAAAGGAAAAACAGAAAAAATATGCTTTGTCACTAAAGAGAGATCCAATGTTTTTAAATTCGCTTCATATCTTTCCCTCAGTTAAATTCTCCTTTCTTGATCTCCATTAATTTAAGTTATATATTATATGTTTGTATCGTATGCCATGGCGGCAGGTCCTGAGGCGGCAGGTGCTCAACGCACCAGCGCACCTCGAGACGCTGAGTGAATATGAAATATCGCTGTCTCACGGTTTACTGCACATCTCTGTCTGCCCTATATGAATCTGCGTTTCCGTCCGGTGCGTATTTGAGATCGCTCCAGCAGTATCGGCAAACTTGGCCGGTCAATTTGAAAGCAATATGTTTTTAAATTTCATTTGAAATGTTTTGAATTTTCCCTTTAATATAAAATACTCGTATTACTTGTCAGTATTTTTATACATATTTAATCTATACGAATATTCAACATTTTTGGAAGTCATGTTTGCGAGTAAATAATTTAATTATTGGGAATTATTTCTCCGGTTCAGCGCACCAACGCACCTCCAGACCAGCTGCCGCTGATCGTAAGTCTTTTTCAAATCGTTCTTTCAATAAAGTAAAACCATATTAAGTTTTCCTATGAAATCCGTTTCAAATATCTATAATGCAAAAAAAATACTATCCACAAATAACCTGGAAAAAACCCCGCGTAGAAACGGTTGCGAAGAAACAACCGAGTAAAACCGAGAGTGCCGGTACATCCCATCTTGAATAAATTAACCTTTTTGCAAAAGGAAAAAAAATGGTAAATTGCGCGGTCATCTGCGCAAAAAAATTACCATGTTGTTTAAGTTAATGTTTGAAATGTTAGCAACTGAATAAAATACATTATTTAACTTATAATTTTGTCCTAAAGAGTTAACTTTGAATTCAATAATTGCCGAGGTCTGGTTAAATTAAAATTCAGATCAGTTTCATTAAAATTAATTAAGCGAATTTAAAAATGTTAAGGATAAAAAAAATTCTAAAGTTTTAATGAATTTTTTCGGAGTTACGAGTATTGTTCTAACGGTCAGCAGTCACGTTAAGTAAACGGGTGGCCCAGGTTCGATTCCTCCGGGCTGGTTTTACTTTTGTGGCGGTCGCACACTCGGAACACTGTGGGCGTCCATACACACGGTCAATGACCGATGAAATGACCTTTGCATTCCTTAGCAATGCAAAACAAACAATTACAAAGTCCACGCGCCGGCCATTCAACCCGTAGCCGGGAGCGGACCGCATTCCATACTAGAGCAAGAATGCACCACACTTGTCTCGCCAGTTCCGTATTTGAATGATACCTACATACAACATTAATCGTTTTTGCATTCGCAGAAACGAGACGTAGGCATATCGCGAGCGCATTCCCGCGCACATTCTAAAATGATATAAATACCTACGTTACTAATAAAATTACTCTCTTTCCGCATTGCGATCTAACGAGTTTTATTTATCAGCAAATCATCATCATCTCTCCCTTAAGGACTAGCTCCTAAACTTTTATACCATATTCACATACCTGATTCCCATATCCAGTGCCCGAAATGCTTTGCTATGTTTTGATTTTGAAAGTGTGTGGGCTGAAAAACATTTGGTGTCCTCGTGGCTGGGCTCGCCCTATATTGGTGGGGCGTATCTCGACCGGGAGTGATGTTATGTGATAAACCCGGACCATTTGATAACTTCTCTGTTAATTGTATTTTCTGCTATTTGTCTCGAGATATACGAGTATATGTGATTTTGAAATGTATTTAAATGTGTACATACTATGTTGCTATCGTTTATAGTTAAAGTATTAACATTGTGCAGGTTTAAAGACATTGTAATTTGTTTTATCAAACACTGTATTCTACTTTATGTAATGGTACTTTGACATATAGTCACCAATCCAATCACATAAAGCCAGCTTTTTACACTAATTTTGATCTCCGGAAGCTCTTATTTAACGGGAAAGGCCAAAATGGAATAGAGATTTCATGAACCCAAATCCGCCTTAACAAATCCTCTAATTTATTCTTAAATTGCTAGTCATTATCATCGTGAAGCCTATACATTTTCTATCGATGATGCCGGATTCTTACATATCAGTAGTAACGAAAATAAATTGGACAGATTAGAGCCCCTATAAATTTCTAAGTCAGTGCATCGGGGTGAACATTTGGCAAAAACATTTATTCCAAGAATCTCGCCGCTGCTTGCTGAGGTTGTCTCCTCCTTCCTTCCATCCACAGTCACCAACCCGAATGTTTACCGTTAGAAGCGTGTATGTCGGTACCAGTTCGAACATAATTCAGTCTTGTTTGTGATCCCCTGATAATGATGTGTAAGCCTTGAAACCGGTAGGGTTATACCCTTACAAAAAGTGGAATAAACAGTATTGAAAAAAAAAACAAATTACTACGGTGCTATCAATAAACCTATATTTATTTATTTTTGGATTTATTTGATTGCGTTTTTTTTGTACTTTGTTAATTTTCTTCTTTGAAATGTGATTTTTGCAAAACTGTTATTAGTAAATAAATAACAAAGCATTACACTTATTTTTCAGCATTATTCGTTATTATTTAATACTTTAAAATGGATAAATATTGAATAATTGAAATGTGATTTTAGGAAAACTGTTATTAGTAAATAAAAAACAAAGCATTACACTTATTTTTCAGCATTATTCGTTATTATTAAATACTTTAAAATGGATAAATATTGAATAATTGAAATGTGATTTTATCAAAACTGTTATTAGTAAATAAATAACAAAGCATTACACTTATTTTTCAGCATTATTCGTTATTATTTAATACTTTAAAATGGATAAATATTGAATAATTGAAATGTGATTTTAGCAAAACTGTTTTTAGTAAATAAATAACAAAGGATTATATTTATTTTTCAGCATTATTCGTTATTATTAAATACTTTCAAATGGATAAATATTGAATAATTCAAAATGGTGACCCACAAAGCCAAAGCCTTGGATAAATCATAAAATATTTTATCGATAATTATAAGACGATATCTAAAAAAAGTCCTCAGAGATTCTTAAAAGGATCTTTGTAAAGCCATTCATGTGATCCGTAGAGGTGAGAAGAAGAAAAAAAAAAAGATAGAAAAGACAGTGCCGTCCTGGGAAAACCTATCGAAGGCCACTAAAAATGAGAATAAGGTTCTCTGGGGACTATTAAAATTTTATAAGGCTCACATTTGGGTATTGGGAAAGGGTAGAATACAGAGCAGGCTTGGAAAAAAGAGATTTCATGGATATGTTTTGTGGAAAGTGGAATGAAAAAACTCAGAAATGTCAGAAAAGTCAGAAATGTTACGTGTTTCATTGATAATTTTTCTTTTTTCTCCCCGATCCCTTGTTTTTTACATTGATCTATGATATTTAACTTTTTTCCCACTAATTATATTAATTTGAAATTTAACATTTATTTAGTTTGAATGTAAAAACAACGTGATATTAAAAAATGTAATATTAATGTAACACATTTAAAACGTAAATAAGTTGTTGACGTAAATCATTTATCTCTGATTGTAAATTCTGATTCCATTCCCAAAAGAGAAGGGCCGCTGTTTTATTTAAGTACCATTGAGGTTAGATAACTAACCGAATGACGTTATAAAAATACCTGACATAATGATTGATTTTTTACGCTATAAAATACTTGACATGAGGATTAGTTTTTTTGATGCGATTGTATAAAAATACCTGACATAATGATTAGTTTTTTTCGACGCTATAAAAATATCTGATATCGTAATGATTCGTTTTTTTACGCTTTGAAAATATCGGACCTAATTAGTTTTTTGACGCTATAAACATATCTGACATAATGATTCGTCTTTTTTGAGGCTATAAAAAAACCTGACAAAATAATTAGTTTTTTGACACTCAAAATATCTGACGTAATGATTCGTATTATTTGATAGTATAAAAATACCTGACATAATGATTAGTTTATTTGACGCTATAAAAATATCTGACATAATGATTAGTTTTTTTTGACGCTATAAAAATACTTGACATAATGATTAATTTTTTTGACGATATGGAAATACCTGAGATAAAAATGAGTGATTCTAACAAAAACGTAATGAATTTCCAAATAATACTTGACTTATTAATGAACGGGTGATTTATGCCATTAAAATAATACGTATTTAAATTAAAAATAATTTTGAGTGGGCATTAATAAAACTAAGATGTTACAAAGTATATGATACATGAAATTAGCTTCGTTCATACAAAATTATAATCAGTACACACATTCTACCATTAAGACAAGTGCACAGTAAGCCAAGGCTCAGGGCTGTATCCTGTGCGTAGAATTCTTCTTAAAATAAAGTCAAGGAAGAATTTAAAAATACTCGCATAAGTCATACATTCAAAACACGTAGAAAAAAACTAACACCCTCACAATAATATGAATTAAAGCCTTATTTAAGAATTAAACGTCTACGTAAAGCTTGTTTCAACGTGGACTGAAAAACATTTTATGTTCTCGCGGCCGGGCTCGCCCTCTCTTGGTGGGAGTGCATCTCGACCGGAGGGATGTAATGATGAGCCCAGAACTTTTCGCAGCTTCTTTCTCAAATCTATTTTCTTCGCCATTTCCTTGAGATATACTCGTATATACAATTTCTGAACATGTTTACATATATGTGCATGAGGTAAGCCGAAGGATCTTCTTCAGCCTTCATTCCCTAAAAGTGTTGCAAAGTTTCCTGCCTACCAAAAACCCAAATTTTACTCGTACAATCTCTGCTCTTTC
The DNA here is from genome assembly GCA_949825065.1 of Odontocerum albicorne. Taxonomy (NCBI): domain Eukaryota; kingdom Metazoa; phylum Arthropoda; class Insecta; order Trichoptera; family Odontoceridae; genus Odontocerum; species Odontocerum albicorne. The sequence goes on along the minus strand of OX463866.1, from coordinate 12,155,748 downwards.
CGATTATGGACTATGCGGACGTCTGTTACTTGGATGTTACAGAGGAACAGCTGGACAAATTACAGCGTCTTCAAAATATGTGTCTAAGATTTATTTTCAACCTACGAAAGTACGATCATATAACTTCATACCAGAAAGCATTGAACTGGTTGAATGTTAGAAATAGACGCCAAATTTACATAATGTCTATATTGTATAATATCCTTAACTGTCCCGCCGCCCCATCTTATCTCGCCAAAATTTTTCAGCATCTTTCCAATCATGGATTAGCGTACGCTCAAACATAGATTGTTTATTGCCTTTCCAGTTTACCGCTCCTCTTTTTTACGTCATCCTTTACTGTTCATGCAGTGAGACTCTGGAATCAATTACAAACCAATATAAGACTCGCTCCGTCCTTGGCATGCTTTAAGAAGCGACTGAGAAAATCATAATTGCTAGTCAGTAAAATAACATGTTTCATTCCCGATTTTTCTTTTCATTTCCTCTCCACCATCCCTTTTTTTTCTTTTGATTGACGATATCTCACTTTATATGAAAAATAATGTTCGGGTGATTGTCCGTCTTTGTGGGGCTCGTGGGCATGTTCTCACGTATATGTTTATGGATTTCGTGGGGATGGATAGTCATTTTAATGATTTATGCGACCACGTAACTTGCTTAATTTACTTTTGTCTGCTTGGCTGAAAGAGATTGCCGCCTGGCAATAAACTCACCAAATTGTATTTGCAATAAAAGGGTTAAATAAATAAATAAAATACTCTTTCAATAAACCTGTATTTATATATTATTTATAGTTAAGGCATTATCACTGTGGAGATTCAAAGACATTGTAATTTATTAAGTCAAACACTTTTTATCCCACTTTATATAACGGTATAGTCCTACCGGTATTAAGATTTTCCCCTTATTATTAGAGGAAAACTAACAAGACCCTGATGATGAGGGAAAAACCTTGAAACCAGTAGGGTTATACCGTTATATACCACAAAGTGGGATAAACAGTGTTTGATTAAAAAAATTACAATACCTATATTTATTTAAAACAACCAACCATATAAAATGGATTCAAGGCTTCAACTCTGTTCCTTCGAAGTCTTAAAGCGAATTGATGCATTAAATCCGGGTATTAATTTTAGCCGTGAAAGTGAAAATATTATTATTATTATTGTTATAACGAGTGAATATAACTTTTGTGGGGAGGTTGCAATAAAAAAATACATTTACAAGGGTATAACTGTGGTCCCGTTCTAGTTTAATGGGGTCATAAAGAGCACATAAAATTATTATTTCATCGTGAGAGGAGAGGGTTAGTGGACAGGGTCATGGGGTGTTTGAGGGAATTTATTTTATGGGCTATATCATTATCAGGTGTAGTGAAATATCTACAAAACGATAGTCCCTCAATTTAGAGAGAATTAAAGGGAATATATATATATATATACTGCCAGCATCCCAAATTGTACTCTGGCTAGAGGTTAATTTGAAAACAACTCCAGTATCTGGGTAGGCCACTCAAACGTTCTAGAGCAGGGGGTTTCATTCTTTTTATTTGGAACCTTAAATTCGCGGATGTAATTAAGTGTTCTGAAGGAAATTTCTTTTTTGAACTCTTGTTAATAGATAATGTGTATGACGGTAGTCTTTAAAGCTATAATCATACCTCTTTTGTATCGGTGCAAATCATGGGTCCCCTACATACGATCAGCGGCGGCTGGTCTAGAGGTGCGTTGGTGCGCTGAACCGGAGAAATAATTCGCAATTATTAAATTATGCATTCGCAAACATGACTTCCAAAAAAGTTTAATATTTGTATAGATTAAATATATATATATAAGAATACTGACGAATAGTACGAGTTTTTTTTATTTAAGTGAAAATTAAAAAAAAATGCATAACATTTAAAAAAACATTACTTTCAAATTTACCGGCCAAGTTTGCCAATACTACCGGAGCGATCTTCAATACGCACCGGATGGAAACGCAAATTCGTATACGACATACAGAGCACAATAAACCGTGAGACCGCGATATTTCATATTCGCTCAGCGTCTCGAGGTGCTCAGCGCACCTCGGGGTCAGTCACCACTGCTCGTTACGTGTAATAAGTATTCAAATAAATGCAAGAGAAAATCATTTCAGCTTCTCGGATCTGAGAAATATGACAATATTTAAGAGTGTATGAAATCAAAACATAGATTTGGTAAAATAATTATGACGACGATATAAATGCTGTGGGAAAGAAAAAAAATGTAGGGTGCAAATGTATGAAAGATGGTGGAACGAAAAAATCAGAAACGAATGCATGAATAAGATGGATGCTTTAAACAAAATTAAGAGAAAAGTTTTGAAATGCATGAATAAGATGGATGCTTTAAACAAAATTAAGAGAAAAGTTTTGAATAAGTTTTGAAATGCATGAATAAGATGGATGCTTTAAACAAAATTAAGAGACATATGTAAATATGGTGAGAATTGAGTATGTGATATAATTCAGAAGTGCAAGGTGTGCGTGGAGAAGTACGAAGAAGACTTGGTTGAATCAAGTGTACCAGATTTTGAAAGAAAGTGAAGTGAGAAGCATGAATGATGGAATACTGTACATGCCATACTCGTATATGAATGTGGATGAGTGGGAAGCTGTATGCTTGGATATAAACGTTTGCAGATCTGTTCCCTTTGTCAACTTCAATAGAGATGTGTGTGTGTCTGTGATGATATTGACGTCTATATGTTTTATTTATTTTTTAATTTGATTAACTTTTTTTATTAATCATCATTTTTTTTAAAGTGAAACCTCTATAGGCACGGTAGGGCAAATTGACCTGAACGTCACGAAAAGTGAAACGCTTCATCTATTTTGAGTGAAGGAATGAAATTTAAATAAAGTTAAATTAAATAAAATGAAATTAAAAATTTAATTAAATAAAATTAAGTAAAAAAAATAAAATTAAAAAAAAAAATATATAAATTAAATAAACATTTAATTAAATAAAAAAAGATAAATATTTTTTTTTATAAAAATTAATTAAAATTATTGAAATAAAATAATAAATAAAAGTTTAAACATTTTAAATTAAAAAAATTATATAATTTAAAAATAAATTTTTTAATTAAATAAATTATTTAATTGATTTTGTTATTTTTAATTTAAATCCATAATACAGACGACCTCCGTTGCCTGGTGGTAAGACGCTTGTCTGCCGATCCGGAGGTTGCGGGTTCGAACCCCGCTGGAAGCCAGATTTTTGAAATGCAATTCCAGTCTGGTTTTCACTAAGGGCTCATTAAAACATATTTGTGGCTGGTCGGAAGAGATTGCCACGTGGCAATAAACTCGCCAGGTGAAATTAAGAAAAAAGAAAGATAATACATCATAGACATACAACGCGCATGCGCCGCATGTACTGCGTGTATACGTGGTATAAGTCAACCAATAAACGCTTGCGTATTATATTAGAATTCATTTAAAAAAAATAACGAAAATCGTTAACAAATGGAAAAAAAGCAATGCGTAAAATCAACTTTTTCTGGAGCTAAGAAGTTTCACTTCTACCACGCGAGAGTCTCACGCATCTGCTCATTTTTTTCAGGTCTTTTACAAATTACAGGTTTCCCTAATTCGTACAAGGACCAAATATAACAAGTACTAAAAAAAATCGCCTAAAACAATTCAACATTTTCAGACTTATAAAAACAATTGTAAACATGACTATGTTATACTAAAATACAATGACAAAATGTAGCATACTACGAGTAGATAATATTAAAAAATATATACGAGTATTTCAAGTACTAAACTAAATTTCAGAGATATTTCCTAAAGGAGCTGATCGACACATGAAACACGTCTATATGAGGACACACACGGCTAAAAATTGTGATTGCTTTACCTACCGGCATCTCCAAAGACAGTGTAGGGTACCCACGTCCCTAAAATATTGTCAACATGCAGGGTCAACGACCGATGAATCAACCTCTGGATATGTACAATTGTCACATACCAGACGTCAACACTGTTTACACGCAAATAATATTTACATCGCATTCTAAGGTAGAAAGAGAACATATCACGCCGTCTCGCCGTTTCGACAATAAATATCCTACCCACTGTATTATCCGCAGCGCTTGCGACCACCTCAACACGCGCAGAAGTGAGATCGAGATATACCTCGGACGCATTCACGCGTCCCGTTCTGAAATTCTATATATACCTACTTATCGATGAATAAAGGCACTTGTTATTATTCACTTGACCATTCATCGCTGTTTACTATTTATTGATTATTCACTCTCACTTCCCGCATTCCTGAATCGACGTATTTTATTTTAAATACAAAACAAATCAAAATCATCACGACGTATCAAATTAAGCATCCCGCTAAACTGATGACCCCGAACGAAAAGGAACACAGAATTCGACCAAAGCGAATACAGAGATGTCAACATCAACATCATCAGCACGTCCTACTAGGACACACGCTAAAACAGGGTTGGTTCGACTTATAGGTTGACAGAATAATCTGTGGGAGCGTTGTCTCAAATAATTATCCGGAACATACAAACCCAGACTGTTCAGGACGGATGGGTTAACTAAATTACCCCTGAGCACACAAAAAATGGACACTCAATCGAAGAGATCGTCCCCTCTCTAATGATCTGTAACTAAGCATCCGCAGTAAGAAGACACTTGGATGAAGCCAGGGATAATATCCACACTCTCTCATGTAGAGACAATGGAAAAATCTTTTCAGAACCCTTTCTAGCATAAGTGAATACGTAATCTTTGTTGGCGCTCATATTATAAAGCAATATTTCAAACAACTTCAGACCAAATAATTGTATAGTATTCTGAGTTCGTTGGTATCTATGAATAGTTTGGTTGTACAAATGACAAACTCAAGCATGAGATCGACCGTACACTGTGCAAATAAATACATTCAGAAAAGGGTGACTTAAGGTATTACGAAAACTATTCAGTCTAAAAAATTACAATATAAACACAATTAAAGTGAAACATGAAGAAGAAACATAGAAACAATCAAATAATAGTGCTTAAACTGAGTCGTATATTTCATCCCTAAAGCAAGAAAGCTACGCTGCGTAGGCCTGAACACCCGGATGCCATAAAAGGACCCCCTCCCTGAGGACGTGGTGCGCCACTCGCTCTCCCTCTCTCTACCCCTTACTAACTCTCTTTCACTAATCTCTGTCCCCTGCTGATTTTGAAGCTGTTATTACATTTGCGAAACATGTCTTCCTTTCCTTTCTGCTACACTTCCCACGACAATAATATTTTCCAGATCGTTTTTGCACGGTACGTGTATGTCCGAAAAAAATGTGAATGTTTTTCAAACGGACAAAAGAAAGTCTCAATTAAAATCTCATATGAGGTATTTCAAACAAGATAGCTCTAATATGATACATCAAACTCGGTCTCTAATGAGATATTTCAAACTATATATCTCATATGAAATACGTCAAACTAGTAGATGTATTATAAGTGATATCCAAATTACTCGTATATACGAGTTTCTTAAATGAGACGCCTTAAATGAGATTTATCAAATGAAATATCCAGTCCAAATGTATTAAACGAAATATCATAACTGAGATATTGAAATAAAATATTTCAAATGAAATATTCAAAGTAGATATCTCATATGAAATACTTCAAACAAGATATATTAAATGAAATATGAAAACAATATATTTATTTATTTGTCAATTTTATTGCAAATACAATCTTGTGGGTTTATTGCCAGGTGGCAATCTCTTCCAACCAAGAAGACAAAAAGTAAATGAAACAAGTTACATGGTCGCCTAAACATTTAAATGACTATCCATTCCCACGAAATTCATGAACACATAAGTGTGCATACACCCACAAATACGGACAATCACCCAAACATTCCTTTCCATATAAAGTGAGATATAATAAATTAAAGGGAAAGGAAGGGATGGTGGAGAGGAAAGGAAAAAAATCAAGAATGAAACATGTTATATTACTGTCAAGAAATTAAGAGATTTTTTTTAGTCGCTTCTTAAAGCATGCCAATGACGGAGCAAGTCTAACATTGATTTGTAACTGATTCAAGAGTCTCACTGCATGGATAGTATAGGACGACGTAAAAAAGAAGAACGGTGAACTGAAAAGGCCAATAAACAACCTCTGTTTGAGCGTAGCGCTAGCCCACGAACTTCTTACACATATTTAATGTCTTTCACATTCGTACACCAAAACATACAGTTCTCACGATTTCTCTTAATTCTTACATTTCCTTCTTTCAAAATATCATAATTTTGATCTAACCATATTCTACCTGCCTTCTACTGATATGAACACTGTATATTTTTTTGTTCACCACTGGTTTATTTTGAGTTTACTACCGGTTTCGAAGATCTCCGTCTTCATCGTCAAATGAAGATAAAAAATAGTGTTATCTTCACCTGACGATGAAGACGGAGGTCTCTGAAATCGGCAGTAAACTCAAAATAAACCAGTGGTGAACACAAAAATATAAAATAAGTGTTTTATTTCTTTTATTTCTTTTTACATACAACATGGCACCACAAAGTGAAACTAAAGTCTTTTCGAATATTTAAGAAACTGTATATTTGTTTTGTTTGTCTTTCTGCATTCATTCGTTCCACGTGCCCAAACCATGTAAGAGTACTCTTCATCATCCAACTTAATACGTAAGTAATTTTTTAGTCAACCACTGTTTATTCCACATTATATAACGGTATAGCCCCACCGGTTAACGTATTTTACCTCATTATCATAGGAGTACAGAGAGTCATATTTGTGCTCCCCTAATGATGAGGTAAAAACCCATAGGTTTATTGATAGTAACATAATATGTGCATATAAAAATTGCATATACGAGTATATCTCGAGATAATGGCAAAGAAAATATTATACATTTAACAGAGAAGCTATTTAAAGGCCTTGGCTCGTCTCGTATCCTTCCTCCGGTCGTAATACACCTCCACCAATACAGGACGAGCCTGGCCACGAGGACATAATATTTTTCGTCCCACACCTTTTTCACACGATCATTAGAATATTTATGTGCCGAGGAAACTAAAGTAGAAAAAAAAGAGTTTCATTAAACAAATTACGAAGTCTTTAAACCTTCACATTGTTAATGCTTTGACTATAAATATGGTTAATGTTATATATCAATACACAAATTTTACTATAAGTGCGTTATGCATCCCTTATTATTTTTATTCAAATTGCCAAAATTGTCACCCCTTGTATTCTTTTAAGTACACCAATTTAACTTGCTCTGATGAAAATGTATTGAAGAGAAAAATATATTATTTATTTAATTTAATTAACGACACAACAGTGTCTTTCCTATACAAATGAATATATGACAAGTTATACAAGTACTTAAAATTATTAACAAATAATACAAAACTTTATCTTAAACTTACATGTACAGGATATACAAAAAGCAGTAGTAATAATAAATTACAAATTTACTGTTTAAAATTATTTAATATTAATATGTATATTTAAGTTCAATATATGTTATGTATGTATACCACAAAATATTACCAAACTTCACCAAGTAGACTTACGTAATTGTCAAAGACTTATTTTATAGTCGTAAGAAACAATTTTTTTTTGTTGGAACAACGCTTACATAGAACAAAAATTGATTTTTTTGGGAATTTTATGGATAGATCTTGAGATATAGAAAACACATGGACTCACTTGTAGAACGAGATGCAAGTTTATATACAGCACATTTGTTTTGATTATTGCACGAGTTTTTTTTTTCAATTCGCATAGTTTATTTTTGTTTGTACTATTTTTTAAAGGTAATATTTTTTGAAATCCTCATTTATTAGCTTTGAGGGATATTCAAAAATACCCCACAAAAATTCTAATTGCATAATGTCCTTCTGAAATCCCCATCAATACAGATTTAAATGGCTTGGAAAAGAATTGACTTCATCGGAAATCCATTTGGAATAAATTTCAATTTACCAGATTAAAAAAAATATTTAAATCTCTGAATCTATTTGAATTATAAATTATAAGGGTGCCATTTCAATATAAATGTCAAACAAAGTTTTTAAAATGGTTTTACTTAAAATTGAATAAAATTTTGTTTCGTTTTTAAAGTGATGCAAATACGAGTAGACATATGCTGTAGAAATAAAAACGCTACGTATAATGTGTTATTTACTAATTTACAGTTGTTAGGCTGAAATATGGTAGTCATAATTTATTGACTCCATTCTGATTTCAATACAGTTGCTAGGCTGATATATTTATTATTTATTTTTATTTATTTAATATTGCACATGACAAGAAATATACATAATTTGTGAAAAAACAGCAGGTTATTCAATTTGGATATACAATTTTAATGGATCTGGGTTTGTTGCCTTTCATTTGTCGTGTCCCCAGTAAACTAGACTTTAGCCTGTATCTCACTGAGGATATTTAGCATGAAAAAATAAATCGATACTTCTTTCCGATTTTTGATTACACAAAAACAAAACCCCGTTGCACGCTCTCATCAACCTGACAAGCAGTGACACTCAACTACAACTGGAAACATCTTGCGAAATTCAACTCCTCACACATCATCACTCCAAAAATATTCATCCCACAATATACCGCACACAATCATAATAACAAAAATAAAAATCAAAATTAAAACAAAATTAAATAAAAAAAATACACAGAAACACAAATACAAAAACAACAAGAAGAAATTCACACTCACGAGCTCACATAAATCCTTTCCACTCGTCATTCATCATGAAAGCCCAAGTACTCAAAATCCAATCGCAATAACAATTACGCTCCGATCGACTGTCTAAATGGTTTTCCTACCTTTACCCTTATTGAAGTCGGCACGCCATTGTATGTAATGGGAACCAAATAAGCATATGGCCTTTGCGCAAAAGAGGTTTTCACTCTAGGGATTTTAAAGTTTATCTCCTTATATTCAAGTTCCTTAATGGGATGTCTCTGAAGAATATTCCTTCGGAAAGTAGAAGGTCGATTCCTTTTTCATCTAAAAATTGGTTGTTCCAAATCCATCCAATAGGGCGGGGTGTTTTAACATAGCTTGGACCGGTTCTGGTCCTGTGGGAGTGGTTTGTATCCTGGTGTTAGAAATGTGAGGTTCATGTGTTGCTTTAACCTTTCCTTCCCGGTGTTGGGTATCTTCTACACGTTGCTTCAAATAACCATCAATATCTCTATAAATATAATAAATACAAGGTTAAGATTCTAGGTATTCCTCCATAATATATTTACGCATTGATTTAAAAAATAATATTAATAATAATCAGAATTTATTGACTACCTCGTAAGTATTTTCTGAATATCGGAAACAAATTCGCATTTAAACGCTGTGAGTGCCTCGATCTTGGGTCTTGACGATAGGTGAAAAGTATGCGGGAAGCGCGACACTATATTCGCATCTCACTTTTGCATACGTCACTGAATAGCGAGGAGCGCAATTGTTTCCACCTCGCAAGTGTAAGCGACGCCCGAGTTAGCCCCCAACCCTGCCGCGCTGCAGTAGCTGTTGAGCTGGCAACGATACTAGACCTACGCCCGTTCCGTGAGCGGTGCCAGATGGTTTTTTAATGTTTTCAGCAAATTAATCTCAATTATTATAATTTTTAACTTCAATTATAATTAATTAAGGGGATTATCTATGAATGTTCTTATTTTTCCGATTTAAAACCGCAAATTTTTGATCGCGTACTCACTACCCAATACCGGAACACGCGTTTCATTTTTATCACCGTAAGGGAAAGGTTAAGGAGCATTTAAGAAGATAATTCATTTTATGAGGTCTTGTCAAGTGGGATTGAATGCTGTGTTAGAGCGCCCTTGAGGGGAGTGTGCTCTCTAAACGGCGCTTTTTATTATTATTTTAAACATTTGTGAATTGTATATGAAATTGAGTCAAGTTGTAAAGGGTGTTTCATAATGAGCGGTTTTATTAATTCTTGGCTAAAACACAGATCGCGTCGCGAACTTGCCTGGGTCTTGTGACATTTGAGAAGTGTAATATATGACATTTATAAAAATAGAGTCGTATATACTCGTAATACAACAACGCGTTCAAATGTTGAATTATTTTATGTATTGTAATCTCCGGAAACGGTGATGTTAATTGGCCACCAAGATCATGTGATCTGATACCGCTGAACTATTTTCTCTGGGGTTACGTAAAAAGCCAGGTCTATAAAAATGACCCCCAATCCATTCCTGAGCTGAAAGACGAAATTTTTCGCGTTATTGGTGAGTTAGAACCGCGATTATGCCAAAATGTAATCGAAAATTTTAACAAAAAAGAGTGGACATCTGTGGAACTGCAGAGGTAGACATTTGGCGAATATTGTTTATTTGTGTTTAAATGTCATACATTACACTTCAATGACCAATAAAAAAAATGTTGAAATCAAAGCAAATTGTATGTTTTATTCAAGATATTAAAAAAAATAGAATAAAAAAAAACACTCAATTTAAAAGACCCTTTATTTTACTTGACTACTCCAAGTTATTTCCCTGTTTCAATCCCGTCATTGTTGCTATTATTTTCACAGTCTGGTGTGCCAGAGAAGTGCTTTTAGATAACACCTTCGTCATCCCTAACTGACGTCACGCTGATACTAAATGAGGAAGATTTTAATCTTCAATGTACGAGTAGATGGGTACTTATTGTATTACTTCAAACAGCGTAAAAGGTGGTGGAATCAAACTAAAGGGATAGTTTAGGAGTGAAATGAAGATTGAAGGTGGTTTAAGGTAATATTTTACAAGTATCGGAAGGTGAACAACATTTACATAATTCTCAAAAGAAAGGTGTTTGACACATTGATCTCCCTATAGCATAGACATGACTGACGATCCAATTTTCTTGGAGAATATTCGAATTCATCGCATATGGAGCGGAGACCACGACTGACGATCCAATTTTCCAGTTGGTCGCGTTTTAGTCAAAGAGCAATCGAATGAATAATGGTGAAATAAGTCTTAGATATGATAAAATACTCTAGTATTTTCCATCGCACTGTGTGGAGGGGAAACATAGATGACGAGAAAGATGCCTTCGAGATGTGGCATCGGAGGCGGATATTCCGTATACCATGGACTGCAAGGTGTACCAACGTCTCTATTATCAAATAATCAATGATTACTAAAAGACTTTCGACTTCCTTACTTTGAAAATGTTGCTAAGAAAAAATGTGAAAGTCTGTAAAAACTGGTGATCATGGTGATATTTGAGGGAAGATGAGCAAGAAGATGGTGTCCTATAAGATGGATGGAGCAAATTAATGAGTCAATAAGATTATCTTGAAGCGCTGCATTCAACAATACTTTGGACTGGAAGGTATGCAGACAGGTGATGCGCCGAGTTTGAGACGGAACAGAGAACTATGCCACTCAGTATTGAGAGTGCAATGGAGAAAACTCAGATCACAACCAGAATTATGAAGTCTAAAGATTGAATTAAGTCAAGGATCTGATACAATCAACACTCAGCTTCCTAACTCAGATGTCATAAGCTTCCTGTAGAGCTTTGGACTACGTATTTTCTCCAAGCCCATCGGTTATTTGCAGTCTCCCTGCACTCACAAGGTCCTGTTGCACGTGATCTAAATATATCTGTCTCGGTTTGCACAGGGGCTTTCTTATATGGTGTTTGACTTGCATAACGACCTTTGTTAACGGCGTCAATTGAGATTTTCTTCCATTCATTGTAAATTTCACATTACAAATATCTACCATATACATACATACCATCACGCCGTCTCTCTATCGAAGTTAGTAGAAACAAAATAGTAACAATCTTTTCTATCACGACACACATCTTTTGCTTCTTCTATATCCATACACCTACGATTCCTTTAACTGTTTTACATTTCCTACTTTCAAAATATCGTACACTTGATACAACCATACTTGATTTTACTCTACCACACTTTCCACTCATATTTAAGTTGTACATTTGTTTTGTAAGTCTCTTTTCGTTCATACGTTCCACGTTCCCAAACTCACATCATGGGAAGTCAAGAATGACGTAAAAAATAAGAGCAGTGAACTAGGAAGATCAAAAACAATCTCTGTTTGAGCGTAGCGTAAGTCCATGACCGGAAAGGCGCTGAATATTTTCGGCAAGATAAGACAGAGCAGTGAGACAGTTAAGGATATATGCGGGATGGTACCAAGACAAGCGGATGATTGTTGAGTGAAGACATTTGCTTTAATAAATTCCGCGAGTCCCCGTCAAAGAGTTTCTCGGTGTTTATTTTCCACGCTTTCACTTACTCTTATATTTGCCTGACTTTTTTAATTCATTCGTCCTACATGACCAAACCATCATAGGGGTTTCTTTACCTTACTGAATGTATTAGCCTGAAGATCACATTCATCCCTTATCACTTCATTTAGATTTTATCATAAATTGTTTAATTGTGTATCCTTCTTAGTAGGACACGCATTTGTATAGCATTCATACAATTTCTTTTAGTATCCTTCCATGTTCATATTTAATTCCCGTTCATGAAAATTGGTACTAGAATACTGTTGTGGACTATCATATTAGCAGATATTGATATTGTTTGATTGCCAAGATAAATGTTTTAAAGCTCCATTGACTTTGTTTTCTAAAAACGATGACGGTGTTTATTTTCAAAGAAAAGCTTTAAAAGTGACATTAAATATAGCTGAAAAAGTATAAAAGTACGACAAGGCTATTATATTAAAAAGGTTAAAGGTTATGGGGGTATAAAGAAGTTTAACTGGTCGTTCATTACGGTTAATTTTAATCTCTGAACGGCCGTTTTCTCTGACTTGACTTAACATAACTTAAAATTCGTGAGTGATAAAATAAAGGTTATTTAATAACTTTGTAGTACGAGGGTCATCCAGAAACTAAGGTTACAAGGGCTCCTGAGGCCGGGGGGAAATTTTTTGTTTCAAAATTGGCGCACTTGGCGTGTAGGGGGGATCCTAACAATCAGTTTGTTGGGTCCCGCGTGTTTCTCGGCATTTTGTTCAGACATAGTAAATTCTTCCGATGGAAGGGTCGTTGCGGGCTCCCGCCACCTCTCGTCCGTGCGAGACCCGCGCGGTCATCCGTTTTTTGACTTTGCAGAACAATACCGCCGCGAATATCCATCGGAAGCTCGTGAAAGTTTATGGTAGTGATGTGATGAGTCGACAACATGTCACGAAGTGGGTTAGGTTGTTCAGAGAAGGCCGTACTGATACTCACGATGAGGCAAGGCAGTGATTTCTGACGAACTTGTGCAAAAAATTGAAGAACAAGTGCGAAATGACCGCCGTGTGACGCTTAACGACCTTCACGAAGAATTTTCTGACATTTCTCGAAGTCTCCTTGGTGATATTGTGTCGGAAAAATTTGATTACAAGAAGTTGTGTGCGAAATGGGTGCCCAGAATGCTCACACCGGAGCACCGTCAAAATCGCGTGACCGCCGCGCGTGAATTTTTGGATGGTTTTGCACTCTTTTCTAGACTCTATTGTGACGGGAGATGAGACGTGGGTGTGTCATTATACCTCAACAATTTTCCAACGATCAGGAGGTCTAGGAAGCTGTGAAGAAGTGGCTGAAAGAGCTGGCGGTGGAGGTCTATGACACTTGCATACAAAAGCTAGTGCACCGACTACAGAAAAGTCTTGATCTCGACGGCAATTACGTTGAAAAATAGTTTAATATATTTGTAAAGTATCCTGTGAATTTCAATTAAATACAAGCATTTTTCGATCCTACATAAATTTTGTAACCTTACTTTCTGGATTACCCTCGTTAATAAGACAAAGCGACTAATGAAACAGCTTTTCTTTTTCAGATACAAAAAGCTCTATCTCATTATATTTTCTACAACTTGTAAAGCCTTTTTAAGGATGTGCGAAAACGATGACTAAATACTTATTGCATCTGCTTATATTATATCTCACCCCCTGACAACTCCTGTTCTACCATTGCTGCATATTATCAATCATCATTTAATTTGCTTTAATCTGTCAACGTTTCTTATTTTGATTTTGCCGATCTTCGTTATAGATTTGTAATCTTCGGTCGTCATTATTATATTGTCGTTGTTTAGCTTTTATAGCTTGTTCTGTTTTTCTTAGTTTTGCGGCAACACGCTCTTCTTTTATAGATCTGGGTCTTCCAAGCATTTTAAAATGGGATTTTTGAATAAAGTTTAAAAGTAAATGGTTGCATCGAATGATACTAACTTTATACATTCAATACATGAGTTTGAGCTTGCAATAGGAATGACTTGTAAAAGAGGTTTGTGTGAGCTCTTGAGTTTGGTGTTTTTTGTTGTTTTATATTTTTATATAGATACATGTATTTATGTTTTTGTTTTTTTTTTATGTATGTATGCGGTATATTGTGGGAAGAATGTTTTGGTTTGTCTGGAGTGATGAAGTGTGAGGAGTTTGAATTCGCGTGATGTATATATATGTAATTGAGTGTCACCGTTTGTCAGGTTGATAAGAAGAATGTGCAACGCGGTTTTATATAATCCAAAATTGGAAAGAAGTAACGATTTATTTTTTCATGCTACATGTCCTCAGTGAGATACAGGCAAAATCCTAGTTTACTACGGACACGACAAATGAAAGGCAACAAATCCAGATCCATTAAAATTGTATGTTCAAATTAAATTACCTGCTGTTCTTTCGCAAATCATGTATATTTCTTGTCATGTGTAAAATACATAAAATAAATACATTAAGAAAATTCAAGCTTTTTGTATCATTTTCATCACTTGAAAACATTATGAAATTGTTTTGATATTTTACTTTACAACTATTTTAATTTTTACTGTATGCGAATAACAATATATGTATATTATTACTTATTTTGTAAAAAAGTACAAAACAAATCTAATTTAAAAAATAAACGATCTTTAATATTGCAAGTATCTACTTTCCAATTGCTGACTTGTTATATTTCGATAGCGTGTGTTTCAAAATTGGAATACTTACGTTACAGAGTAGCTTCTGCATACATGTTTTGTTTCATTTTCACTTCACGGTCTTAGTATGTTTTGTTTAATTTTTTGCTTCACGGCATTAGGCAAATTATATTTTTGATATCAACTGTATTGTATTGTAAATATTGTTACATCATGTTCTTATTGGAAAGGGCATACATGACATGTCTTTCACACATTTCTATCTATGTATATACATAGCTCTCACATCATAAATATGTTTTAATCTCTTTATGTATGCTCCTATGTTTTTTATACTTCTTTTCACGATCTTCTACTTCCTCGCTCTCTATTTGTTTTAGACATACTCGTATATATTGTATTTGTTCAAATATATTTGATAACGAATTTTCCAAGTTTGGCCAAAATAACTGAAAGTATTCCAAATGTGGATGCACCGGTGAATGCTACGGATACCCTGGACGGATATGGTCAACAACACAAGGGTTCTTGAAATAGCCATAGTTAATAGCGAGTTGCTGACTAATATTAAAATCCAAAAGGTTTCCTACTTGAGTCATGTATTTAGAGGAGCAAAGTACAAATTACTGCACCTTATCATCCAAGGCAAAATAGAAGGCCGGAGGCAAAGGTGTTGGCAGGAGGAAAATCTCCTGCTCCGCAATATACGTGATTGGACTAGCATAAGGGGCGTTGGAGATCTTTTTCGGGTTGCTGGGGACAAAGATATCTACTCTCAGGTGATATTCAACGTTGGGGTAACCTGACAACACTGGGAAGAAGAAGAAGGCCAAAATATTTTAAGATTTATTTCGACGGAAGTAAATGTATTGCATTTGAATTGAATCCATTTCTTTTATTGATATTAAAGAGTTGTACTGTATTGAATTGTCGGCGACCGCGATTGTGCGGTAAGAATTCGCTCTAGGCAAGTGGCAGCCCCAGGTTCGATTTTTGGCGGATTTACTTCAGGAATAATAATAATTATAAAATGACAATTCATATAGTGACAGTAACACATTCCGCTTTAGGTGTAGCGTAATGTTTACCATGTATACAAAAAAATAATGATTTGACTCTTAGACCATTTACTATCTGAATTAATGTTTTCGTGTCACTTACATGCTACTTATTATACATTTTTATAGCGCTATGAGTGACAAGAGAATTGCGATGTTTGAAAATCTTCCGAATAAAAGGCTGCAGCCAATTTAAACTGCCAATCATCTTAGAACTGTGATTACCTACAATCGGAACTAAGGGTTTGATATGTCAAGACTGTGTGCTTTCTGAAGTGCAACAGCTTGCACGCAATTAACTAATGCACGCACAAGTGTCTTCCATTCGCAGGATGGCTGATAATAATCATACTCAATCACGAAGAATTGCACATGTATTGAATTGTATTCCATTGAATTATTTTGTACTGTTCTTTGTGCTATTTAAATTTACTTTTTTCCACTTCTCAGCACCCTTAGAGAAATGGGGTTGAAATATTTTAACGCGCTCTCTACAAGGTTTTATATATGATTTCACGTATTCACCCTTCTTATAAATAATTAAAACCATTTGGACTTAAATTTAAGCCTTTAAAACAACAATTAAGTAAAGTACATATTTTATGAAAACCTTACGTCTTTAACAAATAAGAGATAATTCCTAAATAAATAATCATTATTTAAACCAGGGGTCGGAAAACTACGGTCTGCGAGCCAAATCAGACTCGCCGCCTCTTTTTTATAAAGCATAATATGACCCGAAAACTAAGAATGGATTTTACTACTTCAATGTACTATATACGCTATAACGTAACGGTGCTGAGAGATAGATCGTATGTGGTACTTTTGTAGCTTTGCATTTGGTGGCCTCTAGTGTGACGTCGAGCAGTTATAATTCGGAAAAGTTTCGTGTATCATATGTATCGCTATTCTTTTTTAAATATAAATTATGTAAAATCTCAAAACAGGTTAGTATTGACCGATGAACATTTGATGACAAACGGAATAGCTGACCACCGATTTAAGGTGTTGTGAGATACGATCGTATGTGGCACTTCTGTAGCTTCACATTTGGTGGCCTCTGCTATGAAGTCACGCATTTATAAATCGGAAAAGTTTCTTGTGCCATATTATCGCTGTTCTTTTTTTTAAATATAAATTCTGTAAAATCTCAAAACAGGTTAGCATTAACCGATGAACATTTGCAATGCACTTTGATGACAAACGGAATAGATAACCGCCGATTTAAGGTGTTCTGAGATACGATCGTATGTGGCACTTCTGTAGTTTCGCATTTGGCGGCCTCTGGTGTGACGCCACGCAGTTATAATTCAGAAACGTTTCTTGTATCATATGTATCGCTGTTTTTTTCAAATATAAACTCTGTAAAATCTCAAAACAGGCTAGCATTAACCGATGAACATTTGATGAGAAACGGAATAGCTGACCGCCGATTTAAGGTGTTGTGAGATACGATCGTATGTGGCACTTCTGTAGCTTCGTATTTGGTGGCCTCTGCTGTGATTGTAGTCTTTTTTTAGTCTATTCATCATTATTATGTTACATTTCGTTCAACAAATTTGTTAAAACTTTATTTTCTTGTTATTTAAGTAGGCCTATGTATATCAAAGAGACTGTAGGCCTTTGGCCTACAGAGTCTAAAATATAATTGTTAACCTATTCATAGCGCACACACTTTTATCATACTTATTTTAGTAAAATAATGATTTCGATTGATTTATTTTCAAACTTTTGACTTACTTACTAAATTGTCTTCATTTTCAGCAAGCATACGTCAAGGTGGGCGCCAACACACAATTATGTATTGTCATTTCAACTATTTACTGTGAATATTGCAGGGCTGTTATATATTATTAAGCTCTCGTTAATTGTGTTGTTTTATATTGGGTGCTTACATAAGTTGTGTCCGTTGTTTTCCAATTTAAAAATGAGCACCAAAAGTAAAATAAAATGGTAAATGTTATACGTCATTCGAAAAAAAAAAATTGTTCTACAAGGTATAGTGTTTGCTTTTACGTTACCAATATTATTTTATTTGATTACAAGCCTTCAAAATAAAATGTGAAGTAGACGAAAGTGAGCATTTTCAACACCTCCAGTGGACTTCGATGAGGACCGCCTAAACCATATTATTCATGAAGATCCCCTTCAAACCACCGTAGAACTGTCCGTGCAGATGAATTGTAGTCACATGACTGTATACCGCTATCTTAAATCAATGGGTAAAGTCCAGAAGTTCGGCGCTTGGGTTCCACATGTTTTGAGTGAAAACAACAAAAATCAACGTTCGACAATTTCTGCTGGTTTGCTCGCGCGTCATCGAGCTACGCATGGCCACAAGCAAAGGTTCCTTTACCGCATCATTACTGGTGATGGAAAAAAAAATGGCGATGAAAAATGTTTGAAGGGGACCTTCATGAATAATATGGTTTAAGCGGTCCTCATCGAAGTCCACTGGGTCGTCCGGAACGCTCCATGTCTTTCAAGTCGAAATTACCGTCTGTGAAACGCAAAAAACCATCAACAAGCTGTCCTTGAATTTAAAGCATGTTCACCGTACACTTCGTAAATATCGCGAGCAGCTTTGGCAGTTTTATTCCCTCGATTGAACGCGAACAGAAGGAGGTGTCGGAAATGGTCACTTTCGTCTACTTGACATTCCGTTTTGAAGGCTAGTAATCAAATAAAATAATATACGAGTATGTAACGTAAAAGCAAATACAATATCTTGTAGAGCAGAAAATTGTCTTTCGAATGACGTATAACTTTTACCATTTTGTTTTACTTTTGGTGCTCATTTTTAAATTTGAAAAAAAAATGGACACAACTTATGTTAACACCTAATATTTAAAAAAATATTTTTTCGTAAATAGGTAAAATATATTTTTTTAAATGGATAATCCAACCCAAACTAGAATCATTATTGCCACCTAATTAAAGTCATTATGCAATTATACGAGTCGATAAATACAATCGCCTTTAAAAAAATTACGGTTCTAGATAATTCAAAGTATTAAATGATTATTTTTTTTTTTTTTGAATTCATACGGAAATTGGAGGGGCTTAAGGAACGCCTTTTTCATCTGCTTTGTGCTTTCTCAATATCTCATTTTTGTTTTGTATCGGAAAGTATAATATTTGTATCGAAAAGTATAATATTTGTATCGGAAAGTATAACATTTGAATCGAAAAATGGGATTTTGTAAAACACGCGCAAATTTTATTACAATAGTCGGAAACGTTGTCAAAGTTTTGTGAAATGCGAAAACAAGGTAAGTAAAATATATTAAAAAAATAAATCATCAACATCATCACCATCCCGCCATGTTCCTATTGGCGTAGATAGAGAAAAAATATTATTTTTAACCTAAGAAAGTACAATCATATATCTTTAAAGCAGAATGCGCTAAACTGGTTGAATTTGATAAATAAACGCCAAATTCACAAACTATTTCTAATTGTATAACCTCTTTAACTGTCCCACCGCCTCCTTTAATGTCGATTAAAATTTTCAGCGTTTTTCCGATCATGGACGTGCGTTTCGTTAAAACATGGATTGTTTATTGGCCTTCCCAGTTCACCTTTTCATATTTTTTCATATCGTCATTTACTCTGGAACCAGTTACAAACCAATGAAAGACTTGCTCCATCTTTGCCATGCTTTAAGGAGCGACTGAAAAAAAACTTTACTGTATACAACGAAAGTGTAATACAACACAATACAATATAAAGTTTATTAAGAAATTATGATGATGATGCAAACTCAGCAGACACACATGGCAACTAATGAAATGTTCACCATCCCTAGAGTTAAAACCCCTTTTGCCCAAAGGAAATATGCTTATTTGGCTCCCATTACATACAATGGCGTGCCGACTTCAATAAAGGTAAAGGTAGGAAAACCATTTAGACAGTCGATCGGAGCGTGGTTGTTATTGCGACAGGATTTTGAGTACTTGGGCTTTCAGGATGAATGACGAGTGGAAAGGATTTATGTGAGCTCGTGAGTGTGGGTCTCTTATTGTTGTTTTAGTTTTGGTTGTTTTTGTGTTTGTGTTTCTGTGTGTTTTTCTTTTTTTTCTTCTTCTTTTTTTTTTTTTTGTTTTGAATTTGTTTTGATTTTTATTCTTATGATTGTGTGCAGTATATTGTGGGATGAATATTTTTGGTCTTTCTGGAGCGATAATGTGTGAGGAGTTGAGTTTCGCAAGATGTTTCCAGTTGTAGTTGAGTGTCACTGTTTGTCAGGTTGATGAGAGCGTGCAACGGGGTTTTTTGTGTTATCGAAAATCGGAAAGAAGTATCGATTTATTTTTTCATGCTAAATATCCTCAGTGAGATACAGGCAAAAGCCTAGTTTACTGGGGATACGACAAATGAAAGGCAACAAACCCAGATCCATTAAAATTATATGTCCAAATCAAATTACCTGTTGTTTTTTCTCAAATTGTGTATATTTCTTGTCATGTGTATTAATAAAAAAAATAAATTAAATCCTAAATTTGAAGCGAAGAGTTTACAACCAGTGCATCCTTCCAGTACTTACGTATGGCTGCGAGACATGGACGCTCACAGTAAAGAACACACAAAAGCTCCAGACCGCATAAAGAGGCATGGAGAGATGCATGTTGGGATATACTAAAAGAGAGCGAAAACGAAACACCTGGATTCGCAATATAACAAAGCTAGAAGACGTTATAAAGGTGTGCAAAAGAATGAAATGGCAATGGGCCGGACACGTAGCCAGAATGTCAGACTCTCGATGGACATCCGAAATAATCCAATGGTACCCAAGAGGTAAAAAGAGGCATAGAAGAAGACCGAAGGTACGCTGGATAGATGAAATCAAACTCATTCAATAAGGTTATTCCGTATACGAATGATGATACTCGTAACAGCCCAGTTTGTAAATATGCCTAAAAAATATTACGATGGGGTAAATAATTGTCCAATACATAAAATAAAAGTTTGTCATCTATAAACAGTTCGCCATTTTTCCTGTTAGAATTTTGTAAATGTAAAGACAGTTTCGCAGATCTCTTCTTAGGAGCAATATCCCAGTATACTAATTAAAAATGAAGGATAGAGCCATGGCTAAAATTAATACTCTTTGAAATAAAATCCTCGCAGAAATATCCTTTGGACTCGCTCAGCTATCAGGGAATTTTGAATCCATCTCGGGTTCCAAACGATTGAGCCGCGCTCTAATTTATTGCAAACCAGATAATTATAAAGAGATTTCACACCTGCACCTTTATCTTAGATGTTGCCCAAAAAAATAAGGGAACGAAAAATGTCTGTGTTATTCGATGTGCTTTACAATAAAAAAAATCGTATTATTTTTATATAAGATACGAGATTTTCCCCCTTCACAATCAAGATACATTACAACAAAACTCGATGACGTGTGAACGATTTGTTTTTTTCACAAAATTTAAGCGAAACGTGTAAATGCCGTATATAAGGTTTTATTTTTCTAACTATAGGAACGATAAATACGTGTTCATATTTATGCAAAAAGGATTCCACAAAAAAAAAACGTTTTATAATTTATATAAATTTATTAATATTTATGAGTTAGTTAATAATTGATGTACGCGATTGAAACGTAGACGAGCCAAATGAATAAGGAGAGTGCAGTAAATGCATGTAATGAGAAGAATATATGGTATGTCGATGTATGACAGAATAATAAATGTATTTGTTAAGGATGGACGTGAGCTAAAAGCAGATGATGTGTTAAGTAGGCTGAAAATAGCATGATTGGTAGTGAAAGACTGACTTAATAAATTTAAAATACAAGACGACCTAGTAAGTAAGATGACCTAGTAAGTAAGACGACCTAGTAAATAAGACGACCTAGTAAGTAAGATGACCTAGTAAGTAAGACGACCTAGTAAGTAAGACGACCTAGTAAGTTAGACGACCTAGTAACTAAGACGACCTCCCAACTTGGAGGCTGCGAGTTCGATCCCTGTTGGAACCAAGATTTTTTTGAAAATAATTCAAGTTTGGTTTTCATTTATTGCTTTTGAACATCTTCTTAGTTTGTTGGAAGATATTGTTAAGATATAACTAAGCAATAAGCCTGCCGGATTGTCGTGTATACAGTGAAAAATTAGTACAATATAATGAAGAGGAGTTGTGGAAGGGAACGATTAAGAAAAGTAAGGTAAGACTAAATTAATTAAATTTTGACAAAATGAAAGGTGACAAGAAGAAGCTGTATGAGAGTCCGTTAGAATGTATAGGAGGTGAAGTAAGTACGAGTATGTCGTGATAGGAAAGTAAGGCAAATTATTCTTTCTTACTAAACCAACAGGGAAATGGCGTGTTGGGTGAAGTGTTTCTAATATTGATTTCCACAAGGTATTCCATACAATATTATCGATTCATACTGCGTTCCTCAATTTGGATTGGATAATTGGTCTACCCCACAAGGGACATAACGAAATGATAATTTCTTGTTTACTCGTATAATAGAAACATATACTATATACCATCATAAGTGACGTTGTATTCTCAGGCGCAAGGGTAAAGGGGTAAAAAGTCAGGGGCTAAAACTAATATATTTTTAAAGGCTTTCCTAAATTTAGTTACACCCCGTCGGCGTCATAACTCCGAAATTCGAAACTATATTATCATATATCCTATTTTATAGTTTTTGGTAATATGTAAATATTAGAACAAAAATACTTAAAAAAAAACAGATGAGTGAGGCTCTCGCGCGGTAGAGTGAAACTTCTTAGCTCATAGGAAAAGTTGATTTTATGCATTGCTTTTTTTTTCGTTTTTTATCGATTTTTTTAGGATTAGGAAATGGTTATGTGGAATTTTACAAAAAAACATCTCTTAATTAAATAGAAAATGGTTATGTGGAATTTATGTGGGACTGCTTCGGATATTAACATATGTATTTCATATCACATTAAGAAAGTAAATTTTCTTCTAAGATTGAGTGCGTTAGAAATCACTCATCAACGTATTTAAGTGACTGAATTTATGTGTATGTGTACATACTCATATGTGTAGGTTTGTGTGTATATGTATATATGTGCGTATACATATTTTTTTAATTTTATTTTATAGATATTTTTTTTATGTTAACATTTTTTTATTTTCAAATGTAATTGGGATAAGACTGTATTGAGAAAATAAATAAATTATCAAGGGAGCAAACACAAGACTTGTTTGTTATATAAAGGGGAAAAAATAGTGTCTGACTAAATAAATAACAAAACCAAACGATCATAAATATTACTTTTAATTTATCATCTTCTCCGTTTTTAACTCTATTTCCCCTTAGTATCATAAATAATAGACACGTTTACTCTATTCCTAAAATAAAACAATATACATAATTGTGTGAGATACTTCTTGTCAAATCATCTGACTATGACACAGCAAGTATTGAAATGTATTGTGATATGCAAAAATGGAATAAAAGAAAGGGACGGTCAATAATAAATGAATGTGACGTTTTTACGTATTACTTTATTTATTCAACACTTCATTACAAAATAATCTGATCAAATGTTCACCATCCCTAGAGTTGAAAAATCTTTTGCCCAAAGGCAATATGCCTATTTAGCTCCCATGACATACAATGGAATGCCGAATTAAATAAAGGCAAAGGGAGGGAAAAAATAAGGTAATCGATCGGAGCGTGGTTGTTATTGCGACAGGAGTTTGAGTTCTTGGGCTTGCGAGAGGAATGACTTGTAGTAAAGGTTTGTGTGACCTCTTGAGTGTGGTATTTTTTGTTATTTTTTTTTTTTATGATTATGTGCGGTATATTGTGGGATGAACGTTTTGGTCTGTCTGGAGTGATGAAGTGTGAGGAGTTTGATTTCGCGTGATGTATACATATGTAATTGAGTGTCACTGTTTGTTAGGTTGATGAGAATGTGCAACGGGGTTTTATATAATCAAAAATCGGAAAGATTTATCGATTTATTTTTTCATGCTATATGTCCTCAGTGAGATACAGGCAAAAGCCTAGTTTACTGGGGACACGACAAATGAAAGGCAACAAACCCAGATCCATTAAAATTGTGTGTCCAAATTAAATTACCTGTTGTTTTTTCACAAATAATGTATATTTTTTGTCATGTGTAAAATAAATAAATAAATCTGGCGGATCTATTGACAGTTTGTTATCTCTTCCAAGAAATCAGACAAAAGCTTATAAAGGAAACTACAAAGTCGCAAAAAAATTCAAATAATTCTTCATCTCTCTAAAATTCCCGTACAATATACACAGTAAAAAGAAAATTCAGAGGAAAAGGAAGAGATGGTGGAGAAGATTGAAAATTCAGAAATGAAACACGTTATATTAATAACTTCAAAAAAAGAATTTTTAAGTTGTTTTTTAAAACATACCAATGGCAAAGCGAGTCTAACATAAGTTTGTAACTGGTTCCAGAGTCTCACTGTATGGACAGTAAAGAACAAAGTAAAAAAAATATGAGTAGTGAACTGGGAAGGAAAATGAACAATATCTGTTTGAAAGTAGCGCAAGCATATGATCGTAAAGACACTGAATATTCTCGACGAGATAAGATGGAGTGGCGGGACAGTTCAGGATATCATACAATAGTTACATGATGTAAATTTTGCATCTTTTTCTCAAGTACAATCAGTTCCAGTATGAAGTGATGTAATCGCAATTTTACAGCTTAAAAATAAATTTAAGACAAACATTTATAAGACACTGCAATTTCTTAAGCTGTTCGTTTGTGATATCTAAATAACATACGCTCGCATGGTCCAAAATTGGAAAGAGCAGAGATTGTACGAACATAATTTTAGTTTTAGTAGGCAGGAATCTTCGCAACACTTTAAGGGAATGAAGGCTGAAGATTATAAAGTGTACAGGTACGGATAGGCTTTGTCTTGGCAGCTAAGCCTCCATCTTATTCCCAAACGACCTGTAGTTTAAACTTTGTGCTAGGGGGGGTTGCTTTCGTGCCTTGTCCCCGGGCGTAGATACCAATTTTCTCTCAGAGACATGAAATTGTAGAACATATTTCATCACGTCATGCTCCTTACGGAGTCAGCCGAGAGAACAGATCTCCAAACTTTTCTATCGAAGCACACAACTTTCGCCTTCACCATATTCATTAATCTCGGCATTCCCGTTCGTCTATTATTCGTATTTTTCACTTAACTTTCAACATCTGGTTCGTTTGGTCCAGCAACGTTTTGCTCTGTCTTTCTCTTCACACATTTTGCAGTTCTTACTTGTATATTCGCTTAGTTATCATTTCATCATTTACTCTCTCCACATGTCCAAACTATCATAAACCTCCCTTTTTCCTCTTACTTAAAACATCCTTTTAATTCATTCATTCAATTCTGATGCATTCATTCCACTTTCAAACATTGACACTCGTCATTTTTTTCCTACTGCACGTATCTCTACAGCATCAATCTTACTCTTTTCCTTCTTATGCCAAATCGAAGTTTCACGTCCACACATCAAGTTCCACACACTAACACACTTTTACGTATTGTCATTTTTGACATAACTTGATTTATTTTAAACATTAAGTGCTCCGTTTACTTTATTTCCTATCGTGACTCTTCTTTCTATGTCTCTTTCAACTTCCCATCACACGTTACCATACTGCTCAAATAACATAACTTATTAACCGTTTAGGAACGTGTTCCTTAAAGGAGAGATGATGATGATGGTTTGTTGTTAAATAAAACTCGTTTAGATCGCAATGCGGAAAGAGAGATTTAATTACCATTACCATTCTTGAATATGTGCGGGAATGCGCGCGCGATATGCCGCCGTCTCGTTTCTGCATTCGCAATACGATTAATGTCGTATGTTGGTATCATTCAGATTTGGGAACTGGCGCGACAGATGTGCTGCCCTCTCGCTCTAGCATGGAATGCGCTCCACGCCTGACAGTGAGTTGAATGACCGGCGTGTGGACCTTGCACTTGTTTGTTTTGAATTGTCAAGGTATGCAAAGGTCGTATCGCCGGTCATTGACCGAGCGTGCGAACGCCACAACCTGTTCCACTTTTTCTGAGTTAACCTATACATGGTACACACTTTTACTACACATCTTTCTATAACCATATCATTTGAATTCATTTTCAAACCTTTTACTAAACATCTCTCAAATAACTCACTTTTGATATCCTTTAAATTACCTTCATTTTTAGCATGCATAACCATATCATCTGCATACTGAAGTTCAAATACATTTACTTCACTCATTCTTACACCTCTCCCATCATCTTTTAGATCGCGCATATATTAATCTATGTATAAATTAAACAACCAAGGTGACATTAAACTTCCTTGCTTTACGCCTTTCGTAATTTCAAACCACTCACTGAGTTCTCCATTAACTCTACACATGCACTACTGTCTTCATACAGCAAGGTAATTATTGCACTTAGTAATTTATCAGAAAGTGTAGTACAATACAATAAATCGAAGAAAATCAGTGGCTTAGTTACATAACACTTGTCTACCAACTAAAGGGCTGTTGATTTTATTCTCGTTGCAGCCCAACCTTTTTCAAAAAGGCTTCAACCCTGATTTCTTATTAAGTCCTCTTTAATGTCTTTCTGGTTGGTTGATGGAAATTCACAGCATAATAAACCTTTCAGCTACAATATATTTCAGGAACATATTACAGTGTTTCATAAAACAAATTACAATATTTCAGGAAAATGTGATGTTACATAACATAACATACATATTTTATGTTTCCAGTCTAATATTTTCTTAAATATTTAAAAACAAACAAAATGTGGCTTGGCCCCATTTGACTGATACAAACCGTATATATTTTACAACCCTTTGTGATATTAAGAAAAATCACATTTATAAAATATCGATACAGAATGGGAAAAACTTGATTCGATTATGCAAATAAATGTTATGTTTTATTCGCGGTTTTTTGTCGATACGTCAGAAATAAAAAAAAAATATTTGGATATAAAAGACAATTCTATTTTTGAAGATATGTTACTACGGGGAAAAACATGGTGGCATATTGGTATAGTATTTGTCTTACACTCGAAAGTTTTGTGCTTGATTTTAGGTAGTGGTTCAACCAAATTATGCAAGTCTTTTTTTTTGTTTATTTAAGTATAAAGCAATATTAAACTGTTGTGAAAGGTTGGTTGAAAAAAAATTTGCCGCAATTTTTAGACCTGAATGTGCGGTATAACAGAAATCCCCCTTTTCTTCACGAATCTCTTGAATATTCGAAGCCTCAGGAATCACATGTTTTTTTAAAGTAAATCTATGGTTACAATGTAACGTTTACAATTCATATTTGCCTTTAACCCTTCCTTCCCTGCGATGTGTAACTAGTACACATTGCTTCTAAAAACTTTAATATCTCTATAAATACAATATAATAAATACTGGGTTCAGATTTTAGGTATTCCTCTTTAATACATTTACGCATTGAATGAAAAAATAATATTCTTCTTTTTCTTCTTTTAGGCCTATTGTCCTGTTATGATCCTGCATCATTGTTTCTCTCTTGTGATGTCGACTGCCAGCTGTCTTTCCACCTTTTGGGAAGTCATCCTGGAGGTCTGCTTGCTTGGGGGATACTGTTCCTGGCCATTCTTACGGCTCTTGGTTCCGTCATTCTGGATACATGTTCGTTCCAGAACCTTCCTCTCTGTCGTCCCCATCTGACAATGTCTTCAACTTCGCTCATCCTTCGGATTTCTGTGTTTCGTACTCTATCACGAAGGGTTCGGCCAGCGATACTCCTGAGTACCTTCATTTCGCTGGTTCGAAGGAGATTTTTGGTTCTGACAGTGTCGGCTCTGGACTCTATGCTGTATGTCATTATGGGGCGGACGCAGGTCTTGTATATCCTCACCTTGCTTTGGATGTTCATGTACTTGTTTTTCCAGATAGTGTTCTTTAAACATCCAGAAATAGCTGCGGCCTTTTGTGATTGTTCAAGCACTTCACCATAGAGGTTATTATTGCACATTATGCTAGCACCCGAGTATTCAAATTTTGTAACTTGTTCAATTGGTGTGTCGTTGATCGCCACACTGCATCCAACTTGCTCTAGAGTCATGTATTTAGTCTTGCAGGTGGAGATAGACATGTTGTATTTTTTGGAAGCAGTGTGGAATCGATGTAGCATTTGTTGCAGGTCTTCCTCTGATTCGTCTATGGTGGAGGCATCGTCAACATAGCATATGGTGTTTAGCATATTGTCGCCCATCTTGTATCGCAGGTTAAGGTCGGCAACTTCTTCTATAATTTTATACATAACCAAGTTAAATAGAAATGGGCTTAAACTATCTCCTTGTCTTACTCCTGGTTGGTGTTGGAAAGTCATTAGAGGGTTCTCCGTCTACGCGGATTCTTGTGAAGCTATTTAGGTTTATGTCTTTAATGGTTTTGGCGATGGAGGGTGACACGTTCCTTTCGAGCAAAATGCTTATTACATCTTTCGGCTGGATTCTATCAAAGGCCTTGGCAAGATCGATAAAAGCAAGCTAAGCAGTCTTGTTGTATTCCAAAGACTTTTCTTTAATTTGCCGCAGTATGAATATTGCATCCGTTGTAAATCTGTTTCTTCGGAATCCTTGTTGTTCATCTCTATTTTCAATTTTACTCTTAGGATGTTGGTGAAGAACTTGAGATTTTTTTTTAAAGAATTGGTTTAACCGAAGTCATATGTATCCTTATAGGCACGAATATTAGGCGGAAAAAATGCCTGTGCTATTCGATAGGAATAGTACAGTGCGGGATTCGAACTAGCGACATTCCGCTTGTAAGTCCAACGCGTTACCGCGCTGCCATGAACATCAAATGAACAAGAATAAGTTAAATAACATAAACAACGTTTAAGTGAATCGACATATTAATTTATTTAACACTTCATTATAAAAACAATCTGGTGGCCTTATTGTCAGGTGGCAATCTCTTCCAACCAACCAAAGTAAATAAATGAAGTTACACGTTCTCAAAAATATTAATAATAAATATTCATAATTATGAAGTTTATGAACAGTAAATAAATTAATGTATTGTAGGTTTATTGATAGCTACATAGTATGTACGAGTACATAGAAAAATATATTCCGAAATCGCACATATACGAGTATCTTAAGATATATAGCAGAAAATACAATTAAGAGATAAGCTATCAAAAGGTCTGGGCTCATCTCATAACATGCCTTTGACCGAGATACATCCCATCAATATAAGACGAGTCCGGCCGCGAGGACATCAGATGTTTTCCAACCCTGATGTCCTCGCAGCATACATACACGTATTTGTAGTAAAAGGGTATGATAAAGGATACGATCCTGAGAAAAATACTTATATTAATTAATTTATTTATTTAACACTTCATTGTAAACACCATCTGGCGGGCTATTGAAAGGTTGCTGTCTATTCCAACCAACTAGACAAAAGTAAATAAAGGATGCTACATAGATTTCGAGGTAAGATAGAATAGATCGGAAAAAAATATTAAAATTATTCATGATAATGCTAACATAGTGCTGTTTAAGTCTATTTAGAGGTCGTGTTCAATTTGGTTTTGCCTTGGGTATGCCCCGGGGAAGTTGGTCAAGGATTCGGAGGTAACTGTTGATGTCGGACTCAAATTAACTAACCGTGTTTCACAGCTGGTATCGGACAATTACTAACTTTTAGGTTTTGTAATTAGAATATTCACAGACTTTGATAGCACTGATGTTCTGTGAAATTTGTATAATTATTTTTATTGCTGCAAACTACAATATGCTTCACAAGTTTGGGATCCCACCAACTAAAATATGCTGGAACGAATACAATTATTTTTTTTAGAGATATTTATGATGTAGAACATTGTGGTTATTAATAATACACACCATATTGATCTATTCGCGTTATTAAATTATAGAAGTCTCGAAACAAGAAGGTTAAACAAGAGTACATTAAAAATATTGCAGTGTTGTTTCAACTGTCGTGCAATATTAAAATAAATGAGTGCTTATATTCATGGTAAATATTTATATATCTATTTACACGTGAAGTTCTTTACAAGGCAACAGGTCCACAGTAATATTCAAATTACTGCTCTGGAGGCTAACGAAAGAAAGACTGACCTACATTTTCGTTATAAACACAGGCTCCCGAAGCATCATCTGTTGCCTGACTAGTCCACCTACAGTATTAGCAGGGAAGACCAAGGTCTGAGTGTATGTGATGAAATGCAAGAAGTCTGAACGAGTGACATCTACGTGCTTAGTAATTAGTTGTAAAAATTGTTATCTATTTATAAGTTAGTACAGTACCTGGCGGTAAGTAATATACATCGGGCTTAAGAAAGAGACTGTCGGCCAAAATCGGCTAACTTCTGCTTTGTAGAGCGTCATCTCTGTCATTCATACACGTGTTCCGTCGCGATTTGTCAGTCGTTCTAGGGTTTGGTCGCGTCCATTTCAAAGTATATAGACGACAGAGACGACGCTCTACAAAGCCGAAGCTAGCCGATAATAACCATAAGTCTCTTTCTTAAGCCTGATGTGTATTACTTGCCGCCGGGTACTTGGCGACACTGTATATTTAAATTTTCAGCCATACTGGACGGACACTTTGTGTTTGAGAGACAAGTATTTATAATATGTATTAAAACATTTGCGATTTTTTCATTTTAAAAATGATGTTTTACGCCGTTTACGTGAAGCAATCCGAAGAATATGATCAGAATTGTGGACAAACAACTCCTGGATTTTTTCATTACGATAATGCACCACTTCACACTTTACTACTAATTCGTGAAAAAAATACCAAAACCAACACTGTTGTGATGCCACAACCACCGTATTCACCAGATATGCTCTTTGACTTTTTTCTGTTCCCAAAGATGAAGAGGATATTGTAAGGACAACGTTTTGCGACTATAGAGAAGATAGTGGCAACATCACTGGGTGATCTAAAAGCTACTCCTAAAAAGGTGTAACACAACTGTATTGCGGATTGAAAAAAAAAAACGTTGGCAATAATGTATAATATCTTATGGAGACAACTTTGAAGGGGACAATATTAATATTAATGATTGAATAAATATCATACTTCTGGATAAAAATGAATATTCTCGTTATTTTTTTATCGAACCTCGTATAATAGATGTACATCCATTATTTAAATAGACCATTTCAGAAATCTGCATATGGTGAGCGATAGAGAGCCTTGAAGAAAACCTACTTTCTAAATGCCACTGTTTAAATTGTCTTTTTTTATAAATGTTCTTGCTGCATTTTTTTATTTTAAATTACTTTTTCAAGACAGTGTCTCAAATAAAATATTTTTTGAGTCTACAGTGGCAGTCAAAGAAGGTTCTGTATCTACCCACCCGGTCCATTAACAACGGGATATTACAGGGGATGTTATTAATCCTAGATAGGACGCGGGCGGGTCAGATAAAGGGGTGGAAACTTGCTGTTATCGCGCGACATTGTGTAAGGTTAAATATAGGGATGTATATTTATGATACTACTAAATTAATAGTGGTTTTGACCTTTGCATTATATCTAGTGTATATTTAATATTTAAACTGTGTATTTGCTAACATTACTATCCTAACACTATCTTTGTATTTATAGAAACAATTTATTTATAATAAAAAGATGTACTTATATACAAGTAGTTATTTATAACACAAATGTGTACATACAAGTAGTTATTGATAACACAAAGATGCACATACAAGTAGTTATTTATAACACAAAGATGTACATACAAGTAGTTATTTATAATACAAAGATGTTCATCCATACAAGTAGTTATTGAACAGTAATTTTATTTATTTATTTTTATTTATTATTACACATGCCAAGTAATTTACATAATTTGCGAAAAAAGAACAGGTAATTTAATTTGGACATACATTATTTTAATGGATCTGGGTTTGTCGCCTTTCATTTGTCGTATCCCCAGTAAACTAGGCTTTTGCCTGTATCTCACTGAGGATATTTAGCATGAAAAAAATAATCGATACTTCCTTCCGATTTTTGATTACACAAAAACAAAACCCCGTTGCACGTTCTCATCAACCTGACAAACAGTGACACTCAATTATAACTGGAAACATTATGCGAAATCAAACTCTTCACACATCATTACTCCAGAAAGATCAAAAATGTTCATTTCATAATATACCGCACACAATCATAAGAATAAAAATAAAAACAAATGTGAAACCCAAAATGAAATAAAAATAAAACCAAAAATGTTCATCCCATAATTTACC
Organism: Odontocerum albicorne; assembly: GCA_949825065.1. Classification (NCBI taxonomy): domain Eukaryota; kingdom Metazoa; phylum Arthropoda; class Insecta; order Trichoptera; family Odontoceridae; genus Odontocerum; species Odontocerum albicorne. The sequence goes on along the minus strand of OX463866.1, from coordinate 12,123,482 downwards.
GTACATAATCATAAGAATAAAAATTAAAACAAAAATATACAGAAACACAAACACAAAACAACAAAAATTAAAACAACAAGAAGAAACCCACACTCAAGAAACCACACAAATCTTTTCCGCACGTCATTTCCACACGTCATTCATCCTGAAAGCCCAAGTACTCAAAATTCTGTCGCAATAACAACCACGCTCCGATCAACTGTCAAAATGGTTTTCCTCCCTTTATCTTTATTGAATTCGGCACGCCATTGTATGTCATGGGAGCCAAATAAGCATATTGTCTTTGGGCAAAAGAGGTTTTAACTCTAGGGATGGTGAACATTTCATTAATTACCAGGTCATCATAATTTATAATTATGTATACAAAAACTAACATACGTAGATACTAAATAACTAATTCTATCATATAATAGTTTTCCTACATCAGCTGATGGTCATTTCCTAAATACATAATATTGATAAAGTGTAGTTATTTTTGGGTAACGTAAGCCTCTCTAGGTCCGATTAAGCGTAATGCAAGTCCATTATCGGAGATGCTGAATGTTCTCGTTGAAATTAGAGGGGGTGGTGGGACAGACAAAGAATATTATACAATAGTGACAGTGTTAATTTTGTGTCTTACTTTTCTTACGTTCAACAAGTTCAACTCCTCCTGGTATAAAGTGTTTATCAGGTTAAAAATAAATCACAAACATTTTGAAGCCGCTGTACTTTATATTTTTTAATTTATCATATAGTTAAGGCATTAATTAACATTGGGAAAGTTTAAATATATTGTAATTTGTTTTATCAAACACTGTTTATTCCACTTTTGTAACGGTATAACCCTACCGGTTTCAAGGGTTTCACCTCAACATCAGGGGAGCACAAGTATTTTTTGTGCTCCCTTAATGTTGAGGTGAAATCCTTGAAACGGGTAGGGTTATACCGTTACAAAAAGTGGAATAAACAGTGTTTGATAAAACAAATTATAACGGTATAATTTGTTCAGGCGTTTCTCCGTTACATCCAAATAACAGAAGTCCAAAATTCGAAAGAGTAAATAATGCACGAGTAAAATTTTGGTTTAAGTAGGAACGAACCTTTGCAACATTTTAAGGGCACGAAGGCTGGAGAAGATCCTTTGGTTTACCTAATTTATTTGATTCATCATAAGAGTGTTTTCTTTTAATACTCCTCGGTTTTTAATTGTTTTATTTAATGGTGTTAAATGTCATTCTCAAAGAGACTACATACAAATTAATTATTTCCTTACATCAGGTCAATTCTTTATACCAAACATTCCTCATTATAAGGATTTCATCTGCATCCCGCATTTAGATCTTCGTACTATTCCCACTTTTATTTTGATCTTTTAAGACTGGTCCCATTGAGTATTCAGTCAGCATTTCAGACGTTCATACTGTTGGATTCGCACTATGATTGCGTTATTTATTTCAAGAAGTAGCCTTCTATGGTATGTACAATAGTTTCCCTTTACTCACAATCATAAATCTTATTTTCTTCTCTTTCATTAGAAGCTGTGCTAACTATACCCAATAACATTTGTAGACTAGAACAGTTTCCATTATCGTGGAAGTAGTGAAGTTATCCATCCTGTCGTGTAGCTCATGATGGAGCATTTACTTTTTTATGGTATGATTAAGCTATCAAGTACGAGTATTATTGGAGGGAGTAAGACACTGTTTAATTAATTGAGAAGCTGAGGACTGCCAATGAAAATTGGTCGAGACTCCGTAAGATTGACTCAAAAATGAGATCATTTTTATACACGATGAAGAAAATATAAGCAGCATTTTGGAAATAATAATGTTTTTATTTATTTATCACTTTTATTGCAAATACAATCTGGTGGGCTTATTGCTAGGCGGCATCTCTTCCAACCAGACAAAAGTAAATGAAGCAAGTTACGTGGTCGCATAAATCATTCAAATGACTATCCATCCTCACGAAATCCATAAACATATACGTGAGCACATGCCCACGAACCCCACAAAGACGGATAATCACCCGAACATTCTTTTTCATATAAAGTGAGATATCATCAATCAAAAGGAAAGGAAAGGATGGTGGAGAAGAAAGGAAAATAAAAATCAGGAATGAAACACGTTATTTTACTGACTAGAAATTAAGAGGGGTTTCAGTCGCTTCTTAAAGCATGCCAAGGACGGAGCGACTCTTATATTGGTTTGTAACTGAGTCTAGAGTCTCACTGCATGGACAGTAAAGGACGACGTAAATAAAGAGGAGCGGTGAACTGGAAAGGCCAACAGACAATCTCTGTTTGAGCGTAGTGCTAACCCATGATTGGAAAGACGCTGAAAATTCTCGGCGAGATAAGAGGGGGCGGCGAGACAGTAAAGGGTATTATACAATAGAGACAGTATATAAATTTGGCGTCTATTTCTAACAATCAACCAGTTCAATGCCTTCTGGTATGGAGTTATATGATCAGGTTATATAATGTTCTGGGTTATATAAATATCGTTTTATTTAGAAAGAATTTGGCGCAACAAGGTCTGAGTGAATGTGATGGAATACAAGTAGCCTGAACGAGTGGACTTGTTTTTGCTAAATAATTAGTTGTAAGAATTGTTATCTAGTTATAAGTAGTACGTAGGTGTTAATTATTTCTAAGAAATCATATATTAAGATTGTAAAAAATAAAAATAAAATGACATGTAGGAAAATAAGATTAAGTAAGTTCATAAATAATAATATAAAATTAAGATTAGTTAAATAATAAATGTGTTTATAGGTATAGCCTGGACCAATATTTGAACAATATATTACTTTGTTTAATAAAAAAAAAAGATGGCTATTAAATAAAATGAACTGTATAAAGATCTAACATAAAATTTAAGCAAACCACAAAACAATTGTTTTCCAAATGTAACGCAAATGAAATTCTTTAATTAAATATTCAAAATCTTAGCATTTCTTGAATTGAACCCTATTCGTATTTGGCATTGTATTTTAGCAGTGGCCTCTCTAGCGCAATTCTAATCGCGAATAAAACCGTCCAGATTTGAGTTAAATTCAAATTAACGCACCAGTTCAACTTTTATCGCGAGCTCTGGGTGGAATATAAATGGGCTTTTCGAACCGCAGGTTATCTCTAAATATTCTCATTATTTCTAAAGAAAAATATCAAATATTTCAGTTCGGTAATAAAATGCTTAAAATAATCCTAGGGACAAGACCATATTTAGCAGTTATTACTAGCTGTCGTATAACTCTGGTATAGCCAAAGTGATCGAATGAATTTGACGATTCAATGATATGAATTTGATGATTCAATGATATGCATTTGATGATTTAATTATATGAATTTTATGATTAAATGATACGAATTCGATAATTCAATGATATGAATTTAATGATTCAATTGTATAAATTTAATTATTCAATGATATGAATTTGATGATTCAATGATATGGATTTGATGATTCAATGATTCAACAATATGAATTTGATGATTCTATGAAACGAATTTGACGATTCTATTTACTGGCTACTCTAATCTAGTGGCGTCAGGGACCATTTTTGCTGATATAATTAGCCCAGAGAACTTAAATGTACGAGGGTCATCCAGAAACTAAGATTACAAGGGCTCCTGGAGCCGGGGGAAATTTTTTGTTTCAAAGTTGGGGCACCTAGCGTGTAGAAGGGATCCTAACGGTCAGTTTGTTTGGTCCCACGTGTTTGTCGGCCATTTTGTTCAGTCACAGTAAAATTCTTCCGATGGAGAGGTCGTCGTGCGCTCCCGTCAACTCTCGTCCGTGCGAGACCCGCGCGGTCATCAGTTTTTTGACTTTGCAGAACAATACCGCCGCGACTATCCATCGGAAACTCGTGGAAGTTTATGGTAGTGATGTGATGAATCGACAACATGTCACAAAGTGGGTTAGGTTGTTCAGAGACGGCCGTACTGATACTCACGACGGGGCAAGGCAGTGATTTCTGACGAATTTGAGCCAAAAATTGAAGAACAAGTGCGAAATGATCGCCGTGGGACACTTGACGACCTTTACGAAGAATTTTCTGACATTTCTTGAAGTCTCCTTCGTAATATTGTGTCGCAAAAACTTGATTGCAATAAGTTGTGTGCGAGATGGGTGCCCAGAATGCTCACACCGAAGCACCGTCAAAATCGCGTGACCGCCGCGCGTGAAGTTTTGGATCGTTTTGCACAGGAGGGAGAAGCTTTTCTGGACTCTATATAACGAGGGATGAGACGTGGGTGCGTCACTATACCCCAACAATTTTTCAACGATCAGGAGGTCGAGGATGCTGTGAACAAGTGGCTGAAAGAGCTGGCGGCGGAGGTCTATGACACTGGCATACAAAAGCTGGTGCCCCGACTACAAACATGTCTCGACCTCGACGGCAATTACGTTGACAAATAGTTTAATATATTTGTGAAGTATCCTGTGAATTTCAATTAAATACAATCATTTTTCGATAAATGTTATAACCTTACTTTATGGATTACCCTCGTATTTGAACGGTGCTGACTGCAGAACTTCAAACATGTGCATGAGGTTTTTTTTACCAGGGCTTCTTGATCATTGACAGGAGTTGCTGTGATGAAAAGGTAATGCAAATAATCCAGATGGCTAAGCAAGCGATGAGTGGCCTGGAAAGATCGAGGAATCCCGAGAAAAACCATGACTCGATACGTCCCGATACGTAAACTTTTTAGCTTCAATATTATCACAGATCACATTTTGTGTAACTGCGATAATAATCGAGAAAACGATTTCCGAAGCTATCTTCATTCAGCCTTTCTTTGGAATATCTTTAGACCGATTTGCTACTCCGATCTGGTGGCGTCAAATGATAGTTTTGCTGCATTCGAAATTTTCTGTAAAAGTGCAGCAAGTTGCTGCGATGTTAAAAGTACAGCAAGTCCTGTCGTGTAAAAGTACAGCAAGTTCTGACGTCCTGTCATGCTGTACTTTTATAGAAGTCTTAAATCCGTCATCAGTACTATTCTTTTCATACTCAGATGTGTCCCTACCGGAGAACTCACTCTTAGCTCCGGAGAACTTCCTTCTTCCTCCCTGCATAAAGTTGCGTTCATAAATAAAATAAATAAGATTTGGATCTTCTTCTAATGAAAATCGCGTCGGACGAAGACATATTTTGTCCCCCATAACAACGTGGCTGATGGTGGGATCCAAATGATAATTCTTTGAACAAAATTCGATTGGTTCTAAAAAAAAAGATGATTAAGTCAATAAAATAGAAATAAGTAGCACTCACCGAGGGATGCGGTTCCTGTCCTCCCTTAGCGGTACCAGGGGCCGCGGGGGGCTGAGCCCCGCGGCGCCCTGGGGTGCCGCCACCGCTGCCAGCGCCCCCGGATCCTGCTCCGGCAGCACCAGCAGCGCCCGAGCCTGAAGAGGCACCGCCACCGCGGTCGCCGCCCGGACTCTTGGCCGATGGAGAACTCCCGGTGGTCCTATGGAGAAAGAAAAAAACGTGACAAATATGAAAAATGTATTGATTCATTTATATTTAGATTGGTTTTTATCACATGTGGTATCTGATGTCTTATTTCTTTAAAGGGTGGGTGTGCGCGTCCTTTGCATGTCCATCTCTACATTCGTTACACAGAATTTTGTAAGCCGATATTCCCAGTGTTGCTGTAGAAATGCGTGTATTGTGGATAAATACTGAAGTGAATGCTGTAGAAATGCGTGTATTGAGAAGAATACATGAAGGAAAACATATGACAGAATACGGAATTAAGTGTTGAGGGATGAATGTGAACTTAAGGCTAGTGTGTCCACCAACCACCTCCATTATTAGCTAGGACGACCAAGGTCTAAGTGAATGTGATGGAATACAAGTAGCCTGAACGAGTGGACTTGTTTTTGCTAAATAATTAGTGTAAGAATTGTTATCTAGTTATAAGTAGTATGACGGTGCTAATTATTTCTAAGAAATCATATATTAAGATTGAAAAAAATAAAATAAAATGCCATCTAGGAAAATAAGATGAAGTAGGTGCATAAATGATAACATATAATTAAGATTAGTTAAGTAATAAATGTGTATATAGGTATAGCCTTGACAAATGTTTGTACAATAATTTACTTTGTTTAATAAAAAAAAAAAGTGTTAAGAAATACTAAAAAAAGTATATTGAGATGGTTTGGGCGTGTGAAACGAATGAATGAAAAAATATATAGTGCAAATATAAGTGGAAGGCGTGTGAAAATACCAAAGGAAGCATGGTTTGATATAGTGAATTTTATTCTGAATGAAGAAAACGAAGAAGTTGTATGAGAAGGTGTATGTATGTAGAAGTGGCTAAGGGTGTGTGTCGGGATCGGAAAGTGTGGCACTCTGTCTTCTCTATCTACCCCGATAGGGAGATGGCGTGATGGTATATATGTAACCTTTGTTGGTGTATATATTCATTACATAATTCAAATAGTCTGTCGAGCTTTACAAGTAGGCTGGCTGATTGCAAAGTTGATGATATATTGAATTTGTATTATTGTCAAATTGATATGGTGAGGTGCGAGCAACTAAGTAGGGATGGCCCAGTATCGTGCGATCAACTGTGTATATTGTTAAATTTTTATAATCATTTTGATTCGTGAACCTACTTATATATTTTTTTAAATGTCTTAATATTTTGTTTTGTCAAATTGTTATAATTTGTTTTTGTTATTTCAAGATAATTTTGTTAACGTTATAAATGAAGCGAAAATTTCTTTATTAAAATATTTCTTTAAGGTATTCGTACATTGTACCGGTGATGAAAAATAATCTCATATTTTGAGGTAGGTGGTGATTTTTGTGGAATCATGTCTTCTTGGATAAAAAAATATATAAGTTTTTTGACAGGGGGAGAGTGATACGTGAGGAGCGTTTGGGAGATAAGGGAGATTTAGAATGACGAGGAAACTCAGCGTGTGGTTAGAAGTTATCAGATATAATAATATATTTGTTGACATAACAATCTCCAACACTAACAAGGCTATCGATAGCCGAAAAAAGGAAGGTAAGTTTGGAAAAAAAAGTGAAGAAAAATCAGCAAATACACACTAATATTGTGGGTTCTAGAGTTTAACAGTATGAACAGTAAAAAACGACGGGAAAAATTAAAATCTTTGATTTGGAATCTTAGGACAATCTCTTTTGGAGTCGTAAGGCAATCTCTGCTCGAGTCTAAGAGCAATCTATACTGGAGACAAAAGGCAATCTCTGCTCGAATCGAAAGGTAATCTTTGTTGAAGTCAAAAGGCAATCTTTGCTCGTGTCTAAGTAAAATCTTTTATATGGATAAAACGTAGTCTCTGCTTGAGTCTAAGGGAAATCTTTGCTGGAGTCAAAAAACAGTCTCTGCTGGATTTTTAAAGCTACTCGTACATCTGTTGGAGTCAAAAGGCAATCTCTGCACGAGTCTAAAGGTAATCTTTGCTGAAGTCAAAAGGCAAACTTTGCTCTTGTTTAAGTAAAATCTTTTACATGGACAACAAGTAGTATCTGCTTGAGTCTAAGGGCAATCTTTGCTGGAGTCAAAAAACAGCCTCTGGTAGATTTTAAAAGCTACATCTGTTGAAGTCAAAAGGGAATATTTGCTCAAGTCTAAGATCAATATTTGCTGGAAACGAAAGGCAATCTCCGCTCGAGTCTAAAGGTAATTTTTGCTGGAGACAAAAGGCGATCTTTGCTGTAGTCAAAAGACAATATCTGTTTGAGACAAAAAGTAATCTCTATTGGATTCTAAATACTCGTACAATCTCTGCTGGAGACAAAAGGCAACTTTTGCTGGACTCAAACAGCAATTTTGGCTGGATCACAGGATAATCTCCGTGTGATCTGAAAGTCGTTAGACATCATCGTCGAAATATTTATATGGAAGTGTAACATCCAGATAACATACGTACACATAGTCAATAATTGGTAACATTATATGCTTATTTAAAATGTAATAGGAATTTATATTATTTAATTAATGACTGTTCGTATCGGACCTGATTGGTGTCACGAATGTTATAAATTAGTTTGAAAATGGCGATTTAATCGCGAGAAAAATTAGCCACAATTGCATGTATTATATCATTATATAAAACACAGACATTTTAAATTTTTAAATCGTTTCAAACATGCTATTTACAAATAAATCAATTTAATATGGGAAAAAAACACGTAACTCTGAAATTTTAAATTTATTATCTTTAATGTAACAGGACAAGGAAATATTGAAGCATAAAAAAGTTATTTATTTAAAACTATTTTTAAGTTGATTATTAATGAGGTGTATGGCTGTGCGATAAAGCATTGACCTTCCATATTGTATTGTACTGTATTCATTTTTATTGTATACAGTACAACCTGGCGGGCTTATTGCCATGTGACAATATCTTCCAACAAACCAGAAATGTGTTAAAAATTCCTTTAGTGAAAACCTTGAATCCTTTTTTTATCTAGATTCCAACAGAAATCGAACCCGCAACTTCCGGGATTGATAAAAGTGTCTTACCAACTAGTCCATGAAAGTCATCCCTGCGGAAGGGTGCCAGTTCCATCCCCGCGCAGTGCTACTTCTTTTTAATGACACAGGCATTGTTTTGCCTAGTATTCGGGGGTGTAAGGATGTCTAAGATTTCGGTCATATCTATTTTAAAAAAGAGACAAAAGAAAAGTCCGGTGTGTTCCGATCCTCTCAATTCCGTGTACCATCGGATCCAGTATAGCGGTATGACCGATGAGTTTGCTGGTTTGTAACGGTTCACTCACTTTAAAAAAACCTCCACGGCACAGCTTCGTTTTCCAACTGAATTGACGTTGGAACGACGAAGGGATTCTTTACTACGAGGTCCAGCAGCGACGACTAAGATATTGGAGTATTTCATCATTGAAAAAATACTGTGAAATATTTTAGTTCTTCATTTATAGAACGAAGTGACTAGGGATAAATGTCTAAATATATAAGAACAGTTAAAAGGTCATTGTGTAAGGAACACCACAATCAGAGAGGTCTGTGAGGTCCAAGATGTGGTCAGATGGGGATGACAGCGTCGACGATACTGGTACCAACATGTACAGAGAATGAATTCCACAAGAATTCCATACATAGCTCTGCATGAGGTGCCGGATGGACGGCGTCCGCCAGAGAGACCCCCGAAACGATGGAGAGATAGCTGGAGCTCAGCATCACAGGAGGACAATCCTGCAGTAACAGAGTCTTGAGAGTCCGCAGAAAGTTTAAGAAGAAGAAGAAGTTAAAATGTAAACCAATAAACAATCTCTGTTTGTGTTTACTCAAATTTATGATGGGAAAAATCTGAATTTAATTGGTAAGATAAAAAGGGACGGTGGCAAGCTGAAATTATGATTGGATTTCTTAATATTGATTTGGTGTAACTTTTTTAATTAAATATTATGAAATTAAAATCGGTCAAAAATGGAAAAGTGTAATCGAAATTTTAAAATATTTTTGATGAACGTGCCATATTTTTGATGAACGTGCCGTGTCATATTTTTGACGAACGTGCCATATTTTTGATGAACGTGTCATATTTTTTGATGAACGTGCCATATTTTTGATGAACGAGCCATATTTTTGATGAACGTGTCATATTTTTGATGAACGTGTCATATTTTTGATGAACGTGCCATATTTTTGATGAACGTGCCGTGTCATATTTTTGACGAACGTGCCATATTTTTGATGAACGTGTCATATTTTTTGATGAACGTGCCATATTTTTGATGAACGTGCCATATTTTTGATGAACGTGTCATATTTTTGATGAACGTGCCATATTTTTGATGAACGTGCCATATTTTTGATGAACGTGTCATATTTTTGATGAACGTGTCATATTTTTGATGAACGTGCCATATTTTTGACGAACGTGCGATATTTTTCTCTGTTTTGCATATAAATATTTTTTTTTGTTCTGACTATAACATTTTTTTTTTATTTTGTATTGTTTTCCATTTTTACAATGTGATATGTTTTTAAATTTATATGATTGCTGTTTTTATTTCCACTTTGTTTCTCTTTTGTATAAATAATTTGAACTTTGATACATGAGATTGAAGTGTGTGCGAGAAAAAAGACTGAAAAGAGCCTAATATATGCGGCAGGAATGCGTGCATTGAGATAAATACATGAAGTGACAATGTATGATACGAAATTATGTGATAAGAGCTTAATGTAAACATAAGGCTTACGTGTTAAGTAAGATGAAGAGCGGTACCTTGAGATGGTTTAGGCACGTGGAACAAATGCATGAAGAATTACCAACAAAACAGATATATAGTGCAAATGTGAGTGGAAAGCGTGTGAGAGAAATAACAAAGAAAGTGTAATTGGATCAAGTTAATGCAATTTTGGAAGAACGAAATGTTAAACGTCTGAGAAATCAAAAAAAAGAGAAGGTGTATGGACGAAGAAGATGTAAAATATGTGTGTCGGGGTATGGAAAAATCTGGTTTTCAGTTCCAGCAGGAACATGGCGTGATGTATCTTTGTATACTTGTATTAAATTATTTTAAAGCAATAAATCCGCTGTAGGGCGTTCCAAAACATACATAAACACTTTTAAACCGTGCCGTTAACTTGAATTTTCTGAAGAAATTTGCCATACCACTTATTTGTTAAAAGTTGAAGGATGAGGAAAACTTTTATTTCCGGCAAGATGGTGCACGTCCCCACTTTCATCTCGATCAAAATTTATCGAACAGGTGGACTGTCAAGGTAGTATTTAATACTCCCTGCACTCCCCAGATATTACACCAATGGATTTTTAGGTATGGGGATTTATCAAAGAAAAAGTTTATGGCACTAAACCGGTAACAGTAAATGAATGAGAGCAGCCATTGAAAGAGAATGCGCCCAAATACCAAAACAAATTATTCGAGATTTCAGGAATTCCACGTTATCAGCAGTGCATGGACCAGAACGTTAATTAATTAAAGCATTAGCGATAGTTAAAAAATATATGTCTGTCTTATTTAACCTTTCCCTTCCTGTGCTAAAAAAATCCGCGCGTTCTGATGCTGTGTATTCAATACACATGTTAAAATGAGCGATTTCAAATCGGAAAAATAAGAATATTCATGGCCAATCGCTTAAATTAATAAAATTTGAAGTCAAAAGTGAAAATAAATGAAATTTAATTGCTGAAAACATGAAAAAACATCGGCCGACGTTCACAAAACGGGCGAAGCGATCACCTCAAATGGATGCCTGAAAGGTACTGAAGCGAGGGAACTGAGATTCTTTTTCTTACGTTCCCATATACCGAAAAAGAGTGAGAGTGAGACGTGAATAGCGTCGCTTCCTCACCGATATCAGTTTTTTTAGAATGAATATACTAACGTCACACACTGGCACACGTTTGATTGTATTGGTGAATTTATTCCCGATTTTCACAAAATATCTCTGATGTGGCCGATAAGTGCTAATTACTATTAATATTATTTTTTTATTCAATGCGTAAATTTTTTTTCATTCAATGCACGCTGTTGTGGGAAAAAATAAGTCCTTAGGCAGCGCGATCTACACTAGAAGTTCGAAATATTTTTTTATTATTTTTATTAGCGCAATGTCACATAGTGACGAAGAAGGAACTTCCCAAAGAGATTCCTTCTCTAGTGGATAAAAAAACAATTGTTAATTATTAACTGATGATATTTTTACAGTTTCTTAAAGAAATTTACTATCTTCAGTAGGGATTTCCAACCCGCGGCCCGCCAATGTATTTTATGCGATCCGCGAGTTGTTTTATTTTTTAAAATAAATCATGAAGGAAATGACGATAAGATATATTTGTTATTTCCTTAAATCATGAAAGAAACAACAAACACATTCTAGATTTCCGACATGAATAAAAAAAATTATACCAAAATATTTAAAACCTTATTTAAATATGACCCGAAGTAATGCTCGTATATAATATTGTGTTATAAACAGATAAAACATAAAAAGAAAACTCAACTAAGACACTTATTTATTTCTTGTAATATATTGGGTCCTTACATATGAAATTGGCGTTTTGTTTGGGAGGAACATAAAGTTGATTTTTTTTTAATATAATATATTTATTTAATCAAAGTATGTACCATTGCTATCTATGCACTTTTGCCATCTCATAGATAGTTCATCAATCCCTTTACTAAAAAAACCATTCGGACGGGAATCAATAAAATCTTTGAAGTCGGTTTGGACTGCCCCATCGGGGTTGAATTTTTTCCCTTGCAAGAAGTTATCCAAATTTCGAAAAAAATAGTAATCTGTCGGGGCAAGGTCCGGAGAGTACGGTGGATGTCTTAGACATTCCAATTGAAGCTCTTCTAATTTGGTAGCCGTCTGTTGTGCAGTGTGTGGTCTAGCGTTATCATGAAGCAGCAGTGGCCTAGAGCGATTAACCAGCCTCGGTTGTTTAGCAGCTAGCTTTTCCATCATGGTTTGCAGTTGCTGACAATAGACATCTGCCGTAATCGTCTGGCCAGATTTAAGAAAGCTGTAGTGAACGACACCAGCACTAGTCCACCAAACGCTCACAAGTAACTTTTTTGGAGTCAATTTTCGCTTGGGGCATGGTTTGGCTGGTTCGGCAGGGTTCAGCCATTGCGATGAGCGCTTCCGATTATCATACAGGATCCACTTTTCATCACAGGTAATGATTCGATTCAAAATCCCTTCATTATTGTGCCGGTTGAGTAATGCAACGCAGCAGTCAACGCGCGTTTGTTGATTTGCTTCATTCAATTCGTGAGGACCCACCTTTCGAAACACAAATACTTGAGTAAATAGCTGTATAAATTTGAATTTGAAATTCCTAACCAAAGAGAAGATATTTGAGATCAAAGTTGCCAGTACGGCAAAACGCCGGTTTCGTATGTGGGGACCTAATATATAAAAATTAATATGATTTTATTTATTTATTGAGGTGTTTATGTTATATGCTACTCATGTGATGTGAATTTAATAGATATATACTCATTTAAAAGATACTCATGTGATTTAAGTTTAATTTAATAGATACTCATGTGATGTGAATTTAATTTAATAGATACTCATGTGATGTGAATTTAATTTAATAGATACTCATGTGATGTGAATTTTATTTAATAGATACTCATATGACGTGAATTTAATTTAATAGATACTCATGTGATGTGAATTTAATTTAATAGATTCTCACGTGATGTGAATTTAATTTAATAGATACTCATGTGACGTGAATTTAATTTAATACTCATTAAAAGTTATAAATTATAGATATATACTCATTTAAAAGATACTCATGTGATGTGAGTTTAATTTAATAGATGCTCATGTGATGTGAATTTTATTTAATAGATACTCATGTGATGTGAATTTAATAGATACTCATGTGATGTAATTTAATAGATACTCATGTGATGTGAATTTAATATACGAGTGTATCAAAATTAATATAATTTTATTTATTTATTGAGGTGTTTATGTTATATACTACTCATGTGATGTGAATTTGAAAGAAAAAAAAATATATAATTTGAAATTAAGGCATTGACACTGTAGAGGTTTAACGACGTTGTAATTCGTTAAGTCGAACTCTTTATGCTCCTCTGATGATGAGATAAAAACCTTGAAACCGGTAGGGTATACCGTTATTCACAAAATAATAAACAACATTTGATTAAACAAATTTCTAAATCAAAAAAATAATTAGAGAATTTCTCGACTCCTATGGTTAAGTCGTTTGGCTTACAAACCATGGGTCTTGAATTTGATTCTTGGTGGTATCAATTTTTTTCTTCCTATGATTTTGGATTGGTAAGACAGAATATGCCTGAAATATCTTTTACAGGCGTTTTGTAGCAGCTTATTAGCACGTATACTTGATACAGTGCTCTTAGGACGATAGTGATAAAGTCACGAAAAAATACATAACAGCGCTATATAAATCTAAATAAATTGGAGAACGTAACCACGTTTTTAGGAATAAAAATTTTGATATGCATATTAATTGAAAAAATAAAAGTGTGCCCCGCGAGCCTTAACCCAACACCTGTTATGGTACGCGGCCCAAAAAGGCTGGCCACTCCTGATTTTAAGAGAGATATGACTTTTGATAAATGAAATCATTTTAGATTAAACAACAGTGAGATGTGTATTTTTTGAACAAAAATTTAAACGACTTTGTCTTGAAATCTATCGTCACATTAAAATTTACTTGAGGAACATAAATAAATCTTTTTTACTATCGTCAGTAAAACTTTTTTAATAGCTGTATATAAATAAACAATTTCAAAAGATTTTAGTGTGCCTTTTACAAAATAATAAAAATAAAACGATCGGTACTTACTCGAGTTGAGCTCTTCAGGTGGTTTTCAGTAGATTGTTCGGCCATATTGTGTGTGCGACGTGGCGGTTGTGACAGGAAGTTGTGAAAGCGCCCAAGTCGGAAGTCCGCCATGTTGAAATGAGCCATGGAACAAAAGGAAACAAAACTCTATGAGAAATAATAAATACCATATTTTATATGACAATAAACATACAAATATGAACATTGAGGAAAAAATGTTACATTTATTATTTTTCTTCGTTATGATCTCAATGCTGACCTAATATTATATAATTATGATATAACATATAAGGACAATACTTTACCTTTGGAGTTAATTTATCTAACAATGGAGGATGGAAGAAAGAAGAACTGGAGTGGCAAAGAATGAGATGTCAAATCTGAAAAATATATGGAAGAACAGAGCCATCACCATCACGACGAAAATGCGTCCAGTTAAGTGTCTCACATGGCATAAAGACTTGGACTCTGATAGCAAGGGAGAGTCGTAGAATAGATAAATTTGAAATGTGGTGTTACACCTCTGTATATTGAAGATATGAGTTTCTCCACAACCCTTATTTTTGTGTTGTTTTCCATCTTTCTTCTCCTTTCTAAATATTTGGTAAGATTTTTTTTTGACTGTATTTTTTTCGTTCGTTTGTTAATAATTTAAGAATATTTGTACTCCTCTGTTTGGTTTTTTTTTACTCCTCTGTTTGGTTGGAATGAGGTTACCGTTTGGCAACAAAGTCTTCGTTAATAACTTTTTTAAATCAATAAATAAAACTCTGTAAGATAAACTGTTTCAGAGTTTGGTTGTACCCGACGTTTTAAAAACATGGCAGTTTTCCCCTTCAGGGTTTGTTCTGTAAGTGGATGCGTGCTGAATATCAATGGCTAGCAGAATCTTAACAGAAAAGTGAGTGCATGAGTTCATCTCGGTACACAGTTGTAAAGTAAACGCGTGGTTCCTTCCCACTACGAGATAACAACCGGGATGGACCCATGCGCTCACGCTATGGTTGAGACCCTATTTTAGGCCAGCGAAGTTGACTACGAATAAACACAAAAGATAAAAACTATATTGTTTTCGAAATGCCGGCATCATAATCCAAATATCACGCAAAACCTTATCCAACACTCATAAATACCTTCTCCAACTGATATGGCGAACCGCGAAAGCCTGTAAACATATATTGTATAAATGAACCTCTTCAAGCCATTTGCATGTTAGGAATGGCAGAGTATTCAAGAATTACTTTTCTTATCTTAAAAATATTAAATTAAACTTAGATATTTTTATAAAGTATTTAAGTTTTTTTTTATCGCATAAGAACATGAACACGGATTGCAAATAAAGTGAATTATAAATTATGTTCATGAACAAAGATACAATCACGCTATTTCCCTGTCGAGATAGGCAGAGAAGACAAAGCGCCAGAATTTCA
The DNA here is from genome assembly GCA_949825065.1 of Odontocerum albicorne. NCBI lineage: Eukaryota > Metazoa > Arthropoda > Insecta > Trichoptera > Odontoceridae > Odontocerum > Odontocerum albicorne. Next base: position 12,107,719 of record OX463866.1, on the reverse strand, counting down.
TATCCCGAGACACGTTTTCAACTTTTTCTATGTCTACAATATATACCTTTTAACACAACTCCTACGATTTCTGTGACTTTCTACATTTCATTCTTTTAAACCAATAGTTTGCAAACTTTTTTCGGCCGCAGACTCCTTTACCAAAAACTTTTAAAACCGTCTCCCCCCTAGTCATTTACTTTACTTACTCAAATTAATAAGTTTGTACAGTACTTGAGCTTAAATATTTCACTAGATATCCACCTTTTCATTTTAATCACTTGTAATTAAGGATTGAAAAAGATAAAAGGACTACGGATTATGCATTGCATTATCTTGTGCAACGTTTAATGTTGAAATCTGCGCTGACGAAAATTAAAGCAAAAAAATACGAGCAGAGTTTTTTTAAATGTTTGACATTTATGAGATAAATATGTGAATTCAAAATAAGTACAAATATTCTTAATTTGGTACCTATTAGAATCATAGATATTTTGAAGTAACAGTTAGCAATAGTAAGGGGGTCTATTTTTGCTGTCGTCAACCCTCAAATCTTTTATTGAAACTATTTTGATTTATTTATTTATTTAACACTTTTATTGCAAATACAATCTGACGGGCTTATTGCCAGGTGGCAATCTTTTCCAACCAACCAGACAAAAGTAAATGAAGCAAGTTGCGTGGTCGCATAAATCATTAAAATGATCCATCCCCACGAAATCCATAAATATATACGTGAGCACATGCCCACGAACCCCACAAAGACGGACAATCACCCGAACATTATTTTTTATATAAAGTGAGATATCACCAATCAAAAGAAAAGGAAGGGATGGTGGAGAAGAATGGAAAAGAAAAATCAGGAATGAAACACGTTATTTTACTGATTAAAAATGAAGAGTTTTTCAGTCACTTCTTAAAGCATGCCAAGGACGGAGCTGACTAGTGAGTCTCTGAAATCAGTTACCAAGGACGGTAACTGATTTCAGAGTCTCACTACATGAACAGTAAAGGACGACGTAAAAAACTATTGACCCCTAGAAAAATCAAATCGACCCCGTGGGGTCGATATCGACCACTCTGGGAACTTTTGTTTCAAAATATCATTCACTTGACTCAGCCATACTTAACTTGATCTTCTTTTGACAAGCCTCATGTTTTGTAAGTTTTTCTCTATTCATTCGTTCTACATGTTTAAACCATCTCAGAGTTCGTCCCTAATAATTTCATTCCGTCTTTTATCCTACATTGTCTCCATGTATTCTAATCAGTTCACGAATTTATACAGCATGTATGTTGTATTTATAAATTATCATAAATTTTTATGACTTCCCTAAAAGGGTTGTCTGTAAGTGCTTCCAAAAGACGCATAAACTATTTACATATCTTACATTTCATGTATTTTTATGATTTTTCTATTGTAATAAAATAAACGGGTCATTTTTCACTTTGAAATTGTAAGGAGAAAGACTTATTTTTAAAAGAGCTTTGTAAAAAACTTTTTTTACCTATATTCTATAAAATTCAAATATATATATTGAAAGGGTTGAACATAAACTTTTGCGTTACGTCAATCATAAATTGTGAATTCCCATAGAAAATATAAACTATGTAAATGAATGGATCTTTTGAATTCTCTAGAGGACAGAAGAACAATATCAGACTTGATAACTTTATACAGTGTTAGGAACTTCGATGTTTGACTGTTCTGAAATTCGGTCAAGTATCGCCCTCCGCTCCCCGCAGCGTGTCAGTCGCCAGCGGGAGTAATTCAATTGCAGTCAAGCGAGATTTATCTTTAATAGTTATAATATTATAGATAAATATCTTATTTATTTATTTATTTATCACCTCATTGTCAAAAAAATCTGGCGAGTTTATTACCATTGCAATCTCATCCAACCAACCAGATAAAAATAAATAAAGGAAGTAGCATGTCGGTAAAAAATATTCAAATCATTATTCATCTTTATGAAATTTATGCACATATACATAATAAAAGTAAAAGTGATATGTTATCAATCAAAGGGAAAGAAAGGAATGGTTTAGAAGAAAGAAAAATCATGAATAAAAAAAGTTACATTACTGAGTAGATATTATGAGTTTTTTCAGTCGCTTCTTAAAGCATGCCAATGATGGCGCGAGTCTAACATTGGTTTGTAATTGGTTTCAGAGTCTCACGAAAACGTGAAAAATGAATAGAAGATGAACTAATAAAGACAATAAACAATGTCTGTTTGATCGTAGCGCAAGTCAGTGACCGATCACAGATGGTGAATATTTTTAGCGAAATAAGACGGGGCGGCAGGACAGTTAAGGATATAATACAATAGACAGTACGTCAACTTGACGTATTTTTCTCATGTTCAATCAATTCAGCATCATTTGGTACGAAGTGATGTGATTGCACTTTCTTAGGTTAAAAATAAATCTTAGACAAACATTTTAAAGACGCTGTAATTTGTTTAGCTGGTCCTCAATAATATCCAAATAACAGACGTACGCATAGTTCAAAATCGAAAAGAGCAGGGATTGCACGAATTAAATTTTAGTTTGAGAAAACATACATCTTTGCAATACTTTAAGGAAATGAAGGCTGAAGAAGGTTTCTCGGTTTACCTCATTTATTCGATCTCGCCATCAAAGAGTGTCATTCATTACCTAGGTTTAAAACTGAAAAAAAACTATTGATACATTAGACATAATCAAAAGTGATAGTAACCTATTTTATATCAATTTATTAGATTGACAGTTGGTTCCTACAAGACACAGTGACGACTTCTGTGGCCTAATTGATAAAACGTTTAACTCCCCCGCCGTGGATTTTGAGTTCAAGTCATGATCGTGCCAAAAAAATACACAAAGAAAAGATCCCAGTCTGATAAATGAGTTTGTGAAGTGATAATACTTGAATGTGTACGAGTGTTGTTATCTGTTCACGTGCAGTAGAATAACAAATACGAACTGCGAGTTCCGTGCAAATGCCAGTGGTTTTTAAACCGATAGTTCGATAACTTGAGCCGATGACAATATTGTTGTCAGCCACACTATTTAATTTGTCCGTATTACCACTTCGGAAAGGTACCGTACGAAAAAAGAAATAAGAAGAAATAACTCTTTTATCTCCTATTTTACTTTTTACCTGTTTTATTTTTCTAATTTGGCAATATACAACGCACATACAACAAATAAACACTTTCATTGCTAACCTAACAGAACTGAAGTACTCCCACGGGTAAAATGTTCTTTTATCCATTAGTGTGTGCTACATTTATTTTATTTCCACTATAAAATAGCCTTTTTGACACAAAAGATTACAAAAAAGCAACAAATCGAATTCAACAATGATATGAAAACAGTGTTATACAACAGAAAACAATGAAGACAAATTTAACACAATAACAAATGAAACCTACATAATTCATTCAAGCAAGAACATTTTTTTCCAGCAAACAACTTTTTTCCAGCAAACAGCTTTTCCTCAGCAAACAACTTTTCCCCAGCAAACAACTTTTTCCCGGCAAACAGCTTTTTCCCAGCAAGAACCACTTTTTAAATTAGCTTTGTTAAGTTATATGAAAGTCCAGTACCCTGCCTATCTGTGAAGTCTTGTAAAGCAACCGTTGTACAAATATAATTGATTGTAACTTGTTCATTATGGAATCTAATATTTAGCAGGATGGACCTACAAGGAACGTGTAACGTAGTAAACTGAATTAGTTCCGTACCGTACGACTGAATAAAACGAATTATATTTTGAAAAAAAAAAAAGGAAATGTAGGTAAAAAAGTCAAAGAAATCGTAGAAGTTACATAATAAGGTATATGGGTGTAGAAGAGGAAAAATAACATATGTGTGTTGAGAAAAGTCAGCGAGAGTTTGGCTCTGTATCCTCTTGGCCTACCCCGACAGGGAAATGGGCGTGGTGGTATGTCTGTATGTATGTTCCTTCACAATGACGTTTTTTTTTCTGAAAATTTCCTTTTTTTTATTACTGCCTCCGTAAAAAAATAACATTTATGATTTTCGCCGGGAAATCAAATGAAAAAATAAGGGAATTACTTCCGGAAACAATCCAGCGATAACTCAATTTAGAAAACACGATGAAAAATAAGTCGAAGGGAGAAATTCTGAGGTCTTGTATCTTTTCAATATTCACTCAATTCTGAGGTCTTGTTTCTTTTCAATATTCACTCAATTTAAATTTGATTGACTTCTATAGGTTTTCAATTTAGTGATATCAAAATAATTTGTTCAATAATTCTTTATTTATGGTATATTTTAAATCATGTTGAAAATTCCTCGCCTACTTATTACCTTTTTTTCTTCAGCCAAAACTACATTCATTCATATAGTCATATTAAAGAGCATGGCTGGGAGACAATACTAGTGTAGCGAAGTGCTTATCTTTATAAGTCGTGATGATCTTGATTTGTATTTATTTTAAATATAAATACTCAGGAATGCGGATGAAAACGAAAGTGAATAGCGGGCAAATAATAACAAGTCTTGACAGTTGAATGAACAATAATAATATTTATTTCTCGGCGCGTGGGTAATTTATACTAGCGAGTGAACCAGTTCGCGATACATATTCTGTCTTACTCTAGCGCGTGCATTGACGGTTAGATATTTATTTGTATTCGGAGACGGCGAGACAGAACGCAAATACTATTTGTGAGTAAACATTGTTGACGTTCCTGGCATGTGACAATTTGTAAATAGTTCATCGGTCATTGACCCTGTATGTTTACAATTTTAACAATAAATTATGTTTAACAATTCACTTATTTATTTTGACAATTATTTATTTATTTAGGTAGGTATCCTACATGGCTCCCTTCCTAGTGAACGTAGAGAGCGCGTGCCCTACGTGAACGTTAGGTTCCGGTGCATCTGACGCCTGGACTGGTTATCCGTTTCCCGTTGTCGAAGTAGGTACGTGGATAACAGCAGCGAGTGGCGTTTTTTTCCAGATCTGTCGTTCAGATGGGTGATGTGGAAGCGAGAGGTAGGTTTGGTCGTCTCTCGCTAAATTCGGATTGTCTGCGGTGCGTTGGTCGTCGATGATTGGTTGTGTGGATCAAGTTGCAGATGGCGTCCGCGGTGGAAGGTTGATCTGTAGGTGCTTGATGATGATGGTGATGGTGTAGATCAAGTTGCAGATGGCGTCCGAGGTGGAAGGTTGATCTGCAGGTGCTTGATGATGGTGGTGATGGTGTAGATCAAGTTGCAGATGGCGTCCGATGTGGAAGGTTGATCTGCAGGTGCTTGATGATGGTGGAGTCTGCGGTGCTCGTGGCTGTAGCGTGGTTGTAGCGTGGTTGTATCGATGCTTATCTGCTCCAGCATCTTGTCGGTCAGTAGTTCGTCGAGGAAGTCAATCCTGTGAATCGTGTGGCTGATCGCCAGGACTGACTTCACATGAGCTGGCGTCGGGCTCGTCCACATCAGATGTAGTGTTGTATCTGAGTGACGGCTATGGTGTCCTTGCTGGCGTCGTGCTTGGCCAATTCGCCGGGGAGTAGAATCTTGACGGTGGTCTGGATCTCTCTGCTGGTGATGATGCTCATCTTGTTGTAGTGGGCGAGGCGGTTGGCGTTGGCGGCTGTGCGCTCGAAGATGTCGTTGACGAAACTGTTCATGATGCTCATCGCGTTGCTGCTGATGCCGGTGTCGAGTTGCACTTGTTTTGCCATTGCTATCGAGTCGGCGATATTCAATATAGTCGAGATACGTATTCAGTTTTCGTCCGGGTTCAGTTTTCGTGCGGGGTCACCAATGTAGTGAAGTGCTTATCTTTATAAGTTGTGATGATCTTGATTTGTATTTATTTTAAATATAAATTCTCAGGAATGCGGATGAAAACGAAAGTGAAAAGCGGGCAAATAATAACAAGTCTTGACAGTTGAATGAACAATAATAATATTTATTTCTCGGCGCGTGGGTAATTTATACTAGCGAGTGAACCAGTTCGCGATACATATTCTGTCTTACTCTAGCGCGTGCATTGACGAGTAGATATTTATTTGTATTCGGAGACGGCGAGACAGAACGCAAATACTATTTGTGAGTAAACATTGTTGACGTTCCTGGCATGTGACAATTTGTAAATAGTTCATCGGTCATTGACCCTGTATGTTTACAATTTTAACAATAAATTATGTTTAACAATTCACTTACTTATTTAGACAATTATTTATTTATTTAGGTAGGTATCCTACACTAGTTTTCTTTTATCTTAACTTTTTCATAAACATCTTGCACTTCTGACACGACTTGTGGAAAAGGTTTGTGTGAGCTCTTGAGTGTGGTGTCTTTTATTGTTTTATATTTATATTTTTTATTTTTTATTTTTATGATTATATGCGGTACATTGTGGGGTGAATGTTTTTGGTCTGTCTGAAGTGATGAAGTATGAAAAGTTTAATTTCGCGTGATGTACACATGTGTAACGGAGTGTCACTGTTTGTCAAGTTGATGAGAATGTGCAACGGGGTTTTATAAAATCAAAAATCGGAAAGAAGTATCGATTTATTTTTTCATGCTATATGTCCTCAGTGAGATACAGGCCAAATCTTAGTTTACTGAGGACACGACAAATGAAAGGCAACAAACCCAGATCCATTAAAACTGTATGTCCAAATTAAATTACCTGTGATTTTTTCACAAATGATGTATATTTTTTGTCATGTAAAAAATAAATAAAATTAAAAATACTCGTTTAGTTATACGTTTTCTCCACGTGTCCAAACCATTTAAAACTCTTTTCTTTGTCTTACTAAAAACATACAATTTTGCTATGTATTTATTTCTGACCTCTTCTTTCCGTTGTTTTCCAGATATTGATATTCCACAAATTCATCTTAATGCACGTATCGGCACATAATTAATTTTACTTTATACTTCTCATGCCAAATTAAAGTATCATTACTATTTATCAAGGTGGGCAACAACCCACTATTATGTATTATCATTTTTGCTTTATTTGATATAGCGCGGTTGTTATATACAATTTTGAGTGCTCCGTTTATCTTGTTCCCTGTTGCTCTGGCTATTATTTTATTTTTGTCATCGCCCAAACAACGTGAAGAAACCCTTCAACACCACATCCTCGCTTGGACCATGAAGTTCTTTTTTAGCCAACATGACCACAATAATCCTCTAATTGCTGCCCTGGGGGCTTACGAGAGTCAGTCCGACCTACTCTTTCGTTATAAACACAGGTTTTTGAAGCATAATATGTTGCCTGACTAGTTCACCTACAGTATTAGCTGGGTAGACCAAGGTCTGAGTGCATGTTATGAAATGTAAGTAGCCTGAACGAATAGAAATACACTTGTTAAATAATTAGTTGTAAGAATTGTTATCTAGTTATAAGTGGTATGTAGGTGTTAACTTTTTTAAGAAATTGATTATTAAGATTATCAAAAATAAAAATGACATGTAGGAAATTAAGTTAGTTCATAGATAAAATATATAAATAAGATAAGTTATTTAGATATCAATTTGTATATAGGTATAACCATTGGCAAATGTTTGTGTTTTATATTACTTCATAAAATAAAAAAAAGGCGGTCGCCGCCAGAGAACGAGCCCCTTTGGGCAGTTCCTTCTTCGTCGCAACGTCACGTCGCATTCATAAATAAAATTAAGAAGATATGGTATATATCGTCTAATGTAGATTGCACTGGATGGGAACTTATTTTGACCCTCTTAACATTGTGGGTTGTGGTGGGATGGAACTGATCTCAATAACGCTCGAGTATTAGCCCCATTGACTTTGGAAGTTTCCTATAGCAATTCTTCTTCTTCTAGATCTTGCGATCTGTTTAAATATAATTTCAGTTTTGGTCCTGTGACGAAGATGTCCCACTTTCTCTCCATCTCTTTGGTGGACGTTCCGGTGGTCGACGACCCTCTGGAATCTCGTGCATTACAATCTTAGGTATTATCGCGGGGTCCATCCTCTCAACGTGGCCCCTTCAAAATCATCTTCTCTGCCTTCTCCATCTCACGATGTCCTCAATGTTACAACTTCTGCGGATTTCCTCATTAAGTATCCTATCTCTAAGGGTTCTACCTACGATAGGCCGCAGTGTTTTCACTATAGCAATTCAACGTTAAATATTTTGTTCCACCTTTTCGTCATCTATGAACATTCTTTTTATGGTGCAAAATTCTTCAACACAGTAAAATCTGTTGTTTATAGTTAAGGCATTAACGTTGTGGAGGTTTAAAGACATTGTAAGTCTTGTTTACGCTCCCCTGAAGATGAGGTGAAAGCCTTGAAACCGGTAGGGTTATACCGTCATAAAAAAGTGGAATAAACAGTGTTTGTTAAAAATAAATTACAAACAGTAAAATCTTCTATGGTTCACCCAAATATTGCATTTACTTTTCCTTTCACCGCTTTCATTACCCTTTTCTTTATTATTAAAAATTCCTACATGGAGTTTCACAAAGTCAAAGCTTAAACTTTAAAAACATTATTAATATCATATTATTAAAAAAATATCCCATAAAATTACGTTAGCTTTCAATTGTCCCTCACACTACGGAAGGGTGGCAAAAAAGATTTATTTTAACGGATCTTTTCACGGATTATTCCGTTTTGTGTGGAAAATTTATCAAATACACCATAAAATAAGTAATTTATATAAATAATTACCTTATTAGTCTGCAGTGGCGGGGTATTCGATCACGTGTGATAAAAGAATCACGTTTTTTTTATACAGCAGGTATATGTATGTACACAATTGAGTGAAGTTATTACTTAATTTCGTTTTTTTGTTTCATTTTGAAAGTAAAATTTAATAATATTTTAATTTTATTAAAAACCCGCATTGAGAATATTTTTTATTTATTTTCTCAAAACAGGCTTAGCCTAATTATATTGAAAAATACACGAAATGTTAACATTAAAAAAAAAAATATGTACATGCATACATACGAGTATATACACACAAACATACATATATATTGAAAGTCACTTAAATACGTTGATGAGTGCTTTCTAACGCGCTCAATCTTAGAAGAAAATTAACTTTTTCTTTTGGTAATGTGATATGAAATATGTTAATATCCGGAGCAGTCCCGTTCAGAAGAGTTAAGGCCCTTCCAACAGGTATAGCGGCTTGAAGACCCGTTTTTGCGTATGTTATTGAGAACAGTTCTTGCCGGCGCAGTCTAGTCTATGACTCGTTGCTGGGTCTAGTAGGCGAGGATACCTTCCCCATTACAACGTCAATTGAGTTAGAAAGCAAAGCTGTGCAGTTTAGTTTGTTTCAAGTGAAAGCACACCAGCAAATTCACTTCAACGTTCACACTGCTTTTCGATGGCACACTTGAAGTGAGATGGTCGTCGCACACTGGTATATGTTTTTCCATATTTTTTAAAGAATATGTGTCATAAATTATCTTATACACCTGAATACTAGGTGAAAATGTTTCTTGTGTCATTTGAGGGGAGTAGCACAGCACGGGATTTAAAGACCAGTGTGTTACCACGCGGTCATAATGTACATATCATTAGTTTTTTACTATATATCTTTTGGGGTAGCTGGAGGTGACAGATTTCTACGTCTTTCTATCCATGTGCACTACTCTCATTTAAATTAACTCGTTATAAATATACTCTCGTTTATCATATTCTTACCTTTATCTTAGTTTAAATTTCTCCAACTATCTCTTTCCATTCTTTCCTCGCCAAGCATTTATTTGTTTTCTTAAATCTTTCGTAACTTATTCTCTCAATGTGACTAAATCCTCACAAAATCTGTCTAGTTAATTATCTAGTATTAATAATGCTCTAGTTAATTCCATAGCACTTTATGAAGTTGAAACATTGACGATGACAGGGAAGGAAAGAAATATGATTGATGTCTTTGAGATGTCGTGTTGGAGGGGAATGCGCCGTTTCCCATGGACCTGAAGGCGCGATAACTCTTCTATAATCCGAAAGACTGACAGAAAGTCGACAATATACAGAAAAAGAATCCTTTCGTACTTAAGGCATGTTGCTGGAATAAATTATGAAATTCTGGATAAACTGGTGATCACGGAGACAGTTGAGGGAAGGCGAGCAGGAGGAAGATATCCTATGAGATAGACGGATCAAATAAAGGAGAAAGCAGGATCCTTTTTGAACGCTGCATTTAAAATGAACCGGGTCCTAGACAAATCAGTTGACCAAGAAACTCAGTATTGAGTCCACGACGAAGAAAAAAATATTTCTTCATTCATCCCAAAATGTGCCCATTCCATCTCGGAAGTGCTCATTTTCATCTTTCTTAATACAGCAGCCTTAAGTTCACATTCATCTCTGATCTCTTCATTCCGTATTATGTCACAAATTTTTCTTAAAATTTATTTCTACTGTTTGGACGATCGTTTCAGATTGCTATTTCATTATCAAACTAAGCCGAGATCAATATCCGAGTAATGGGAAGGAATATTTTATATGGATATTTATTTCAGTGTTTTGATTTTCTTTTGAATAATATCCAAGAAATTATTTACTTTAAGCGCCATTTTTTTTTTTTTTTTTCGTTTTTTAACAAGGTCTTTTGATTTCACTAAATTGAATACCTATAAAGTAAATAAAGAAAAGACACAATACTTCGAATTTCTTACTGCGACTTATTTCCTTTAAAATTTTCCTTAATTAAGTTATCGATGAATTGTTCCCGAAAGTAATTCGTGTATTTATTTTTTTGATTTCTTGGAGAGAAATATAAATCTAATTTAATTTTTTACAGTGTGCAGTAAGAATAAAAAAATGGAACAAAAATTTGCACGTGAAAGTTTTCATTTTTTCATATGGTATCCTTCGACATATCCGGATTGGTGATACAGATTTATTTAAGAGCGTGAGCGGGAAATATGGTATCTTTCGACATATTCGGATTGGTGATACAGATTTATTTAAGAGCGTGAGCGGGAAATATGGTATCCTTCGCAATATCCGGATTGGTGATACAAATATATTTAAGATCGTGGGCGGAAAATATGGTATCCCTCGACATATCCGGATTGGTGATACATATATATTTAAGAGCATTCGTAGGAAATATGGTATCCTTCGACATACCCGGATTTGTGATACAGATATATTTAAGAGCGCGGGTGGGAAATATGGTATCCTTCGACATATCTGGATTGGTGATACAGATATATTTAAGAGCGTGGGCGGGAAATATGGTATCCTTCGACATATCCGGATTGGTGATACATATATATTCAAGATTGTGGGCAGTATATATGGTATCCTTCGACATATCCGGATTGGTGATACAGATTTATTTAAGAGCGTGGGCGGGAAATATGGTATCCTTCGACATAACCGGATTGGTTATAAAGATATATTTATGAACGTGGGTAGGAAATAATAACAATCATATATATAACAGTAAAATGACAATTTATATAGCGTCGTTCAGAGAGATTCTCCTCGAGGGTGCTGTAACTCAGAATTCAAAACCACTATTATTGTTATTAGTATCCTCCTAATGGTGGGTATGTGTCTCGGCTAGGAAGGTGTTATGAGATGAGCCAAGAACTTTTGATGACTTCTCTCTTGAATCTTTTTTTTTACTTTGCCTCAGAATGTATGTATTATTGCGGGATATAAAGTATACTGTATTAAGCTTGCTTTTTTTTGTCGGCTATCTATTATTATAATTTTAACTGAAGTGATTTTATTGGTTTGCTTGTTTGTTTGTTTGTTGTAATTTATTATATATTTTTTAAATCAACGTGTACAAGGGTCTGGCCTCAAAAATATCTGATATCCTCGCAGTTGGGTTCGCCCATAATTGGTGCAAGTGTATCTCGACCGGAGGGATGTTCTATAATGAGGCCTGGTCTTTAAATAATTTCTTTTTTAAATTTATTTTGTTCGACATTTTTCTGAGATATATACGTGTATGTACTTTCAGGAAATACACACATGCATACAGGGTGTCGCTAAAAAGTATCTACGCTTTAATATCTGGTAATTTGGTGATTTTTTTTGTTTTAGATTTAATCGTTGAGAAATAAGGACTGAAACTAGACTAAGTTTTGAATAAAGAAAATATATTTTAAAGTGCTTCTGGAAGTAGGAAGATGCGTAAGTAGACTTTTCCTTTTGGGGATTTCTCAATAATAAAGTTTATGCTAAAAAACCTGAAACTATTGATGCCATACATACGACTAGCCATTGAAAGAGAATGCGCCCAAATTACAAATGAAATGATGATCGATGTTTGTGATTCCGTTACTTCGCGTTGCCAACAATATCTAGACCAGAATGGTCATCAGTTTGAAAACAGACACTAAATATAAAAAAATACATTTATATATTGTAGTTAATTGTGAATGTTGAAAAGGAACTGTATGCTAATAAATACAGACTTTATAATTATTAAAATAGTGGGTAAATTTTATTTCGATACCCTGTATATATACATACCATCTTGATATCAATATTCCTATGTTGATTTATTTATATGCTTCATTGACTATGTTCCATTCGCTACATGTCACTCAATATCCTTTATAACTCTTCCATAAAGCAGAGAAAATAATAAGTTAAGACAATAGAACTACCTGACAAATAATAACGGCACATTTGCGGTTATACTGGAGTTAACAAATATCGTCTTTAAAACCAGTTTATACGGGTTTAAGGAGAGTTTAAATGGGTATATCAAGTGTCCATACTTATTATCTATCTGTACAGTTTAAAAAGAGACGAGTTATAGGAATAATTGGTTTATTTCTGTGAAAATTGTGAACCCTTCAGACTGTTAATATATTGATTTTTTATATTTCTTATTATTATAAATTTTTTATATTTAACATATTATTGTTGTCTGATTTAAATCGTGAGATATATAATTTTAGAAAAAAAAAAACGTGCACATACTAACATATATTGCTATAACTAAACCTATATAAATTTATTTTGACAGATAAAACATATTTCAAAATAAAAATATACGAGATGGTGGGGAGAGGAGCTAATGTTATCTTCGGTCTTAGAAAATAAGTCTTTGAGGTAATAGAATCATTAAGTTTGCCATTTGACGTGCTGAAAATACTACCGCACGTGGACAGGGTAAATCACTCGTACAAGTTTCGCTCAGGTGAGTTTTGTTTTTAAACGAAATGAAGGTAAATATTATTTTTAAATATCCCGGTCAAAGAAGTATTTACCGGAAAAGTTAATATTATTTGCAACATACGTGAAAAGAGTAGTTGTGTTAAGTATTTTTATATTGTTACGTATTAAATAGTTATTGTGGGATCTAATTTGAGATAAGTTTAATTACTTATCTCCTTGGATTGTTAAAAACTGCTTCTTCTAGTTAAAAACTAAAAATACAAGTGAACTGGTTCATTACTCAACCATTTTTTATTTTAAAACTTTTATTGCAAATACAATCTGGCGGGCTTATTGCCAGGCGGCAATCTCTTCCAACCAACCAGACAAAATAAAATTAAGCAAGTTACGTAGTCGCATAAATCATTCAAATGACTATCTATCCCACGAAATCCATAAACACATACGCGAGCATATGCTCACGAACCCCACAAAGACGGAAAATCACCCGAACATTTTTTTTTTCATATAAAGTGAGATATCATCAATCAAAAGGAAAGGAGGGGATGGAAAGGAAAATAAAAAACAGGAATTTAACACGTTATTTTACTGACTAGATATTAAGAGTTATTTTCAGTCGCTTCTTAAAGCATGCCAAGGACGGAGCGAGTCTTATATTGGTTTGTAACTGATTCCAGAGTCTCACTGCATGGACAGTAAAGGACTGCGTAAAAATAGAGAAGCGGTGAACTGGAAAGGCTAATAGACAATTTCTGTTTGAGCTTAGCGTTAATCCATAATCCAGCATACGCTGAAAATTTTCGCTGAAAATAAGAGGGGGTGGCGAGACAGTTAGGGATATTATACAACAGAGACAGTATGTGAACTTGGCGTCTATTTCTAACATTCAACCAGTTCAATGCCTTCTGGCATAAAATTATATGATCGTACTTTCGTGGGTTGAAAATAAACCTTAGACAAACATTTTGGAGACGCCATAATTTTTCCAGCTGTTCCTCTGTAACATCCAAGTAACAGACGTCCATGAAAAAATGGAATGTTATGAGAAAAAGGAAATTAACGTAGTTGTGTTTGATAAATTATTCACATTGCGTGTATACACTCAAGGGGGAAGGGTTGTTATAAAACATGGTTAACTCTAACTACCCCTTTATTTAAACCTTAAATACAAATTACTTAAACTTAATCATACATCTATTATTTATTATTCAAGCACCGATAAACGGTATAACATATTATAACTCGTAAATACAAAAAAATGTGTTATTATTATAATAGTTTGGCGTTGACCTACACAGGTTACAATAAATTTATGAAATATCCTGAAATGGTCTCAAATTTCTGATACGAGCTGATTTTTATTTATTTTAATTTATTTGAATTGAATTGTTAGTATTTAGGGTGGAATAACGAACAAAAGCCTCTATTTTAGAGAACTTAACATCTCAAATAGAATATTGTGTACTCGATGTATTTTTCAGCATTGTGGTCATATTTTACTCAAGAAGGGTATGAAAAGATACCTGATTTCTGTCACTATGGAGGGTTGCAGGAACAGATCAGAAGGCTTCGAGCCTCCCTTTATCAAAGGTACATTATCCAAAAATGTTGATATTACCTGTATTTAACATTGCTTCTTCATTAATCAATTGACATTGGCGTAAAAAAACTAATGTATCCGGCAAAAAGGGAGAAAATAAAAGGAAACCAAATTTTTAGCCATTTGTGATTTTTTCTGTTTTTTTTCCAAATATGATTTTTTTCGTCCTTTATATACAATAATCAATGTCGTTTTTCGAGTGTAATATTCTATATATATATTAATTTAAAATCCTATATGATAACCTCCGTGGCATAGTTGGTAATACGCCTTCCTCCGAAAATGAGTTTTGGGTTCAATTTCTGTTGGAAACTAGATTTACAGTCTAATTTTACTTAAACTTCATGGTTGGTTGGAATATATTGCTACATGGCAATAATCTTGCCAGGTTATACAGTACGGAAAGCGGAATTCCAGACATCTTCTTTATGTGGATGCGTTAGTAGTCAAAGGTGTTATTATTTTTACAAAAGAAAGTATCAAATTTTTTGGAGTAAATATTAAACACTCTTTCGGCAGACAAATATATTATACAGTTTCCTCGAGCTACAGCAGACTTCAAACCGTTTCAATTTCCACGTTGATATCATCCAAGCAAATAAATAAAAACTCGAATTTATTTATCAATTAATTGTATCGCGTCTATTTATATTCTTTTATTTATTTTTATCTGCCTGATTCGCTAATATTTAGACTTCAGGCTATTTTAGTGTAGCTGCTAGGCTGATATATGGTAGTCACAAATACTTTCATATTAGTCTGCTTATTTTAGTGTAGCTCCTAGGCTGATATATGGTAGTCATAAATACTTTCATATTAGTCTTCTTATTTTAGTGTAGCTGCTAGGCTGATATATGGTAGTCATAAATACTTTCATATTAGTCTGCTTATTTTAGTGTAGCTGCTAGGCTGATATATGGTAGTTATAAATACTTTCATATTAGTCTACTTATTTAAGTGTAGCTGCTAGGCTGATATATGGTAGTCATAAATACTTTCATATTAGTCTGCTTATTTTAGTGTAGCTGCTAGGCTGATACATGGTAGTCATAAATACTTTCATTTTAGTCCTCTTCTTAAAAAAACTAAATTCGCTCAAGTGTCGCAAAGAGGACAGAGCGCCAAACTCTCCTATCTCGGTATATATCCTTCGCCTCTTCTATACCAATTCACCTATTATAACTATTTCTCTACCTTCTACGTTTTCTAACAAAATATAATTCACTTGATCCAATCATACATTCTTTGGATTTCCTCTACCACGCTTTTGTTTCACATGTCCAAGCCCCCTTAGAGTGCTCTTTTCCCCCTGATTAAAACATCAGCCTTATTTTCACTACCACATATCCAAGTTGGTTCGTAAATATTTTTTTGGGCAATGATCTTAGCAGATTTTGATACTGTATGTACCTATATGTTATAGTGTCCCATTAACTTTGTTTCCTTTCACTATAAGCCATTTGATATCCCTTGTAACTCTTCCATTTTCTTTAAAAGTATTAACCCAATTAATAGATTTTTTCAACTCGCTCTTCTTTAATTATTCACCCATGCATCGCATTTACTTTTTCTTTCACAATAACTTTTCCTTCACACTTTCCTTTCACAATAACTTTTCCTTCACACTTTCCTTTCACAATAACTTTTGATTTTATAACATTTATTCTCAGAACTTTCTATTCGCATCTCTAATACAATTTGCTCAATAAACTGTTATTAATCTTGTTATTGCATTTTTTATACATGAATTTGAAAGTTTTCACTACAATAACAATGTTAGAGAATGAATACTAAAATTCAATTAACTCTTAAGGTCAAGGCAGCTTGTGAAGCATGGATGTGGCCAAATAGAAATTTTAATTATACAACGAGTACCCGTGCCTTGTGACCCAGTTACGAGGGTAGTTTTTTTCAATAGCGACTGAGTTTTTTAACGTTAACATTTTAAAATTTATCGTATTTATACGAAACTCGCAAAATAATCAAGAGTTATTGTCTTAACATATATGTTGAATTTCATTTGAGTCATTTCCCTTTTCCCGTTATGTTAGACCATAAGTCCGTCGTCACTACTGTTCTTTTCACACCCAGGTGTGTTGCTACCGGAGAAGGAGTCCATTTAAGCAGTTCCTTCTTCGTCACTATGTGATATCTTCTTTTTCTTCAGCCATTCTGGATCCATCCCAGGATATAGGCCTCACTTTCGGTCTTCCACATCTCCCTATCTCGGGCACACTGCATCCACTTCACCCCTGCGGTCCGTTTTATATCGTCCGACCATCTAAATCATCTAGCCTGTGGTCTCCCCACCCCTCTCTTGCCCGTTCTAGGCTGCCATTCCAGGACCTTTTTCGTCCATCCAGGTACTCCCGCTGGTATGACGCCTGTCTCCCAACCCGGAGATCGCAGGTTCAAATACCTCATGAAACCCAGATTTGTTTAACCCTTCCTTCCCTGTGATGTGTAACTAGTACACATTGTTTCTAAAAACTTTAACAACTCTATAAATGTAATAAATACTGGGTTCAGATTTTAGGTATTGCTCCGTAATACATTTACGCATTGAATGGAAAAATAATTAGCACTTATCGGCCACATCAGACATATTTTGTGAAAATCGGGAATAAATTCACCAATACAATCAAACGTGTGCCAGTGTGTGACGTAGGTATATTCATTCTAAAAAAACGCAATGGGTGAGGAAGCGACGCTATTCACGTCTCACTCTCACTCTACTTCGGTATATGGGAAAGCAATAAATATAATCTCAGTTCCCTCGCTTCAGTAGCTCGCGGGCATCCATTTGAGGTGGTCTCTTCGCCCGTTTTGTGAACGTCGGCTGATGTTTTTTTTTCATATTTTCAGCAATAAAATTTCAATTATTATCACTTTTGACTTGAAATTTAATTAATTTAGGCGATTGGTATGAATATTCTTAATTTTCCGATTTTAAATCGCCCATTTTTATATGTGTATTGAATACACAGCACCGGAACGCGCGGATATTTTTAGCACAGGAAGCGGAAAGGTTAAAAAGGATTTCGGTTTAGTTTTCACTTAAGGCTTCTTTAACATCTTTCAGGTTAGTTGAAAGAGATTGCCACATGGCAATAAGCTTGTCGGGTTGTAATGTATACAACGAAAGTGTAATGCAGTACAATACAATACAGTAGCCGTTATATGTTATTTTAAATATAGACAGATATAAAGGAAACAATTTCTAGAACCTTGAAATTTCCATCCCTTATATTTAATATGTTTAGAAAACCCTGGCCGAGTTATTTGAATAGATTGGTAAAGTATAATGGATATTAACAGGGTGGGTATAACTGTCAATACTCCAGGTATTGGACACATCTGTCTATTCAATTCCATGACACTTCCGTCAGGAGTTCTATATATATTGGAACACTCTACCTTACCAGTTCTGTTTTTGTACCATTGTTTATCTATGTTCTAGCAATGCCAATGGAATATTAAACATTATCTAAGTTATACTGACCAAATTAATATTTTGTGATAGGTGATATCTTTTATTTTATCTTTCTAAAAAAAATAACCAAGAATCAATATGAATGTACATTAAGAAGGATCTTTGTAATTTGTCAAATACTGTTTATTCTACTTTATATAATGGTATAACCCCACCAGTGTCAAGATTTATACCTCACCATCAGCGGAGCACAAACAAGACTGAATTATGTTCGAACTGCCAAGCTGATGCAAAATTCTTGCATATCAGTAGTAACGAAAATCAATTGGACAGATTAAATACCCTAGAGATATCCAAGTCAGTGCATTGGAATAAACATCTGGCAAATACTCATTAATATATTCCTAAGATCTCACCGCAGCTTGCTGAATTTGTCTGCCGCCTTCCAAAATCACAATCTTCAACCAAATTTTTTTTACTGCTTGAAGCGTGTACACGTATGTCGGTATCAGTTCGAACATAATTCAGTCTTGTTTGTGCTCCACTGACGATGAAGTGTAATCCTTGAAACCGGTAGGGTTATATCGTTATACGAATATAAAGTGGAATAAACAGTGTTTGACTAAACAAATTACAATGTCTTGAAATACTCACAGTGTTAATGCCTTAACAATATATAATATTTTGTATTGTAGAAGGTATTTTTTTATTTGGTATTCTCCTGACGATGAGGGGAAAACCTTGAAACCGGTAGGGTTATACCGGTATATAAAGTTGAATAAACAGTATTGACTAAACAACTTACACTGTCTTTAAACTTCCACAGTGTTAATGCCTTAAATATATATAATAATATATATATTATAGAAGGTATTTTTTAAGTATTCAATGTATTACATAATATGGAACCAAGTCCAAAAAAGTATTTTGGTGCCAACTTTGATGTATGGGAGTGAAACGTGGACGTGGAAAAAGACTGAGAGGAGCCGAATAAATGCGTGCATTGAAAAGAATACAAGGATTGACAATTTATGGCAGAATACGGAATTAAGTAAAAGGGATGTTTGTGAACTTTAAGGATGAGTATGAGCTTTAGGGATAAGGGTGAACTTTAGGGATGAGTGTGAACTTTAGGGATGAGTGTGAACTTTAAGGATGATTATGAACTTTAGGCTGATGTGTTGAGCAAGACAAAGAAGAGCATTCTGAGATGGTTTGAGCATTGCACTGGGCCTTCTGAGCCTTGACCTGTTGTGTACGTGTGCAGTAGTATGAATGTACTTCTTTTTTATTTCAAATTATATGATTTACATTCGTGTTTTGATTTTTATTCATATGTAGTTTATTATACCATTTAATTTTTTTGTATTCTGAATTTGGATCGTGTTTTGTAAAATAATTTTTCAAGTAAAACCGTCGTTGCTGGATCTCGTAGTCGAGGATCCCCTCGCCATTTCAACGTCAATTCAGTTGGAAAACGAAGCAATGCAGTGGAGTTTTTTTTTTAAGTGAGTGAGTCGTAGCACACAAACAAACTCACTGGCCAAACCGCTGTACTGAATCCGATATCACACAGATTATCGGAGCACACCGGTATGAGTTTTTCTCTCTTTGAAAGAATAGACTCGTACATGATTAAAGTCATAGGTATCATTTTACCTCCGAGTAATACTAGGCGGTAAAAATGCTTGTGTTATTCGAGGACAGTAGCACAGCGTAGGGTTCGAACTGATGACCGCGAAGTATAATAACATTACAATGCAAACAATATTTTGTTGTTATTTAATTAGTTTATTGTTATTACAAGTGTTATTTCTTACTATACACTTAACAATATTTACATGAATATTATTTCAATGCAAAGACGATATGTAGAGTACAATGCAAAAACCCTCATTTTTGTAGATGTAAAGAACCATTTCACCGGACAAAACCTGTGTTCAAAAGGTCTCATCCCTTTATTAAAGGTTGTATATGGTTGTCATGAATACTAAAACACTCAGCTGAAATACTCACAATCTCTACAGACATATTTATGAAGAGAAGTTTAAGAAGTAGCGCTGAAAAATCCAACTCACTGGATGACCTTAGATATCCTTTTGCATAACCAATAGCCACATACCCTTGGATGGAAATTATACGACTACATTGTTTCAGAAATAACTGTTTACTGAAACAAGTAGAAACGAGCGGAGAGAAACATCTCGTTCATCTTAGAATAATGATTGTGCCTGAAGATAAATTTCAACTTAGCTCTGACATGTAAGTCTCTAAAAAGGGTCCAAACAGATTTTTGAAAACCAAGGAAACCATGGTAAAATTGAGAATGCAACGTTATTAATTGATTCTCTGTTTTTGCGGTGATGAGCAGTCTATGCGATACTTGCTGTAGTGGCCGCGAGTTTTGTATGTTCAAGCAAAGAGGTCTTGATTTGTGGAACATCCAGTATTCTTCAGATGGTAGAATTATAGTCAGAAATATTTTAAAGCCTTGGTACGATAAGAATAAACGACTATCTTACAACGGAAAAATAAAAAAAATACTGTGAATTTTTCTCTTTCTTTTATAAAAATGATAAACAAAATAGTATCCACTTGGTCTCTCGGGATCAAAAAAGCCATTTTTCTGATTTTGAAAGCCCCATAGAATGTCTTATGACGAGGGAAATAATTTTTTCACGGCACGTCAGTGTTTCTATTTTAGAGATCCGCTTTTGTGTCAGCCTGAAAATAATTTCAGGTGAGGTTTCACTGAAAAGGCGTTTGCTGTATGGTTGCAGGGTGACAACACGTTAAGCAAAATTAGAGGATAGATAAATATTTTAAATAAAAGTACTGTCGCTTGTTGAAGACAGATCTTTTTTGTCTCAGCCTGAAAATAATTTCAGGTGAGGTTTTACTGAAAAGGCGTTTGTTGTATGGTTGTAGGGTGACAAAACGTTAAGCGAAATCAAAGGATGGATAAATATTTTAAATAAAAGTTTTGTCGCTTGTTGAAGACAGATCTTAAGACGGACCATTTACTACATCGCCTTCACACCACGTCTCTATTGGGTAGGCAGAAACTGACACGCATATTTGGCCTTTATCATGTCCATACTTCTAGAAGGCATACTTTCCTATTAGAAAGACTTTTTACTCTACCGTTATTCATAATTTGATTAATTTGTTTGTCAAATTGTTCTATGCATAGGTTTACTCAAACTTTCCGTATCTTTTATACTAGTTTTAAAATTGTATTACAATAATCTTTCATTTTATCTTCGTGGCTGAACCCCCTCAATGTTGTATTGTTAATTTTAAGCACTACATTGTTTTTTTTCAATCAGCAGTCACTCATGCTTCTGTTAAAATGTTCCGATTAATAAATACATTCTTTAATTCACCATTTACTCTATTACACAGTGCTATTCTTCGTTTAACATGACACTTTGCGGGGCATCCGATCTGGATACGTTTTCAAGATACGAATCTGATCATACATACGAGTACATACATACATATCATGACAAGCCGTGTTCCCTACGGAGTAAGCAGAGATAATGTATCTCCAAACTTTTCTTTTCAAGAACACAATTTTCGCTTCCTCCACACTCATAAACAATATTATTTTATTCATATTTCTCATTTTACCTTCTTTCAAAATCTAGTACATTTGGTTCAGTCACGTTTTCTTTGATCTATCTCTTCCACGCACACCTTGTACTTCTAACTTGTATACTCTCTTACTCATTCTTTCGCCAGTCATCCTCTCCACATGTCTAAACCATCTTTATCTAATTGTATTATTTATCCTTCTCTCCACATTTCTAAACCATCTTTATCTAATTGACTCCTTTCTTCATCTAATTGTATTACACTTTCTTGTATAAAGTACAACCTAGTAGGCTTATTTTCATGAAGCAATATCTTCCAAACAACCAGAAATATGTTAAATAGGCTTTAAGTGAAAACTAGACTAGAATCCTTTTTAAAAAAATCAAGGGTTCCAATAGGAATCGAACCCGCAAACTCCAGATTAGGAGACAAGTATCCTACCAACTAGGTCACGAAGGTCATCTTATTTATCTTACCTAAAACATCTATTTAATCCATGCATTTATTTCTGATGTCATCATTCCACCTTCTTCCAAAACTTGACATTTTACATATTTTCCTTGAAATCTCCACAGCATTTATCTTACTTTTATCTTTCATTTGTTAAATCCAAATGTCACTTACACATGAAATTTTGATGTACGAGTACTAATAATAAGTTATGGTCACCCCACCGCGAGATATGCACCCTCCACAAACGCTGCCAACCTTGGTACAAAAACCAGTACACGTCAGTCGCACACCACGTTTTGGTTTAATAGCCTCTGGGTATTTTATTCGGGGTGCCAAGTTCATGATTTAAATAAATACAGCACACAATGCTGTCAACGTCTGCATAAATAATAGGACAACTACATAATAATATACACACCTATATGATATTTACGTCATCGGCAGCTGAGATTTTTTGCCAAACCCCATAGGTTCTTCAAAACATGTGAATTTGAGCAGTGATGCATCGTACCCTTTGAATAGCAAGGTGTACCAACGTCTAACATATATTATCCAAGAATTAGACGTTTATTATCGTGGAAGCCTAGGTGTTACAGACATCAACAGCAAGATGAAGGAGAGGCGATTGAGATGGTATGGGCACGTTGGACGCAGAGCACCCGATCACATTGTGAACCAAGCAATCTCCATGGATCTGTCTCGAATAACAACCAGAGGAAGACCAAAGAATTCATGAGTGGTGCAAAAGGATAACCTGATGCAGAGGCATGGCCTGGGGGACGTAGTCCGGGACAGAAGAGCATACAACCTGAGGACGAAGAGAGCTGACCCCAATAGTCTTCGCAGACAATGAGTTGGGATGGAGCCAGGGAGAAGAATAAGACGAAAATAATTCTTTGGCCATGTCACTAAAATGTCTTGAGAAACTGGTGATCAAGGGAACAGTTGAGGGAAAGCGAACAAGAGCAGTCATACGATTTCTCTAAGAAGATTAGGTTAAGATTCTAAAGTATTTTTTTTACTATCTTATATAGTACTAAGAGTTAAGCTTGTGGCTGCTCTGTAGTCTTACATAGTAAAGGCGATGCGCGCCCCCTTGGTTTTGTTCAAAATGATGGTTTTATAGAAAATATCATATTTGCTAAGATTTTAAGTAATTTTTTTTACCAGCATTTTATTTTACATATTTAAGTACTTTATTGCGTATTTAAGAATCTTAAGCTAAGTTTACTTCCGAAAATGATTTAGACTGATACTCATGATAGTGTTGAACCTATTATTCTTATATGTACTAAGAGATACGCTTCTGGCTGCTCAGTGGCCTTACACAGTATTTGCGCTGCGCGCCTCTTTGGTTTTATCCACAATGGTTGTTTTATAGAAAATATCGTGTTTAATGATATTTAGTTTTTTTTTATATTTCCCTATAATTTAACTTCTTTATGTTTAATATCTTGCATATCTAAGTACATTACTGCGTACTCAAGTTTCATAATCTTGTTTTCCTTTCAAAAATGATTTAGACTGAACCTCATGTAGTAGATATACAAAATTGAATAGAAATAAATTTACAATTCAAATAATTTAAATGGAAAATATACCGTCGAGTATAATAACATTACAATGCAAACAATATTTTGTTGTAATTAAATTAGTATTTTGTTATTATAAGTGTTATTTCTTCCTATACACTATACCATATTTACATGAATATTATTTCAATGGAAAGGCGATACGTAGAGTACAATGCAAAACTCCTAAATTTCGTGAATGTCAAGAACCATTTTACCAGACAAACTTGTTTTCAAAACATCTCATTCCTTACGAATTCTCGCCTCCTATTGGTGGGGGCGTATCTCGATTGAGGGGATGTTATCAGTTCAGCCCAGATTTTTTGAAAGATTATCTTTTAAATGTATTTTCTTCGACATTATCTTGTATGTTTATGTAATTTCAGGATATACTCGTATATACATCCTATGTTGCTTTCAATAAACCTAAATTTATTATTCTCCATAGCACCGTATGGAAAAAGAAACATTTACGATAAGAAAGAAGTCAAAAAACATGATAGATGCCTTCAAAGTGTGGTGTTGGAGACGAATGCTCCGTATCCCATAGACAATTTGTATTTATATATGCCCGTTATATGTTTCTATCAATAAACCTTTGCTAGTATAGTATACTATATATGTGTATTTATTTATTCGAATGCATGTTAAAATTTCAACTAACGTTTTGATGGAATAAACAAGTTTCAATTAACGTTTTGATGGAATAATTCAATCACACAACTTTTTATCTCATAAAATATGAGTTCCACTGTTACATAAGTCTACTTGGTAATATTTGATAAATTTCGTAATATAATAACACATACAATTATTAAATTAAAGTTAACATAATTTATAAATACAAAATTAATTTAAACAATTACTTTGTTATTATTACTACTGCTTAATTGTATCTACATCTTAATTTAAGATAAACTTTCGTTATTTTATTGATAACTTTAAGTTTTGATTTTTTTTATCACTTTGCAAGGATTTCTCCTGTTACACAAAGAGGGTCTGCTTCTAGAGTTAGCTTATTCGTTAATAAGAATATCAGTCAGGATTCTTCTCATACTGCTAGGTGGTGCCGAGAGTATATTATATCCACAGTGTCATTCAGTTGGTTCAATATCTCTATACCACGCGTGACTGAGTGTTTAGCCATGATATTCCTTCTGTAAGTTGGTATGTAGAACAGCGGGTGATTCTTTGCACGGCTATATTTATTAGGTACATATGTACTATATATACTTAGTGCTTCTAGAATCGTGGGACAGTTAAAGCAATCTTGAAAAACCTTTAGTAGGAATATTGCAATGGATTCTTGCCTTTTTGTTTCGAGGCTTCTATAGTTATACACCGTGAGAAGTTCAACATGGTGAGCATATCTTGAGTAATCGCCCTTTGTTCTATACCATAGATATCTGAATTAACTTATTTTATATACATTTGTTTCCATCTAATGAAAAAAAAACTGTTGTGTCGGGAATTAAATAAAAAAATAAATAAAAAATATACGAGGCGTATCCAGAAACTAAGTGTTCTGAGGCTCTCACGACCGGATGGACTTTATTTTCGACATGTTGGCTACACTTCCGTGTAGTCTGACCCTTCCCCTCCGCAACGAGATCGGTTCGGGGTCAGTACGTTGAGAAGTGTCGACGCGACAACACGTTTCGTGAAAAATGTCAATCCAATATCCCGCCGAGTGCGAAATACCGGAGGCCGGGCAAGAGTTTTTGAGGCGCTGCAAACTCCATGGAGATGAATTTCTCCGCTCCATCGTTACTGGAGATGAAACTTGGGTTGCACACTACACGCCTGAAACCAAAAGGCAGTCTCAATAGTGGCGTCACACCTCTTCACCCTTCGCCAAAAAGTTCAAAACACAATTTCAGCCAAGAAAATCATGGCATCCGTGTTTTGGGACTGTCAAGGCATAATTTTAATTGAATATATGCCTCAAAGGGAGACCACCATCAACTCTGCGAGATACTGTGAGACCCTAAAAAAATTGCGGAGGGCGATTCAGAACAAGAGGAGAGGTATGCTGACAAAGGGAGTCTGCCTGCTGCACGACAATGACAGACGGAACTGCTCGTTTAAATGGGATGTCCTGAACCATCCCGCGCATTCTCCTGACCTAGCACCTTCAGATTACTATCTCTTTACCTCCCTGAAGCTGCACATGGGTGGGAAAAGGTTTTCAACCGACGAGGAGGTAAAGGAGGAGGTGGAGAAGTGGACGGAGGGGTTGGCGGGAAACTACTTCGAGGAAGGCATCAAAAAGTTGATACCCCGCTTCATCACCTGCATTGAGAGAACGGCGACTACTATATGTCGAAAAATAGCTTACATATGTACTACGGTAACCACGTAATTTTTTTGTTTAATTAAAAAAATTGTAACCTACAAAAATTCAGTACACTTACTTTCTGGATATGCCTCGTATATGTTTTTAATAATATCATGACGAACATTGTACTGATTTTAAGATAACTGTATCCGAGATATAATTTAATTTGTATTTTTATTCCCTTACGTATGAAAAAGTATTTTAATTTACCATTTTCTTTGTGGTTTTGTGTTGTACAATAACTTTTTTTCAAATTGTTTGGGAGTGAGCATTTTTAACAGCAAAGTGAATAAATTAATATCATATTCAAAATTATATTGAGTAATCCAAGTTCTATTCAGTATTCAAAATCCTATTCAGTATTCAAAATTCTAATCAGTATTCAAAGTTCCATTCAGTATTCAAAATTCTGTTCAATATTCAAAATTCTATTCAGTATTCAAAGTTCCATTCAGTATTCAAAATTCTATTCAGTATTCAAAATTCTATTCAGTATTCGAAATTCTATTCAGTATTCGAAATTCCATTCAGTATTCGAAATTCTATTCAATATTCGAAATTTTATTCAGTATTCAAAATTCCAAAATGACATACAAATTTATATTTTCATATTTGCTATTCAATTAATGTATACTATAATATGCTATTACAATTTACAAGGGGATGTGAGTAGAATTGGATAACATGTATGGCGAGGTGTATGGACGTGACAGTAGAGAATAACTTGTGCCAGGATTTAATGAAGTGAAGATATGTTCTATCTGCCTTCCCCCATAAAAATATGATTTTTTAATGAAAATAATGACAATTTTACTGTTAGACGCTTGTCTTCCAGCCCGGAGGTTGCGGGTTCAATTCCAGTTGGAACCCAGATTTATTCAAAAATATTCCATTCTGGTTCTCACTTAACATCTTTCTGGTTGGTCGGAAGAGATTACCACATGGCAATACGCCCACCAGGTTGTATTGTGTACAACAAAAGTGTAATAAAATACAATACAGTATAATGATGATGGTTTCAGAACCGCTACAGTAGACATTTACCTCACAGTTTGTCATAATACTGTTGGAAATACTATCCTTATTGGACAGGCAACAATACTCGCACACATTTAATTGAATGTGTTACTATCGTATATTGAAAGATCTACATATGTCGTTTGTCTTTTCTAAGCGGGGTTTTTAATAAGCGTGTTTTTCTAAATATATGTGTATCATACGGGGAAGTTCATAATACTATGGCCACAACTTTCTATTCTTACACACGACATGTTTTTGAAATATTTTTGATCGATCAATGATAGTGGGTGCGAATCCCGAATTGAGGCGCCTTTGAGGAGAGTCCCTTGTGTTAACGGGGCTTTATAAATTATTATTTTATGATCATTATCAAGTCTTGACAAATCGCTTAAGGCCTCATTTAAAATTAGTGACTACTTTAGGCTTATAAAATACACATTCTTCAAAGTGTAGACTGATCAAGCTTGTAATTTTGACTAAATTAATGGCATTATCCGTAACAAGCATAATAAAAGGCACAATACAAAGTAGAGGAGCAGGTTATTTGCCGTTGGTGCCACCGGAGATGTCTATTTAAATTAGTTTGTCACGGAGCTTCAGCATTTACTGCATTTTTTCTCCATTTAATCCCTGATAATTACCAATAGTTCTATGCCCTTTGACTCCATCTGCTACTGTTAGCTCCCAGTTGTGCTAAGAATAAATTTTTAAGCGTCTCATGCAGTACGTCCTCAAATCTCTTGAACTCCCTTCCGTACTTTCTTCCTCTTGTCAGATCATCAAAGAGGATATTTGAAACACAGTGAACATTACAAATGACTTAAGTATCTTAAAGATTAAATAATTAATAATCGATTGACATAATTGTCAACCAATCAATGAGGATATAATGGGTCAATAGACTGATATAAGAGATCGTAATGAGGATATAATGGGTCAATAGACTGATATAAGAGATCGTAATGAGGATATAATGGGTCAATAGACTGATATAAGATATCGTAATGAGGATATAATGGGTCAATATACTGATATATGAGATCGTAATGAGGATATGATGGGTCAATAGACTGATATAAGTGATCGTAATGAGGATATAATGGGTCAATAGACTGATATAAGAGATCGGACTATGAAATCGCAGATAAAAGCCCAATTACACTAAAAAAGCGAGCAAACATTCTTTCAATAATATTGTACATGAAAACTTAGATATCGAAGTTTTTTTTGTGGCATATTCATATTCATTGTGAGGGAGGAGGTCTTAGAATAATTTCAGCGAGAGCTTTCAGGAGGGGTTTTTGCATTGTATGCGAGAATACGGGATGTAGGTTTCAAAAGGAGGATAGCCACAAAAGAAACAGGCTATATGCTGGAAGTTTTGATGTGTACGTCACATCCGATTACCATTTTGTATACTTGGCACTTGGAGGCGTAGCTGGTAAGACGGGTTCAACTCCCATTGGTACCGATTTTTTTTAAAAAGCTTTTCAGTTTGGGTTTCATTTACTTTCAGGTAATAGAAAAAATAATAAATGATTGTAAATTATCCTGTATATAATGTATTATATACCTTTAGATAACTACATATGACTTGCTGATTGCTATTTGGTGATGATGTGGTAGTGTAAGCGGATAATGAGGATGAATTACAGAGTATAGTTAATAAATTGTATAAAACTGACACTCTGTTCTCTCTGCACACTCCAGCAGGGAAACAGCATGATAACATACTCGTATGTGAGTCGTACTTACAGTGAATCGTCGTCGCAGGGTTGAGGACCCCCTCATCAATTCAGTTGGAAAGCAAAGCTGTGCCATGAAGTTTTTTTAAGTGAGTGAGTCGTTGCACACCAGCAAACTCACCGGCTACACTGCTGTACTGGATCTGATGGTACATTAAAGTGAGACGATCGGAGCACACCGGTATTTTTTTTACTTCTTTTTTGAAGACTGATTGACTAGTCATAGATATTCTTATCTTCTTCCCAGTGTCATTTCAGGTCCCCATAACGTTGACTATCACCTGAGAGTAAGCATCTTCGTCCCCGACAGCCCGAAAAAGATTTCCAACGCTCCTTATACCAGTCCAATCACGTATATTGCGGAGCTAGGAGATTTGCCTCCTGCCAACACCCTTTCGACCCTCTATTTTGCCTTGGATGATCAGGTACAGTAATTTATACATGCCCCAAATAGGACACCTTTCGGGTTTTAATATTAGTCAGCAACTCTCTATCAACTTTGGCTCTTTGAAGGATCTTTGTGTTGCTGATCATATCCGTCCAGGGTATCCGTAGCATTCTCCGGTGCATCCACATTTCGAATGCTTCCAGTCGGTTCATACTACCATCTTTGAGGGCCCATAATTCCATTCTATGCAATAACACTGAACAAACGTAGCATTTGACTAACCGTTGTCGAAGTTTCAACTGTAGATTATAATGACAGAATACGCTTTTTATTTTATAAAAAGCCACACGACGTATTCTTATAACCCCGAATATTGGCGAAAAAAATGCCTGTGTCCTTTGAGAGGAGCAGCAGAAAGCGGGATTTGAACTGGCGACGTTCCACACTCAAATTCAGTGCGTTATCGCACGGCCATGCACCTGAAGTAAGAACCACATGACAATAAGCCCGCCAGGTTCCTGTGTACAACGAAAGTGTCATATAATATATTACAACTAGTTAAAACCGGGTTCAACGGCTAGTTAGTAATGTGGATCTCTGTTACTTTTTTCTCCATTTCGTATGGTACCTTTGATGACATCCGTGGCCTAGTTGGTAAGATGCCTGTCTCACAGCACGGAGGTTGCGGATTCGATAACCGTTGGAACCCTTGAATTTTAAAAAGGATTCCAGTCTGGTTTTCGCTAACATCTTTCTGATGAAAGATGTTAAAAGTACTTTTTAACATCTTTCTGGTGGAAGATGTTTAAAAGTACTTTTTAACATCTTTCTGGTGGAATATGTTAAAAGGACTTTTTAACATCTTTCTGGTGGAAAATGTTAAAAGGACTTTTTATCATCTTTCTGATGTTTAAAAGTCAAGATGTTTAAAAGTACTTTTTAACATCTTTGTGATGGAAGATGTTAAAAAGGACTTTTAAACATCTTTCTTGTGGAAGTTGTTAAAAAGGACTTTTTAACATCTTTCTGATATCGGTGGAAGATATTGCCACATGGTAATAATCCCGCCAGGTTGTATTGTATTTGGTCCGAGCAATCGAGCCATGGAGTTTTAACCTCTGGAGTAGGCACGGAAGTCGCAGCTCGTCATTAAATGTGTTGGCAATACTACCGCTCAGTGCTTGCGATTATTATTACCAGACAAATTATTTCACTAGACTCAGGTTTTTTTCTGGTGCAATCGGGATTTGAACACCAAACCTAGGGAAATTAGTCAAAAATCTTACCATTAGGCTAAGGAAGTAGATCTAATTGTTAAGACAACTGTATCACAGCCAGGTGGTTACGTGTACAATTACATGTAATTGGTACCCAATGTTTGAAAAAATTGGATACCAACTTCTTGTGTACACATTTAAGATTCGTGTAGTTTTTTTGTTTAAATGATTACCAACTTTTGTAGTACCCAATTTTTTTAGATTCCCGTTGGTATACATTTTTTTTCATTAGATTGGGCGCCAACAGCAACTGGGAAAAAAATATAGAACATTACGATATCAAATGAAAACAACAAATCCGTTTTGTTTTTTTAATTTTTTTGGCGAGAGTTGATAATTGTATTTATTTGTTTTCTTACAAAATCCGACAATCTTGTTTACTCTTCCCAGTTGGAAGGATGGGAAAACAAACCGATGGGATTGTGTTTTTGTGGCCGTTTCTATTGATAGTTTATGTGTTTTTTACCTGATCTTATGTCAATAAAACACTTGCAAACTAAATCTCGATAAATCAGTCAACAAAATTGAAATAAATTGCCACGTTACCCACGCACTGTAATATTGGATGTACGCAAATATGTTTTTTTGTGTTTTATGGGTGAGAAACATGATTGCATACGGAATATTTAATATAAAACCAATATGTTTTAATTTTATTTTTACTATAAATGAGATGAAATACTATGCATCGTAAAGATGACTCTCTGCCAAGATGATATTCCACAACAATATTTTAGTACTAACTTTGATGCGTGGAACAAAATTGAGAGCCGAATTAATGCTCTAGAATTGCGTGCATTTATAATAATGCATGAGGGTGACAATGTATGACAGAATACGAAATAAACTGATAGGGAATGAATGTAAACTTAAGGTTTTTGTTTTGAGAAATATTAAAAAGAGTATTATGAGGTTGTCTGAGTACGTCGAACGAATGAACGAAAAAACACTAATAACAAAACAAATTTAGTACAAATGTGAGTCAAAAGCATGATAATGAATACAGATGTGAGTCAAAGGCATGATAACATATACAAATGTGAGTCAAAGACATTATAATATATACAAATGTGAGTCAAAGGCATTATAATACTCGTATATACAAATGTGAGTCAAAGGCATTATAATATATACAAATGTGAGTCAAATGCATGATAATATATGAAAATGTGAGTCAAAGGCATGATAATATATGCAAATGTGAGTCAAAGGCATGAAAAAACGACCATGGAAAATATCATAAGACTAAGTGTGTGATATTTTAAACGAACGAAATGTATAAATTCCGAGAAATCGTAGGAGTTGTTTGAGAAGGTGTATATGATGAAGAAGAGACTCTCAGTCTACTCGATAGGGAGACGGCGTGATGTTATATATGTATTCCTGTGTTTTATTATGTGTTAATCAAAAGTATTAAGGGGCGTAAGGATACCTATAACTTTTTTCTTAAAGAGTGAACTGGTGTGCAACGGCTCACTTATAAATGAAAAAAAACTCCACAGCATAGTTTCACTTTCCAACTGAATTTAAGTTGGTGTGGTGAGGGGATTTTTGACTACGAAACCGAGCAACGACTGCATCCTCGACTACGAAACCAAGCAACGAAGACATCCTCGACTACGAAACTGAGCAACGACGGCATCATCAACTACGAAACCGAGCAACGATGGCATCCTCGACTACGAAACCGAGCAACGATGGCATCCTTGACTAAGAAACCGAGCAACGATGGTATCCTCGACTACAAAACCGAGCAACGATGGCATCCTCGACTACGACACCGAGCAATAACTGCATCCTCGACTACGAAACCGATAAACAACTGCATCCTCGACTACGAAATCGAGCAACAACGATATCCTCGACTACGAAACCGAGCGACGACGTTCAAATTCTGAGTTAGAGTGCCCTAGAGAAGAGTTTACTCTCTAAACGGCGTTGTATAAATTATCATTATATTATTATTTATGCATTATGCTCATTGGTTAACAGTTAGAGATGAGGCTAAATTATTGAATTGTTTTAAAGATTGGATGGTGGAGAATTCAACGTGGCACATAAATTTTGAAAATTATAATAAACAGTAAACATGAAAAATTCAAAAGGAAGTTTTGCATTGTGTACGTTTAAAATAAGGAAAACGAAACCAAAATGCGAACAGGGAAATTTTAAAATGTTTTCAGAAGTTCTATAAGATGCCATTTCAGGTAGAAAAGTTAAGATTTTAAAACGAAGACAAGTTTCCGATAAAAATACGTTTTCATTTCCACTTTCCGTGAAGTTTTCATCCGAGAAGCTGGTGTTTTCCACATTTTTCCAAAATCAAGAAAATGTGTCATGTCAGAACTTTACAAAATAAACTTTACAAAATAGTCGAACTCTTTCCCTATTTTTAAGTTAAAAGTTTGGTCGAAGTACCATTTCATTGGCAAACGATCTTTTATAATAAAATAATATATTTTCTGCAGTTTGATGACCAAGTTATGTTTGCTGCAAAAGAAGATGATTTAAGAGGTATGATTAATGAGGTTTGAAAATTAATTAAGCAAAATCAACGGTTGTTGTTATAGAAAAAGGTATGGTGAAAAGTGTGGGATGTATATGGTAGACTAGAGGAACTTCTGCAAGTTGAGGAGTTCTATTATTTGGGCAGTATTTTTTACGTGCGAAAATACGTTACATATTTAACACTAGATACAAAAGATTTAAAACCCATAAAGCAACGGAAAAATATACAAGAAAACCTAAAAAAAAATTATCTTGTGTTCTTATTTTAAATTTCTCATAAGATATAAGACAACAGTGAAATTATTACTTATTACTCTATTCCCCACAAGACCATAGACAACTTTTGTAGTAACTTTTTATTTTATTATCCATATAGTACAATTCTGCCCTCATAAGCAAAATCGCAGCTAACGGCAAAAGTTAAGTTTTGAGAAAACTGCACTTTTGTGTTTTTCATTGCTGCTTAAAAATGTCGTGATTCATAAACAAAAAATCAGTAAAATGTGATTCATAAGCAAAAACGCAGCAAACGCATAGGTACTTGCTGTCTTTTTGCTTATGAAGCACATTTTACTGTTTTTTTTGCTTAGAAAAACCTAGTATTTTGTAAAATAAAAAATACATTATGTCTATTTTTGTATTAAAATACATGGTTTTCTGATTTTTTTTTTATGGATTATGGTTCAGAATATGATATGAAACATTGCCTCATATTTAGTTAAATTTCTGATTTTTGAACATTGCCTGAACATTGCCTCATATTTAGTTAAATTTGCGTTTTTCCTTATGACGGCAGTATTGCCCATTTTTATTCTATTGCTTGTAAGTCAACAGACAATATTTGAATAACAAATTCTAAATGTATTTGCTGTAAGACCGTATACAACATTTGTAGAGTAGCTTATGCTCTATTCTGTTCTGACCATAAACAATATTTGAATAATTACAAAAATGTCATTATACCATAAACGATATTTAAATAATAATTAGTAAGTAGGCCACGATAATTGTGTTGAAAATACTACTACATGTGGACAGGTAACGACAATTGTATTAAACATACCACTGCATGTGTATAGGTAACGACAATTGTGTTGAAAATACTACTGCATGTGGATAGGTAACGACAATTGTGTTGAAACTACTACTGCATGTGGATAAGCAACTACAATTGTATTAAAAAATACAACTGCGTGTGAATAAGCAACGACAATTATGTTGAATGTACTGCTGCATGTGAATAAGCAACAATTCTATAAAATATATTACTACATGTGGATAGGCAACGAATTATGTTGAAAATATTACTGCATGTGGATAAACAACGATATTCGCACAAATTCAACACTCGAGAGTATAGTCACAATTCTCAAACCAAACGAACTGTGACCCATTTTCGTTTTGTTTTTCAGGTTAAGCATTAAAAATGGAAAACAGAATAAAAGTTACCAATTCAGTTATTTCCTGATGTAACTTAGAAATAAAAGTCATTCCTTTATGCGAATTCCTGATATCCGGAATTCGTGCTTCGACGTTAAAAACAGTTCCGGCGACGTTATGTCGGCGTGCGAAAGTTTGCATTTTGTATCTACAAAGAGAAATTGCAAACTTTTCTCGCACAATCGATATTATTTCAACGTATTTTTCCCGTATATTTCTATTCGCTGTAGTATAATATAAATGGGCAATATAACGATTTTATTGAAGACACAAATAAAATATTTTTTATACAACTTTTGTAGAGATCAATTTAAGAATAGAATTGATTTTGTAGAACTTAATTAAAGAATATTAAGCAATTAATAACTTTGCTTTTACACTCATACCATTAATCCCCGCTACACGTATTTCTACCATATATCCCGATGCTCTATTCAGGTTGAACAATCCCGTTTTCTTACGAGAGCAGTGCTTATATACCAGACTGGTGTCATGGTACTTTTCTATGGTCCACTCCAGTCAAAAGTTTGTGGGAATTTACCACACATATAGGAAAGTAACATTTTGCCTGAAGATGGCTTCGGAATAGATAAAAACACGTATGTTGGGGATTATTAAAATAAGTGAAATAAAAATATAATTTTTTTTCTTCTTCTGCGTTATGACTTCATTGCTGAGGAACGTATCACACATTGGAATTGCTGTAAGTCGTGCATATTCTTTATCAGTGTTTCAGGCACTTGTAGCCTAATAGTAATAATAATAGAAATTATTATTTAAATGATGAAAAAAGTAATTAAAAGAAACATGTAATAAAAATCCATTTAGAAAGCAGACTCTCCCGAAAGGTGTTCTAACTCGGGATTCGAACCCAACATATCGACAGATTAAAAAAAATACAAAAAATGAGTGTGTTTAAGTTGATTGTAAGAAAAAGAAGGTAGAATCTTCTCTGCATATATTTAAAAACAATATTTTTCTAATAAAACTGCAGAAAACATACCAAGTAAAGATAAACTACAGAATGTCGCAAAAAAATATCCACAATTTTAATGATTATAAAGTCTGTATTTATTAGCATACAGTTACCTTTCAACGTTCACAATAAACTACATACATGTATTTTTTTATACTTAGCGCCTGTTTTCAAATCGATGACCATTCTGGTCTAGAAATTATTGGCAATGCAAAGTAACGGAATCACAAACATCGAGAATCACTTCATTTGGTATTTGGGCACATTCTATTTCTACTCTCGCTACTCGTATGGTATGGCATCAATGGTTTCAGTTTTTTTTCAACATAAACTTTATACTTAAGAAATGCCCAAAAAAAGTCTACTACCGCGTTTTCCTACTTTCAGTAGCACTTCAAAATAAAATTTCTTATTTCAAAACTTAGTCTGGTTTCAGTCATTATATCTCAACGGTTAAATCTAAAACGAAAAAAATCAGAAAGTTACCAGATATTAAAGTGTGGATACATTTTTTTTCTGATACCCTGTATTTAAAAAAAACCTTCATAGATCTTCCGAGATATAATAGTAATACATTCGGTATAAGGCTAAGTGTAATGCAAGGGGACCGAGAAAGGTTTTTTGGGAGGCCTCGTGTCGCCTGGGGCGACCGCCCCGATCATCCCACCCTATTCGTAGCTTTTTTATTTTTTTTTGTTTTTATGAACAGCTAATAAAACTTCTTTTTAAAAATAAATCTGTAAGATTATTATGTAAGTGAAAACTAGTGGGCCGCGATTTGTAAAAGGTTAAGAACAACTGGTGTAATGTACGTGTGTAGTGTTCATATACAATAATACGTTTTGATAAGAACTTCCAAAGAGTATTGCTTTCAAGTGTTTTCTAAAGCTGCAAACGTTACCCATATCTTGAAAAATTTGAAATACTCAGAGATAGGTCATTCCACTTCACAAGACCAGCAAAGACAAACATGTTGTACCTCGCCCTATTAGATATATTCGGAAAAATATTTTTTTTTAATTAAATTAAATAAAGGCTAGATGGAAAAATATTTTCTAATTCAAGTGTTATATGAGTTCAATTGCCGTTGGTATTTAAGATTATCAACAAGTTTTTCAATCTGATTTTAACTTAAGGTATCTTTATTATATTTCTGGTTAGTTGAAAGAGATTGATATTTGTAGAAAATCTGTAACACTGTGTACAACAATGGTGTAACACATTTTTTTCTAATTCGTTCCGCTCTTTACAGAGCAGTCGTCAGAAGCATTTTTAATACACTTATGTATTCAGCTGTTGGTTTTATTTCTTTCAAAGTCAGTCCATCGCTTTAGTTATCTGCCTCGTTATCGAGACTTTTCTATTTGTCTAAGACCGCCACTATTTTTATTGTGTTATCCCATCTGATAATATGATCAAAATAAGTTGTTTATTTATTATTTTTTAACACTTAATTGTAAATACAATCAGACGGGTTTATTGTCAGGCAGCAATCTCTTCCAGCCAACAAGACAAAAGTAAGTAAAGCAAGTTTCATGGTCACAAAAAATATTTAAAATATTATTAATCTTTGTAAAATTTATGGACGTACACATCTAATTCATTTATTTACTTAATACTTTCTTGTAAACATAATTTGACTAGATTATTACCAGATGGCAATCTCTTCCAAATAATCGGACAAAAATAAATAAAGGAATTAAATGGTGTGCAAAAAAAACATTTAAATGATTATTCATCTTTTGAAATTTATGAACATATGAAGAATAAAAGTAAAAGTGAGATATCATCAATCAAAGGAAAAGGAAGAGATGGTGGAGAGGAAAGAAAAATCAGGAATAAAAGACGTTATATTACTGACTAGAAATTAAGAGTTTTTTTCAATCGCTTCTTAAAGCATGCCAAGAAAGGAGCGAGTGTAATATTGGTTTGTAACTGGTTCCAGAGTCTCACTGCATGGACAGTAAAAAACGAGTAAAAAAAAGTTAGAGCGGTGAACTGGAAAGGTCAATAAATAATCTCCGTCTGAACAAAGCGCTTGTCCATGATCAAAAAGACGCTGAAAATTTTCTACGAGATAAAAGAGGGTGGTGGGATAGTTAAGGATATTATACAAAGAGATAGTATGTGATTTTGGCATCTATTTCTCACGTTCAAACTGTTCAGCTCCTTCTGGTATGAGGTGATAGTAAAATTCGCTAATGTATTATTGAAGACAAACGCTGTTCGATTTTTTATTATTTAAGAATCGATGAATTTGTCTTACGTGCTCTCAATGATACACAAATTATAAGGAACTAAAAAAATAATGCAAAGGTTTTTTCATTCCAGACAATAATCATTTACTAAAAGAGTTTTTTTTTTCAGGTCATCGCTGAAATTCTACCGAATTAGTTTCGTGTTATGTATCTTTCAGACTTAATGAGCGAAACTGAACCCAGTTCTATAATTTCATTAGATAACTGGGTCAAATGAATTAATGGTGATTACGTTGTTTGCTCAGGTATTCATTCGTATACTTTCAGATTAATCGGTGAAACTTTAATTTTCATGACATTATCAGTAAATTTAAGTATTTCATGAAACGGATGATTTACTGTTTTTTTTAATAAAAATAAATATTAAAAACTTGAGATTATCAATTTTTTTTATACGCTTCCTCTTCTTCTTTTTAACGTTCATCTCTACGTTGGAGATTGATAATCATCAAGTCTATTTCCACTTTATCTTCAGCCACTTTGAACAATATCTTAGATTTTTCAGCCAGGAGTTCCGACTTCTTCCTACATTTCTTTTTTTATCTTCTTTTGCAATATGACGTGGATGATTTTATATTTGCTGAAATGCTGAAAGTATTGTTGTCTTCTTGTCTTAATGCTAATAAGTACTTCTTTATCTTCCTTTAAATGTCTGAGGACTTCTTCGTTGCGCACTTTGTCAACTCAAGAAATCTTAAACATTCTACTGTCAAATGTTGGTTGCACCACATTTCAAATGCTTCTATTTTTTAGCTTGAGCTAGTGTCCAAGTCTTATTTATTTATTTATTATTTAACATTTCTATTGCAAATACAATCTGGTGGGCTTATTGCCAGGCGGCAATCTCTTCTAACCAACCAGACAAAAGTAAATGAAGCAAGTTACGTGGTCGCATAAATCATTCAAATGACTATCCATCCCCACGAACCCCACAAAGACGGACAGTCACCCGAACAGTTTTTTTCATATAAAGTGAGAAAGCATCAATCAAAAAGAAAGAAAGGGATGATGGAGAGGAAAGGAAAACAAAAATCAGGAATGAAACACGTTATTTTACTGACTAGAAATTAAGAGGGTTTTCAGTCGCTTCTTAAAGCATACCAAGGATGGAGCGAGTCTTATATTGGTTTGTAACTGATTCCAGAGTCTCACTGCATGGACAGTAAAAGACGACGTAAAGAGGAGCGGTGAACTGGAAGGGCCAATAAACAATCTCTGATTGAGCGTAGCGCTAATCCATGATTGGAAATCCTGTAAATTCTCAGCGAGATAAGAGGGGGCGGCGGGACAGTTAAGGATAGGAATCTTTATGCTACAAAAAAATTATGAAAACATGTAACATCGTATAATACGCAATCATAATTTGGGGTTGATATCTCTATTATAGAGAATATTTGTTATTAAGTTTATATAATTTATTTATTGATATGATAGGGTTTTTTTTATAGATTTATTATTTAATATGTATTATATATTGTGTCTGGATGGTAATAATAACTTGTATTAATGTAACTTGGGTTGGGTGCTGCATACCTCATGCAGCACGCAACCCAAGCGCAAGGTGCGCCAACGTCTCAATCATTTAATAATAGGTGATAAGGAAGGCCTCCTACAAGGGAATGGATCAAACGAGCAAAGGAGTTATCACTCTGTTGTGGGGGATGAAATAAGTCCTCGTTAAGTAAAATCAACATCAAATATTTGGATATTCTCCATTTTCTTTTAAGAGCGCGATGTCACTGTATTGACGAAGAAAGAACTGCTTAAAGGTATTTCTTTTACGGTAGCAACATATCTGAGTGTGAAAATAATAAAGGTGGCAAAGAATTTAAGGCTTGAAGTCACGGAATAAGGAAAATTATTCGCAACGTATTAAAAATACTTACAAAGTAGTTTAAGACTGATATTCCAACAGCTTAGAAAGATGTCAATACTTTCGATATAAGGTTTTATTTCTTTAATATCTATAAGTGTATTCGAGGTCCGTATAAAAGCACCCTTAAGGAGAGTTCGTTCCCTAAACGAAGCTATATAAAGTTGTCCATTGATTATGATTGATTCGTTATTACAGGGTCTCGAAGACGAAGATCTCTTCATCATTCCAACTTCAATTCAGTTGGAATGAGAAACGGTGTCGTCGAGTTTGTTATTTAAGGGAGTGAGACGTTGCACACCAGCAAACCCAACGGCCACACCGCTATACTGGATCCGACAGCACACCTGAAGTGAGACGATCGGAGAACACTGGCATGTTTTTTTTTTTTTTGAAAAATAGATATGACCGAAGTTATATGTATCCCCATACCCGCAACCAAAGTCATACATAATATATGATTGATTAAGGCTGAGAGGAGATCCCTTCAGAAATTATAAACACAAGGATAATCGCAGTACCGCAAAATGTGTACTGCGACAATACTTGTGTCAATAATTTCAAAAAATGAAAAAAAAGCATTTACTCAGATCCGTTATAAAATATAAAAAAGGGTGAAAATAAATATGTTTTCGAAGTAGTATATAACTTTGTTTCATAGTGTTCAAAATTAATATAAAATTTCCTTTGTGAAAAAAAAGTAAAAATCCAAACAGAATAAAAGATTTGACTCGAAAAAGAAATTTGTACGATTATTGAGTGAAACTTTATGACAGTCTTTCGGTTGGAGGGAAATTTCTGTTTTTTTTTTGGTTAACAAAGATGAAAAGGGTTTGCGGCCTGAATATGAATCTGGTGGGATTATATAATGTTGAGGCGTTGTGGAGCGATGGAATATTACGTCGAAAATTTTCATCGAAAAAAAAATATACCGACAGCTGAAAGGGATTTTTGAAAAAAATAATTATTGAACAATTGAATGTTTTTAGTTTTGTTGAAAAGCTACGAGTATATATGATTAAGAATGAGGATATTATTTAACAATTTTATGCAAACACACCTCGAAATTTATTGCTGCAAAGCCGTTTCTTATTTGCATTTAAGACCGTGTTATTAACAAAATGTATGAAACAGTGTATGATTCTTCTCCCTGACTCTATCCCAACTCATTGTCCTCAGTGAGATACAGGCAAAAGCCTAGTTTACTGGGGATACGACAAATGAAAGGCAACAAACCCAGACCCATTAAAATTATATTTCCAAATCAAATAACCTGTTGTTTTTTCTCAAATTGTGTATATTTATTGTCATGTGTAATAATAAATAAATAATAAATAAATTGTCTGCGAAGACTGTTGTCAGCTCTCCTCGTCCTCAGGTTGTATGCTCTTCTGTCCCGGACTACGTCCCCCAGGCCGTGCCTCTGCATCAGGTTATCTTTTTGCACCACCTATGAATTCTTTGGCCTTCCTCTGGTCGCCACTCGTGGAAGATCCATGGAGATTGCCTGGTTCATAATGTGATCCGGTGCTCTGCGTCCAACGTGCCCATACCATCTCAATCGCCTCTCCTCCATCTTGCTGTTGACGTCTGTAACACCCAGGC
The DNA here is from genome assembly GCA_949825065.1 of Odontocerum albicorne. Lineage (NCBI taxonomy): Eukaryota > Metazoa > Arthropoda > Insecta > Trichoptera > Odontoceridae > Odontocerum > Odontocerum albicorne. The sequence continues at coordinate 12,066,550 of OX463866.1, read as the reverse complement.
TTCCACGAATGCGTGAGCTTCTTATTTTGTCTCTTAGGGAAACACCAGCTGACCATCTTAGCATGCGCATTTCAGCAGTTTCTAGTTGCCTAGAGTAATAGTTATACATCATCCAGCATTCGGAGCTATAGATGAGTGCGGTGAGATACATAACATATATATTATATTTGCATGCCATTTTTTTTCTTGGTGAAGCTATCATTGTTTTCACTCAATTGATTTTATTTTGTGTGGTATTTTGATTTATTGACAAAATAAGTGATCTTTGCAGTGTTACATCATTTTGAGAACAAGGCTTCAGAATATTTTTTCAGTGTTATTGAAAAAAAATATTTCACTGTTCTAAAAAATTAACGAACAACAGTATGACTGTGTAAATATTTTTTTCACCGTTTTTATATCCTTAGATCGGAAACTTTTATATCTTACTGCATACTATAGTATTTATGTTAACACTTGCCACCCTATGATCGATAGTGAGTGACCAGGACTTACAAAATAAAATAATTTTATAGCTAATTACAAAAAATAACCTAGCAGATTTTGCATAATTTAAATTTAAAACATACATTTTTCACTGGATGCTGAGCGTCCAGCACAGTGGCTGGCGGAATTGTTAAGCACAGTAAGGCAAGTGTTAATAAATAAATGAGTAGACCGTGATATATTTTTCTTCAGACAATTGTCGATGAAATCGATAAATGCCGAACTGTCCCAAACCGCACAAATCGGGAGGCTTGCATATACTTTTGCTTCCCATCCCCCCCGTTGTATTTTGGCCATTGTGGATTGTATTTGTAGCGGCTACGTGACAGGAATATAGCGTTAGACAGCTAAAAAGAATTCGTTCTTTGTATGCAAGCTGTTCTGCGGGGACTGGTAATATTGTAACGGGGTGCAGTAATCAGCGATCGGATTGAAAAGTTCCAAGGGGAGAATGTCAACTCATTTTCGATGACAAAAGAAAGCGGATAACAATTCCATTTTTCCAACTTGACTCTTATTTGAACCACTGTAATGGGTTTTACTATCTGTAAGTTGTTTAAATAACTCTGACGTCACTTTGTGAAACTTCATAATTAAAATAACGTTATTTTATTGTATTCCACTTTATGTATTGCAAATCACAATGCATTTCAACACTTTCTGTGTCATCATCACATGGGTTTTCAAGAACTTTTTCATCTCCCTGGCTCCATCCCAACTCATTGTCTGCGAAGACTGTTGGGGTCAGCTCTCCTCGTCCTCAGGTTGTATGCTCTTCTGTCCCGGACTATGTCCCCCAGGCCGTGCCTCTGCATCAGGTTATCTTTTTGCACCAGCCATGAATTCTTTGGCCTTCCTCTGGTTGTTATGGGTTTTCAAAAACTGAAAAGTACATATTATTTATACCATGATGTGTGTTGTTTACGATAAAATGGAGTAAAAGTGTCTATACTATTTGTTGTTTATGGTACTAAGGGGGAATAAGGTTAAAGGCGGAGAAGAGTAAAAAATAATTGATTATTTATGATATATTAATTTTGTTTGGTTATTTTACGTACTTCAAACATATATTACACAGAAAAATGCCTAGACACCATTTAAATGATTCTTATTATATGTTGTTATATGTTATAATATATTAAGTGCACCGTTTACCCTGTTTCTTGTCGCTACACTTCTTTTAACATCCCTTTCAACTCGTCCAACATATGTAAACATGCTGCATTGCCTTCAAACTCATCAACCTGCTTCAGTTTCTCTGAGTTGCCCCACATATGCAGGTTATGAGTAACACAGAGACACCTGTGGCCTAGTTGGTAAGACAATTGTCTCCCAACCCAGAGATTGCGGCTTCGATTTCCATTGGAAACAAGATTTTTTGAAAATTATTCCGTTTTGATTTTCCCTTAAGGCTTTTTTAACATCTGTATTCATTTATTTAACACTTTCATTGCCAATACAAACTAGCGGGCTTATTACCAGATAGAAATATCTTCCAGCCAACCAGACAAAAATTAATTAAGCAAGTTACATGATTGCAAAAAACATCCAAATGACTATCCATCCCCACGAAATCCATGAACACATACGTGAGCATACATACGCTCACAAACCCAAACATTGACGAACAATCACCCGAATATTCTGTATGATATAATGTATACATATTTATGGTTGATTGTAAGATATTGCTACATGGCAAGTTGTGCTGCATACAATGGAAGTGTAGAACAATACATTAAATCATGAATACTTTTTACCAGAACTTTTTCTTTATAACCATAACCTTTGATTTTGGTACATTAAATTTCAAACCTATAACTTATATAAATCCATAATGTCATTTCTTATTCCATCACATACAAACAAATTGTTTCTTTTTAATGCACGCATTTCTACTACATTAATTTATTTACAGCTTCTTTAATTTATTTCTACGTGTTATGAATGGCGTATTAGTGCTTGTATAGATACATGAAAATGAACTTGGCTTTGAGTTTATTCTTTGAAACTAAATAAATAAGATGCAGACTCAGCAGAGACACAATCCAACAAAGAAACACAGTCCAACTCCAATAAAGAAAGTTTCAAGAAAATGAAGCATTAAACTGCGTAATGTTTCTTAAAGATAATGGATAATAAAAATAAATTGTATTTGTTAATTTTTCAGTATAAACGGCTGTGGGGCTTTTTTAAACTATAATTTGCCAAGTTGAAAATAAAAATTCCCTATTTCGAATGACTTGTGCACCGTTAAAAACCATTTGAGAGGTTCTACAATATTTTAAGCAAAATGAACTTAATGTCTGCGCGTTATAAATTTTTTGACATTTTTTAATATAACGAAACGACACATATGCTATCGTTTCAAGTTGATACGCTTTTGAGAGTAGAGGTACCAACATTAAACTATTACCTGTCCATGTGATGGGGATGACCTGCGTGGTTTTTGTTTTGTACAATACATACATGTTACGGTTTGTTCAGGATGGAAACTTTTGGACCATATTACTTCTATGATTTTTTTAGAGCATAATATTTTTCGAGTATTGAATTATTAGTTATGTTTTGGAATATGCTGTTACATTATGTTTTGTTTCATACATACTACTGTAATATGTGAAATTTGTTGTTATTTAATGTTTTGTTTCATACATACTACTGTAATACTCGTATGTAAACTATGTTATTATTTTACGTTTTGTTTCATACATACTACTGTAATATGTAAAATATGTTGTTTTATCATGTTTTGTTTCTTACATATTACTGTAATATGTGAAATATGTTCTTATTTTATGTTTTGTTTCATATATACTACTGTAATATGTAAACTATGTTATTATTTTACGTTTTGTTTCATACATACTACTGTAATATGTAAAATATGTTGTTATATCTTGTTTTGTTTCATACATACCACTGTAATATGTAAAATATGCTATTATATCATGTTTTGTTTCATACATGCTACTGTTATATGTAAAATATGTTGTTATATTATGTTTTGTTTCATACATACTACTGTAATATGTAAAATATGTTGTTATATTATGTTTTGCTTCATACATACTACTGTAATGTGTAAAACATGTTTTTATATCACGTTTTGTTTCATACATACTATTGTAACATCTTTTTTTATTATATTTTGTTTCATACATACTACTGTAATATGTTGTTATATTAGGTTTTGTTTTATACTACTACTGTAATATTTTGTTATATTATATTTTGTTTCATACATACTACTGTAATATGTAAAATACACTTCACTGTTGTTTATTTTGTCAATAAATATATAAAATATCATTTCACGAGTATTTTCTTTTTAAAATAATAAACAGATATCTTGTATCAGTAAATATATATATTTTATAATGCTAACTAAATTGTCATTTGAAATGAAAAGAAAAGAAAGTTTATTAATTTTGTAATTTGTTTTATCCAACACTGTTTATTCCACTTTTTGTAACGGTATAACCCTACAGGTTTCAAGGCTTTCACCTCACATCAAGGGAGCACAAACGAGACAGACCTTGAAAACGGTAGGGTTATACCGTTACAAAAAGTGGAATAAACATTGTTTGATAAAACAAATTACAATGTCTTTAAACCTCCACAATGTTAATGTCTTAACTATAAATAATATATAAAATTTATTAATATTAATATTATAAATCACAAAAAATTAAACAAATAACGTATGAATGTGAACAAGATGAACAAAAAATCCCTGAGGGCTTACACAAATTAGTCCGACCTATCTTTCCGTTATAAGCATAAGGTCCCGAAGCATCATCTGTTGCCTGACTAGTCCACCTTCAGTATTAGCTGGGAGGACCAAGGTATGAGTGAATGTGATGGAAAGCAAGTAGCCTGAACGAATGGACATATACATGCTAAATAATTAGTTGTAATAATTGTTATCTAGTAATAAGATAAGAGTTAGATGTTAACTATTAATCAGAAATTTAATATTAAGATTATTAAATACAAAAATTTAATTAAGGAATTTAAAATTAAGTTAGCTTTTAGTTTTGTTTTTTAAAAGGCAATTTCCCCAAACTCTGCTGGTTCGTGCCACCAAATAGGCAGCCCACCCAGACTAGGATGATTCGTGCCATCAATAAGGCAAACCACCCAAATTAGAATGATTCGTGTCACTAAATAGGCAACCCACCCAAACTAGGATGATTCGTGCCATCAAATAGGCAACCCACCCAAACTAGGATGATTTGTGCCACCAAATAGACAATCCACCCAAACTAGGAAGATTCATGCCACCAAATGGACAACCCACCCAAACTAGGATGATTTGTGCCAACAAATAGACAACCCACCCAAACTAGGATGATTTGTGCCACCAAATTGATAACTCACCCAAACTAGGATGATTCGTGCCACTAAATAGGCAACCCACCCAAACTAGGATGATTCATGCCACCAAATAGACAACCCACCCAAACTAGAATGATTCGTGCCACTAAATAGATAACTCACCCAAACTAGGATGATTTGTGCCACCAAATAGACAACCTACCCAAACTAGGATGATTTGTGCCACCAAGCCACCAATAAGGCAAACCACCCAAACTATAATAATTCGTGCCACTAAATAGGCAACCCACCCAAACTAGGAAGATTCATGCCACCAAATGGACAACCCACCCAAACTAGGATGGATCGTGCCACCAAATTAAAGTCACTATGTACTCGTAATTATATGAGTCAATATAGTAAAACTAATTTTAAAATATGCCAATTATATATAATTTTAAGTTTCAACTGATTAAGTTACAACAATTTTAACAATCGATCTATAAGTGGAAAAGTTCGTCGAAGAAATAAGAAACGCGACATTCATTGAAAGAGGTAAAGATATGGGGTTAAGTATATAAAATTTGTATCGCAATGGACAATCGCAAAATACATGACCTATAATTATAACACAGAAATTAGATTAATCCTTTAGTTATTCAATAATACATTTGTAAACAGGTATAGCTTTTGGCCAATGTGTGTATTATAAATAACTTAAAAAATACGGTTCGAAAGGAAAACAAACATTGTATATGGAAAACAAAATAAACATTAAATAAATCATTGTATATTCACAGACCTTTTTTTCCAATATCATGAATAAAATATGTTTTTGCCCAATTCACGAGAATATTTATTGAGTGATAACAGAGTTGACAACTGTATTGTATTACACTTTCGTTGTATACAGTACAACCTGGTGGGCTTATAACCATATGGCAATTACTTCCAACCAACCAGAAAGATGTCAATGAGGTCTTAAGTGAAAACTAGACTTGAATCCTTTTTATTTTAATCTGAGTTTCAGCGGGATGTGAACCCGTAACTTCCGGACTGGGATACAGGCGTCTTACTAACTATGCTACGGAGGACAATGTTGTTTAATTATTATTTAAAAAAAAAATATAGTTAAAACTTGAATTAAAGGGAAAAGCTATTTTTTATCTTGGACCATTTTTGAGTTCATTCTTCAAATATCGTCCTTCTTATCTTAAAAGGACGAGTAAGAACGAAGCTTTTGTTTCTTCTCGTTTTTCCTCTCGGCCCTTAAATCAAAAGATTGGGTTTAGGGTCATTAATCAGCCTCAAATCATAATGGATTCATGCCGTCTTGGATGTTGACAGAATCTTTGGTGAAGGTATATCTATGTAAAGGTTTTGCTAACCAAATTGCTTTTACTTTAAAAAAAAACACATTATTTTTTCGCGAGGAAATTGTAACATCAATAAATGAATAATGAGAGCTTGGAGAATGAGAATGAAATTGTAACTGTAGAAGGACGAGGAGGAAATAAAAGTTGTTAAAAAGGAAATAAGACAGTTGGTGATGAAATTAACTCGGAAATAATAGCAGAAGGAGCTGACAGAGTGATGACGAAGACAGATTTTTAACAAGCGTTGTGAACCTGATCTTACTCTGTAAGATTGGAGAATAGCATTAATTTCAAACAAACTAATTGATTATCAATCTTGTTTGTTATCCTAGTGTGGCGGTCGCCCCACTCGAATACTGTGTGCATTCATACATACGGTCAATGACCGATGAAATGACCTTTGCACTCCTCGATAAATCTAAATAAACAAGTCCGAAGGTCACCCGCCGGCCATTCGCCATCCGGCCATACTAGAGAGAGAACGCACCACGCTGTCTCGCCGGTTCCGTAAATAGATTGTTACCTACATACAACAATTAATCGTTTTGCATTCACAGAAGCGAGACATAGGCATATCGCAAGCGCGTTCTCGCGCACATTCTAAAATGTTATAAATACCTACGTTACTAATAAAATAAATCACTCACTCTCTTTCCGCATTGCGATCTAACGTGTTTTATTATTTATCAACAAATCATCCTCATCAGCTCTTCCAATTAGAACCATTCAGCTAAACTAGTATTAATATTTTCGTTTCAACCATGTAGGACGAAATCTGTGACCTAGTTGGAAAGACGCCTGTCTCCCAACCCGGAATTATTGAGTTCAAATTAAGCTGGAACCTAGATTTTTTTAAAAGGATTCCAGTCACATTTTCATTTAAGGACTGTTAAACATATTTCTATTTAGATGGAATAGATTGCCTTAGGGTAATGAGCTCGGTAAATTGTACTGTATACAACGAAGGTATAATTCAATATAATACAATAGATTATCCGTTATGATAGTACATGATTGTCAGCCCTGCTGGGGAGAGACGACGCCTATGCGGTTAATGGTCTATTGCGTACATGCTGTTGCACTTCAGAGAGCACACATTATTGACAGATTAGACCCAAAGTTTCGATATAAAAGAGATTTAACTTTCAAGACAATCGGTAGATCTAATTTACAGTGGCCTTTCGGTCAGCAGTTTTATATGGGAATTAATGATAAGCAGCATATGTGTCATAGAAAAGCATACGTTCATACGGAAAACTGTCTTAGAGTTATAGCTCAGAATCCAAACTGGGACGTCCATTTTCTAAGAGTAAACGCAAGCCGCTAGATCACGGCCTTTAACATATTTTAATAAATGACTTCGGTGCCGATAAAAAAATATTTTCAATTTCATATTGAATGATTTTTACAGAATTAAATAATATATACAGCTTGTATTACACTTTCGTCATAGTACAGCCAGGCCAGTTTATTGCTATATACAAATCTTTATTAGCCCACATAAAGTGTTTAATAAGCCTTAAGTGAAAACTCGAATATAACTGTTTTTAAAAGTCAGAGTCATAACGGAAATTGTATCAGTAACCTCCGAGTTGGAAAACCGAAGCCTTACTGACAAGGTCTCTTTGATTTTTTTTCTTATAATAATTAAAAAAACAAATAAGTGATTGATAAAAATATATTTGCACAAAATACCACTTAGTCGCTTACGATTCATGAAAATCCAACTGAATACCTGAAAGTCCTCTGTATCATACCAACCCCCTCCCTCCCCCGCTTTATCTGGAGGCTTTCAATGAGCACACCTGAATATCTTCATACAGCTTCCATTATCCTATTATGAATAATCATATTTTGAACCAAATTACTGGCATTTCATCCCCGTGTTATTTAATAGATATATGAAGTTTCTTCAACACATGCTTAACTTTGTCGGTTCTTTGCAGTCGATTATTCGCGGGTTCGAAAGATATTTTACTGAGAAATTTCATCCCAGTATCATTCTGTGGATATAGAGAATATTAGGCAAGGCATGTTAAGAAGTCATCGCAGTATTATTCTGTGGATATAGACAATATTAGGCAAGGCATGTCAAGAAGTGATCGCAGTATTATTCTGTGGATATAGAGAATATTAGGCAAAGCATGTCAAGAAGTCATCGCAGTATTATTCTGTGGATATAGAGAATATTAGGCAAGGCATGTCAAGAAGTCATCGCAGTATTATTCTGTGAATATAGAGAATATTAGGCAAGGCATGTCAAGAAGTCATCGCAGTATCATTCTGTGGATATATAGAGAATATTAGGCAAGGCATGTCAAGAAGTCACCCCAGTATCATTCTGCGGATATTGAGAATATTAGGTAAGGCATATCATTCCTCAATCGTATATTTTACAATACACTCAAAAACTTGAACACTGCTTTCACATTCGTATACATAAATAAATTCCACATTGATTCAATTCCTACCGCATTATAATGTCTTCTTCCAATCGAGAAGTCGAACAACTCCATATCTGCATCCACATCAGTCTACACTCGACAACAAGTCCAACAACTCCATATCTACACCTGCATCAGTCTACACTCGCTAACAAGTCCAACAACTCCATATTCACATCCGCATCAGTTTACACTCGGCTACAAGTCCCACAACTCCATATCTACATCAGCATCAGTCTACATTCAGTAACAAGTCTAACAACTCCATATCTACATCCGCATTAATCTACACTCTGCAACAAGTCCCACAACTATATATCTACACCCGTATCAGCCTATTCTCGGCAACAAGTCCAACAACTCAATATCTACATTCGCATCAGTCTACATTCGATAACAAGTCCAACAACTCCATATCTACATCAGTATCAGTCTACACTTGACAACAATCCCCACAACTCCATATCTATACCCGCATCAGTCTACTCTCGGCAACATCTACATATCTACACCCGCATCAGTCTACTTCTCGGCAACAAGTTCAACAACTCCATATCTACTCACATGCCTATAAGGAAACTTCTAAAAACTCATAATTACTCGCTTTACCCTTATTTATTAAATTTTATAGAATAGCTCTGTGTTATAATATATTTAAAGATCACTAAGAAAAATATCACAAATATTATATATTTTCTAGAAATAACCCATTGGTAATGGCGAAGTTAATGAATTTTTTTAAGCATTCTCCCTCATTATAAAGTGCTTTCTCGTTTAAATATTTAAATTTAACTATTCAATAGGAAAGTCATATTTAAAAAAATATATTTTTAATTGTTGTTAGTTTATGTGTTTTATAACTAAAAAAATATTACGTCAAAATATAATCGTTATTGTCAAGTTAGTACTTTTCTCTTATTACGCAGCAAGCTTATTTCCTTCTTTGGAATCGCGGCGTGCCTTACCGGTGGGAAAAACAACCTACCCACATCACCTTAAAAAAACCCTTGCCTACCGCACCAGGAGACATAGATGGTGCCTCTATAAAAATGATAATCAACGGCCTAACACGAAAAAAATGATGTTCAAAGCTCCAATGAAAACGTTTACCCGTCCCATCGATAGACACTACACCTCTCTGCATTTATAATTTATGTCTTGTTATTGTATCAAGTAGGGACCGCTGTCAAATAATATAAGAAACTTTAAGAGGTTTTAAGTGCAGCATTGCAGTCATTACTTACTCGTATAATTCATAAAATAACATCCGAAAACTAAAAGATACATTTTTTCAATCAAATAAATAAGTCATATACTCGTATTATTTATAGTTAAGGCATTAACATTGTGGAGATTTAAAGACATTGTAATTTGTTTTATCAAACTCTGTTTATTTCACTTTTTGTAATGGTATAACCCTACCGGGTTCAAGGCTTTCCCCTCATCATCAAGGGAGCACAAACAAGACTGAATTCTGTTCAAACTGGTACCAAGATACACGCTTCCAGCGGTAAACATTCGGGTTGAGGGAGGATCCGCCTTAACAAATCCTCTTATTTATTCTGAAATGGCTAATCATTGTCACCGTGAAAACCATACATTTTCTATCGATGATGCCAAATTCTTTCGTATATGAGTAGTAACGAAAATAAATTAGACAGATTAGAGGCCCTAAAAATTTCTAAGTCAATGCATCGAGGTGAACATCTGGCAAACACAAATATCCCAAGAATATCTCCGCTGCTCGCCGAGGTTGTCCCATGCCTCCTCCAACCTCCAGTCCCCAACCCAAATGTTAACCGTTAGAAGCGGTACCAGTCCGAATTGAATTCAGTCTTGTTTGTGCTCCCCTGATGATGAGGCGAAAGCCTTGAAACCGGTAGAGTTATACAGTTACAAAAAGTGGAATAAACAGTGTTTGATAAAATAAATTACAAATAATAACATATATTTTATATTCACCACTGTTTTATTTAAGTTCACTACCGATTTTAAAGACCTCTGTTTTCTTCACCAGATGAAGATGAAATATGTTATGTCTAAAATATGCTTTTTTCTAATTGTAATTGGTACATGAGATAAGGAGGGTAATAGTGACTAAGAAGGGGAGGAAAGTAGGTAGGCGTTAAAAGGATGGCTTTTAACGCCTACTTACTCCTCTACCCTAATTAGCTTTTTTCCCCTGCCCCTTTTTCTGTACCTGTTACAATAAAAACAAATTTAAGGTGTAATTTAGTTTATCTTCATCTGACGAGTAAGACAGAGGTCCTTAAGACCCGTAGTGAGCTAAAATAAAACATTGGTAAATACAAAATAAAAGATAAATGTTTTATTTATTAGTATTTTATTAAATATTCATAAATATGATACCACAAAGTGAAACAAACGTCTTTTTTAAGATTCAAGAAGTAAAAATACATCATTGTAATATTTTTATCAAAAACTGTTTATTTCACTTTTTTGTAACGGTATAACCCTACCGGAAAACCAAACATTTTCTATCGATGATGCCAAATTCTTGTATGTTAGTAGTAATGGAAATACATTTGACAGATGCCCCTAGAAATTTCTAAATCAGTGCATCGAGATGAACATCTGGCAAACACAAATATCCTAAGAATTTCTCCGCTGCTGGCCGAGATATTCTCATTCCTCCCTCCACCCCCAGTCTTCAACCTGAATGTTCACCGCTAGAAGCGTGTATCACTTGGTACCAGTTCGAACAAAATTCAGTATTGTATGTGCTCCCCTGATGATGAGGGGAAAGCCTTGACACAGGTAGGGTTATACCGTTACAAAAAGTGGAATAAACAGTGTTTGATAAAACAAATAACAATGTATTTAAACCTCCACAATGTTAATGCCTTAACTATAAATAATATATAAAAATAAATCAATCAAAACTGCAAAAATATCTATATTTGAATTTCCAATATTACAGCTGTCACTTCATGATTATTTTCAGTGTTTTACTCTGTGAGAATTATTTGCGTTAATTAAATAAAGCTAAATAAATATTCCGTTAAATGTATAACATTTCATGCATTCAATTAATCAACATATATTCGCATATGTAGAAACAGATCCAACGAAATGACCGCGAACAAACTGATGCGCAGAAACGTCCCATTTTCCCGTCTTCCTCACTTATTTCTCCTCATGAATTTCAGGCTAAAGGGATGGTTTTGTTTCAGCAGCGATATAATTATATCTATAAATTACTAAGATGCTAAGGATTTAGCTGGGGGTGTCTTGTGATAACTGTTGAATAATGATCGTAACTGGATTGCCTGTGAGATGAAACATTACGAGCGTTCTTTATTACTTGCGTGTAGGCACTTTGCTTTACTTAATAAGGCACAGAGAAAAACGAGTTCAAATACTTAATTTGTGTATTGTAGATAGTTAAGTCATGTTATATAGGCGTTATACAAATAGCTAGTAGTAAACTAGATCATTGAAGAATAATACATTATTCTTTAAGGTTTATTTAATTTTTAACTAGCTAAACGCCTAGTTACGATTAGAATTACTGTTTTGAAAATGGGCAAACTTTTGAAAGTTCAAAATTCATATGATTTTTAAATTGAACAGAAAAGATAAGCTGCTTAAATTAATTTCTCGAACTTTATAAAATACGTTTGTTTTACTTTGTGGGTTACGTTTATAAAGTTTTAAATAAAAACACTTATTTTTTGTGTTGTTTATAGTTAAGGCATTAACGTTGTGGAGGTTTAAAGATATTGTAATTTATTTTTATCAAACACTGTTTATTCCACTTTTTTGTGACGGTATAACCCTACCGGTTTCAAGGCTTTCACCTTATCTTCAGGGAAACGCAAACAAGACTCCCATGAAGATGAGGTGAAAGCCTTGAAACCGGTAGGGTTATACCGTCACAAAAAAGTGGAATAAACAGTGTTTGATAAGAATAAATAACACTTATTTTTTATTTTGTATTCACCACTGTTTTATTTTACTACACTACCGGTTTTGAAAACCTCCATCTTCCTCGTCAGGATAAGTTGAACAAAATTATATTTAAAATATATGTTTTCTGCTTGTAATGGGTATATGAGAGGGGGTGGGAAAGAAGTGGCTAATAAGTGGAGGAGAGTAGGTGTCAAAAGGATGTTTTTTTTAATGGGAAACATAGTCAGCAGACGACCATTATTGAAATTAACTCGATTTTTATCATTGTCAACAATCAGTAAAATTTTAAACATAGTTTTTTGCTAAACGTTTCTATAGAACATGGAACCAAATCTTTTTAATTATCTTTTTGCTTAACATTTCTATAGAACATGGAACCAAATCCTTTAAATTATCTTTTCTTTATCTAAAGCGTAGAACCTTTTTTTAATCTGCATTATTTCTTAATGTCTTCATGCTTTATTCTGTCAAACATTATATTTCCACTTACTCTACACAACGCTTTCATTTTCTCTTAGACACGCATCAAAATTAATTAATAAACATCTTCAGACCTGGCGTCCATTGTAATGGACAAAAAGTTCAAATGCACTTTGTAAACAACTTTGTGGTATATTTCTCTTTCCAATGAAAACAAATGAAGTGTAGAATACTGTATTATCGAATTTGAACGTGTTGGGCGCCATCTATCTAAACTAATAAGACATAATGTTACATTTAGTATAAATATTAAACTCATAAGCAAGCATATATTTTTTTAAAACTTAAGAATTAATTCAGGTCTAAAGAGGTTAAGATATCGTCTTATTGGTTTGAGACTCCGAGTACTTTTCTGTCACACCCACTATAGCAGAAATAATCTGAAAATGTAAATAAAATGACAAACAAATAAATCTCACCTCACGTCACAAATCCCGAATTTTAATTTAGAATTGCGAAATTTCAAATTCGGTGTGAGTTTGCAATTTACAGTGATTTATTGTTTTAGCCGTGCGAATCACTTTAAGCAATACGATGCGAAGGTAGGAAAGATATTTATTTTGGACATTAATAAGTTTATTTCGAAATTTATATGATTTACGAGAAAATTCTATCTACAAGTAAATTATCTTTTTTCCACAAAATAAATAGACGATATTTAAGTGCCCTTTAGTTGGAGGAAAATTGATTGAAAATAAGCTGAAACAAGACTGAAAACGTACTAGTTACACCAGCGATGGACATTGAAACGACTTAACTCCAATCTGAAAACGACCTATGACAAATCCCCTAAAATATTCAAACTCTTCATTACGATAAATAGAGAGGTGCTCCAGAACAAACGAATGGAGAGAAATGACGAGAAACAAGTGGAGAGAAATGATGAGGACTATTTGTGACAAAAAACTTCCTATAAAGCTTAAGAGAAAATTCAATAATCCAGTGTCTAGGCCCGCTATACTCCACAGATTCGAGAGTTAGTCTCTAAAGAAAAATGGTGATCACTGGGCATTACAAGACTGGATAAGATCCGAAATTAATTAATTCGCGGAACAATGACATTTGCGCCAATAGTTAATAAAGCCCGGGAAGCACGACTACGATGGTATTGGCACTTGAAACGGCGGAATGAAGAGTCTACGCTTAAGACAAAACGAATAAGGAACTCCCAAGTAGACACAGAAGGATACCCAAGAAGATGTTTTATAAGAAAGTGGACGAGGACATGATGAGATTTAGACTATCCGAGTGATTAGGAATATCGAGAGATATGGAGGGAAAATGTCCATAAGGATGGAGGAATAGGATAAGGGAAGGTTAAATAAGATTTATGTGCCCCTTACATGTCACTGGGAAATAATTATAACAGAAGTTAAAACATCAAAGCATTGTAAAACCAACCTTATTTAAAATCATCACCCTCCTCAAATTTTCACATTTCGAATCGAATCGGTCGAGAGATGAATCACTAAATTGATTTTTCGTCATTAATTTATTAATCACTAAATTGATCAATAATCACTAAATTGATTATTCATCTTTCATGGAACACCAATGTTATCTTAGTATTAAATGTCTTTATTCCCCTTTATTTCATATACTCGTATATTGAAGAGTGTCACCGGGAGACAATTCGTCTTAATCCCCATGTTAAGATCCTCTAAAATACGCGGTTCGTCATTGAACGTGCTGGCAATATTATCGCTCTGTATGTGCGAATTTTGTTACCAGATGAACTCTTTTTGCTAAACTCGTCCCATTTTTGTGAGAAACCAACGAGAATCGAACCCTTAACCCCCGAGTGGGCGTCTAAAATATTATCATTAGGTTACAGAGGTCGTCATGTTATATTGCACAAATGAAACATTTTACATTACTGCCATATTGTTGCATTAATTTAAAGTGTTTCATTCCCAATTTTTCTAAAAAATACTAAATTTTCATGCAGATACTAAGGTACCTTGGATTTTCCAACACTCGAAATAACGTTGACAGTGGCTTGGTACGTGGCTTTTTTTTTTAATATTTGTACAAATGTATATCTTCACGTTTTGTAAATTTACGTACCAATCAAATAAATAAAGAAAGGTAACCTCCAAATATCGTGAAAATAATCAGCTAATAAAAAGTTTCTTCAACTCTAGCACGAATATGTAAAAAAGTTTGAGAATCACTGTGTTAAACAAGCAAAAATAATTTATTTTATCCAACATAAATGAAATGGGATTTATACTAAACAAATAACATGTGTAAGCGGTGATACGATACGAAAATAAACATTTTTTTGTTTGTTTTTGGAGGAGATATATAATACATAAATGTGTAGTGTATGTTGAGCGTGGTCGGAAATTAAAATGTTTCATAATAACGAGTATGTTTTTTCGATAAAGTAGTCTTTTGGAATAATAACATAATTTTTTTTAAATATTTCTTTTGTAATTTAGTAATGTTATAGATATAAACGAAAATAATCGATATTTAACAAAGCCAATTTCCTTTTCAAATCCATTCTTTGGCACTATCATCGAGAGGAAGAGAAGATGCAGACCCGGCAGAGACACATGACACGCATGGCAACTGATCAAATGTTCACCATCCCTAGAGTTATAACATATTTTGCCTAAAGGCAATATGCCTGTTTATCTCCCATGGGGGTGCCGAATTCAATAAAGGCAAAGGGAGTAAAACAATTTAGGCATTCGATCGGAGCGTGGTTGTTATTGCGACAGGAGTTTGAGTACTTGGGCTTGCAAGAGGAACGACTTTTGAAAAATTTCTTGAGTGTGGTGAAAAGTCTTGAGTGTGGTGTTTTTTATTGGTTTATATTTGTGTTTTTTGTTTTTTCCTTTTTATGATTATGTGCGGTATATTGTGGGGTAAATGTTTTTGGTATGTCTGGAGTGATAAAGTGTGAGGAGTTTGAGTTCGCATGATGTACACATGTGTAATTGAGTGTCACTGTTTGTTAGGTTGATGAGAATGTGTGACGGGGTTTTATATAATCAAACATCGGAAAGAAGCATTATTTATTTTTTCATGCTATATGACCTCAGTGAGATACAGGTAAAACCCTAGTTTAGTGGGGACACGACAGATGAAACGCAACAAACCAAGATCCATTAAAATTGTGTATCCAAATGAAATAACTTGTTTTTTCACAAATGATGTATATTTCTTGTCATTGTAAAATAAAATAAAATTCATTGCGACTTTGAGCGTGTATAAGAATTATGTATGCATGCATACAGCACTACACCAACTACATTACAGACAGATCGACACCTGATACTGTTGATGGTTCCTCATCATCTCTCCTTTAAGGAGCAATCGTTCCTAAAGCCTAATATTCGGGAGTATAAAGATACCTATGGCACTGGTCATATATTAAAAAAAAAGAAAAATATATCAGTGTGCTCCGATCGTCTCATTTCAGTGTACCATCGGATTCAGAACAGTGGTGTGGCCGGTGACTTTGCTGGTGCGCAATCGCTCACTCACTCAAAGAAGAGAAAGATAAAATAAATTTAAACTCCTCAAAAAGCTTTGCTTTCCAGTTGAATTGACATTCGAGCGGCGAGGGGATCTTTGACTACGACACAAAGCAACGATGGTACTAACAAGTGATAGATAGCTTATTCGGAGTTTCGGTCCGATGGTAGGACACCTTACTCCTTCATCGGATAAGTTCTGACTGTTAAGATATTTATTGGAAATTTTTGGATCTTTTTGGGAATCGGGAAAGGATAGGTTTGTGGTAATTGTTTTGATTTTATGAATGATTATGAGAAATTATAAACGATTAAATACATATATAAATATGATGATATGTACATAATATTAAATACAAATATACATAAATTTGTGTCGTCACACACTGTTTTATATTGAATGGGTGAAAAAAAAAAAAAAAATGAATTGTGAATAAATTATAAGAATGTATATAGTATATGTAGATAAGTAAATGAGTGGGGAAATGTGTGTGACTTTTATAAATATATTAAGGTGTAGAAAATGTTTATTGAAGGTGAGAAATGCGGTTGCCTATGGGGGTAAACTGTCTGCCGGAGGAATTATCGATGATGGGCGATGGTACTCTATGTGTATGCATACAACAAGCATCCTTGTTGGGCCTCGTAGTAGTGGATCTTCTCACCATTTAAACGACAATTCAGTTGGAAAGTGAAGCTGTGCCATGTAGTTTTTTTTAAGGAGTGAAGCGGTGCACACCAGCCAACTCACCGGCCACACCGTTGTACTTGATCCGATAACACATTGAAGTGAGACGATCGGAGCACACACACATCTTTTTTTCTTTTTTTGAAAGAAAATATACGACAAATATACGTATCCTTATAACCTCGAAAACTTGGCGGGAAAAATGGCTGTGTCATTAGAGCGGAGTAGCACAGTGCGGGGTTCGAACCGGTGACTTTCCGCACGAAAGTCCAATGCGTTACCGTGCGGCAATACACCTTAAGCAAGCACACACCAGCAGTCAGATCAACACCTGAGCAGTGCTACATACACACATGCAATCTCTTGATATAGAGTAAGATTGTCAATTCATCCTGCGGATAGATGACGTTTGTGCAAGTATTGATATATTGTGTGCATGCACACACTAGCAGGTAGATCAACATCTGAGACGCTACATACTCGTACATACAGGTAATCTCTTGCTATAAATTAAGATTGTCAGTCTATCCTGCGGAAGAATGACGTTTGTGCATGTATTGATATATTGTGTGCATACACATAGCACTTCAGAGCTCAAATTAGCAGTTAAATCACAACATTACGTGCCCTATATCAGTTAAATCACCACATTTTGTGCCCTATAGCAGTTAAATAGCAGTTAAATCACCACATTATGTGCCCTATAGCAGTTAAATAGCAGTTAAATCACCGCATTACGTGCCCTATATCAGTTAAATAGCAGTTAAATCTCCACATTATGTGCCATATAGCAGTTAAATAGCAGTTAAATCTCCACATTATGTGCCCTATAGCAGTTAAATAGCAGTTAAATCACCACATTATGTGCCCTATAGCAGTTAAATAGCAGTTAAATCACCACATTATGTGCCCTATATCAGTTAAATAGCCGTTAAATCACCACACTATGTGCCCTTTAGCAGTTAAATCACCACATTGTGTGCCCTTTAGCAGTTAAATAGCAGTTAAATTACCACATTATGTGCCATATATATATATACAGGCAATCTTATTTTTTCCTTGTATTGTCTTTCTTTTCGCCTCAATTCATAGAATCCCCAACATCAAATATTTACTTATACTATATGAACGTAAGCAAAATGTAAATACTAAGCTTTCAATAGATAAGGGCATGTAGCAATATGCAAATAAGAGAAACTTAACCCCAAAAGCTTATTCAAATATGCCATTAGAGCTTTATCCTCACCTTGTATACTCGTATGTGTAAAGTTCAGGTGAGTTTATCCCTACCTTGTACTACCATATATACAGTCGTTTTGCGTGGTAGTTTTCGCTTCTCCCACTTCTACGTTGACTGTTTCGGTTCCAGACCTCTTTTATTTAAGAAATTTCTGCGCTTTTTTATAGATAATTTGGAATCGAAAACAGTCATGTTATTTGTAATTTTTTTTAATTAAATAGCGTGTTAAAAATAAGGCTTTGTATATTTATATACGTGTAAATAATACATCGTTGGCCTAACTATAAGAACACGTAACTCCATATGAATAACTTTACAGGAGAGAGAAAAAACATCACAGTTTGTCCTATGTAAACTTAAACATTGTTTTTTTAAATATATCTGATTGATAAAAAAACAATGTCTTTATCAATCAGATATATATAAAACAACGTTACATGTTGTAGTAATACATTATGTAAAACCAACCCCATTAAACTTTTACAAAATATCTGCGTTGCTCACTTTATAATATCTCACTATCGAGAGCGTTCATTACAAATTTGATGTGATGTTTTTGTATATCCGTTGCTTTGAAGTGTAGTGTTTTAGTGCTTAAAAGAAAATTAACGAGTACACCTGTGCTGGGATTTTACCAATAATCCATTGTTATATTTAGAAATTCAGGAGAGACATCAGAAGCAGTGCTGAAAGATTCAAAAAACATATTCTATGCATAACCACCAGCCCCCAGCTCCGGAAGTCAAGGCTTTCCTCCATTAGGGTTACTTAGTCTCTGGAATGACCTCCCGATGCTGGAGAGATGGACGATTGGAGAAGAGCATCAGGCTCCAGACGGTGAATTTTGCCTCTAAAGTTGTTACCACCTGAATCTGAACTGCTCTGAAGGACTTGAAAATGTCTTTATAGGCTTCGAAGAGAAATTGGGAGAACTTAGGACAACACTTGTTTAATTTTTACATAGATTCATTAGTGAACTACAGAGATCAATGGTCACCACATAAATGTATTACAGAGGTCAATGGTATACTTACATCACCACAGGAATGTACTGCAGTGGTCCATGGTATACTTATGTTAATGTCACTACAGAAATGTACTACAAAGGTTAATGGTATACTACTATAATGTCGAATGGCAGTGAGTACAAATCGTTGTATGCTAATGACACGATAGTATTAATGGACAATGAGGATGAATTGTTGAGTCTGATAAGTAAATTGCATGAGAGATATGCAAAGAGAACGTTGTCAGAATTAATGTTGCGAAATTTTGAGTTATGGAGATAGAAAAGTGTGAAAATAAAAGTCAATGCGATATATGGGTGACGACTTTCGTGACCTAGTTGGAAGACGCCTGTCTCCCAACCTGGAGGCTGCGGGTTCAAATCCCGCTGAAATTCAGATTTTTTCAAAAGGATGTAAACTTGATTTAAGACTTCTTTTCTGGTTGATCGAAAGAATTTGCTACATGCCAATAATCCCGCCAGGTTGTATTGTACAACAAAAATATAATGCAATGGGTTAGCAATATAAGAGGACGTTGAGGAATTCTGCTTTTAAGATAGTATTTTCTCAGATGATGAAGAGTGAAGGGCGATACAGTATCAAAATATGCTAAGATGTAAGTTCACAACAGTATTTTAGCACCAACTTTTGATGTTTGGGAGTGAAACGTATACGCCGTAAAGACTGAAAGGAGTTGAACTAATGCTGTTGAAATGTGTGCACTGAGAAGAATACGTGGGTGGACGATGTATGATAGAATACGGAATCAAGTAATAAGGTTTTTTTTAAGGATTGATACGATCAGTCATAGGTATCCTTATACCCTCGAATACTAGGCGAAAAAAATGCCTATATCATTCGAGGGGAGTAGCATGGCGCGGGGTTCGAACTGACGGCCTTCCGCACGGAAGGCCATGCGCCTTAAACCAGATTATATGCGAACTTTAGGCTGATGTATTGAGTAAAATGAAAAAGAGCAGTTTGAAATGGTTAGTGCATGTGAAATGAATGGGAAGAATGAAATGTATGGAAGAAATTCTGGAAGACGTAAATTGGGAAAATCGTTGTTTTAAGTATTTTTGTCAAACAAAAGCAGAAGCAGTCGGAGTGGTAAATGATGTCCTTGAGGAAAGTTTTTTTCATAATTGTGCTATGTAAATTGTCCTTTTATATTTTTATTATTATTAGATTGTCGACACAACAGTTTGGAGAGGTTTGTGGTTGCTGAAGGCATAAAAGGCCGACGCATAAGAGGAAAAATCCCAATACATTGGACTGACCATGTGAGAGACGCAACTGGACTACCCTTAACAACTGCCCTTCAAGCAGCGGAGTATTGGGATGGATGGAGAGGCATCGTCAGAGGCTATCATGAGAGTCACGATGCTCAGTCATGAGTTACATGACAGGATGACGATTATTATTATTACTGTTATTGTGATCTCACCAAAAAACCAATCACGGCAATTGGACATTACTGTTGACTAGCTATTGTTACTTGGCTTCTGACCACGTTTACTCATCAACCTTTAAGATAGGATTTTTGTCGGTAAGAAAACGCAGAATCGGTCGTTTACAAACGGCTACGAAGAGCAACTTGCGCCACAACGTTCCATTCTAATTTATTCAATACGAAACTTGAAAGCATCTATGTCTTAGGGTATTTAGTTGATATAGTGTATGAGAATTTAGATACCCAAAAGTACTGATACACTAGGTGACCTACTTAATTGTTGATACGCAAAAGCATATCATCTACAATACGTAGGGATCGTGTTTGATGCTCAGTTGTCTTTTGTTGACCATATAAATATGTGATAAACTGCATTAAATAGAACAATACCACCCTGACATATCAACTGATAGCTAAATGTCAAAACAATAAAATCTTCACTAGATATTATGTATTTATTCAACATTACATCAGGGCATGGATGAAAATAAGTTACTTAAATTTTATAATTGAATTATAATAGCGCGTGCACAATTTTATTTACAAAAGGGGAATAAAATACTGCGACATCTGTTATTATAAGATCAATCATAATTATTATTGCATATTAGCTGTCATTTTATCAGAGCATGCATACTTTTATTTACGAAAGTGGTATACGTGATAAAACCAAGAGGATGCTGGCATTTATTTGAAGGATATTCAAAGATTTTTCTTAAATATAGACATTGACTCTGTCGTATAATTTATTGGTGCGTAGTCGACATGAATGTAATTCCACTGTTTGGTCCCTTTGCTGTGATGTTCATATAAACGTGGTTGAAAGGGTGCAGTATAAGTTTTTGGTATGAACTAACTTTAATTTAAACAAACCTCAATTGACATTATTTATCTAGTAACTATCCCAAACGAACGATGAATAAATTACCTTTGATCAAAATAAGAATACCGTATTAGCTCGATTATAAGTAAATAATTTTCATTTTTGTCGTAAAATTTGTCCCGAATTTCTTAGCTTTTTCTATATTCAAGTTCCTTGAGTACCTGTTCACAATTCTTCTATTTAAGATTACATTACAACAGATTGCGTCAAACTTAGACGAACTTTCACAAACGGACGTAATATATACAGATTTTCAGAAAGCTTTCGACAAAGTTGATCACGATATATTACTTAAGAAAATGCACAAACTTGGCTTCAGCGATAATCTAATTGGATTATTTGCATCATACCTAAAAGAAAGATCTCAATACGTAACAATCCGTAACAAGTCTTCTGTGGAATTTATCGCAAGATCTGGTATACCACAAGGATCCAATTTAGGTCCCCTACTATTCCTCATATTAATAGACGACATTCAAAATTCCATAAGTCACTCGACATGTTTATTGTTCGCTGACGACTTGAAAATATTCAAAAAGATCAATTCACCTCAGGACTGTGCACAGTTACAACAGGACCTAGACTCCCTAGTCTCCTGGAGTGAGCAAAATCATCTTCTGTTCAACATTAATAAATGTGTCTGTGTATCTTATAGTCGATCGTTTTCACCAATCCACCATCAGTATACTATACAGGGAGTGGCACTAAACAGAGTTTCTGAATTCAAGGATTTGGGCGTAACCTTCGATGTCGGACTCACGTTCGTTAACTATGTCTCACGTTTGATATCGGACTGTTACAAACTACTCGGTTTTGTAATGAGAATATCAAGAGAATTTAACAGCACCGATATCCTCCGAAACTTATATAATTATCTAATTAGAACCAAATTAGAATATGCATCTACGGTTTGGGCTCCTCACCAGCTCAAATACAAAAACAATATAGAACAAATACAAAAAAAAATCCTCAGATATCTATGGTACAGAACAAAGGGCGATTACCCAAAATATGCTCACCATGCCGAACTTCTTACGGTGTGTAACTATAGAAGCCTTGAAACAAGAAGGCAAGAATCCATTGCGATATTCCTAATAAAGGTTTTCCAAGGTTCCTTTAACTGTCCCGCGATTCTAGAAGCACTAAGTTTATATGTACCCAATAAATATATCCGTGCAAGGAATCACCCTCTGTTCTACATACCAACTTACAGGACGAATATCATGGCTAAACACTCAGTCACCCGTGGTATAGAGATATTGAACCAACTGAATGACACGGTTGATATATTCTCGGTACCGTCTAGCAGTATGAGAAGAATCCTGGCTGATATTATTCCTAACGAATAAGCTAACGCTAGAAGCAAACCCTCTCTGTGTAACAGGAGAAATCCGTGCAAAGTGGATAAAAAAAAAAAAAAAAAAAGTTCCTTGAGTACCTTCTCACCATTCTTCTATTTAAGTTCCTTGAGTACCTGCTCACAATTCTTCTATTTAAGTTCCTTGAGTACCTGCTCACCATTCTTCTATTTAAGTTCCTTGAGTACCTGCTCACAATTCTTCTATTTAAGTTCCTTGAGTACCTGCTCACCATTCTTCTATTTAAGTTCCTTGAGTACCTGCTCACAATTCTTCTATTTAAGTTCCTTGAGTACCTGCTCACAATTCTTCTATTTAAGTTCCTTGAGTACCTGCTCACAATTCTTCTTTTTAAGTTCCTACAGTACCTGCTCACAATTTTTTTATTTAATATTATTAACAAAGTAACTCTAATTACCAAGAAAATTTCTCTATCTATAGAACACATCTTTTAGAAAATCTTTTTGCTGAGATTGCCGATATATTTTACAATAATTTATTAACATTTCATTGCAAATACAATATGGATGGCTTATTTCCAGGTGGCTATATCTTCTAATCAACTAGACAAAAGTAAATAGTTACATGGTCGCAAAAAACATTCAAATTACTACCCATCACGATATTCATGAACGTATACGTGAGCATACGCCCACAAGCCCCACAAAAACAAAAAATCACCCAAGCATATCAAAGGAAAAGAAAGGGATGCTGGAGAGGAAAGAAAAATCAGGAATGAAACACATTATAGTACTGACTAGAAATAATGAGTTTTTTCAGTCGTTTCGTAAATCATGTCAAATACGGACGAAGTCAAAAAAGTAGAGAGGAGAACTAGGAAGGTCAATAAACAATCTCTGTCTGAACGTAGCGTAAGTCCAGGATCGGAAAGACACTGAGAGGGTGGCGGGACAGTTAAATATAGTATGTTATACAATAGAGATAGCATGTGGATCTTTTTCGATTTCTCACATAATCTGTTGAGTTATAAAACAAGTCTGTAGAACTAATAAAGTATTTAATTTGTACTGCCTCATTCTTTTCGCATGAATATCGGAGTCTTACCAACCAGACAACCTCCGAAGCTTAGTTGGTAAGATGCCTGTCTTCCAGCCCGGAGATTCTGAATTCAAAAACCCATTGGAACCCAGATTTTTTAAAAAGGGTTCCAGTCTCATTTTTACTAAAGGTATCTTTAACATCTTTCTAGTTGGTTGAAATAGATTTTCATGTAGCAATAAGCGCGCCAGGTTGAAATGTCTACAACGAAAGTGTAATACAACGTCAAGATAGTCGCTCGGTATGGTGAGATGCGGGCACTTGCCTTCAAACGGTCCCGTATTGTATGATCAACTAACTGTGTATATTGTTAAATTTTTATATTTTTGGAATCATTATGAATTATGTATTTGCTAAGTGTTCAATTAATAGTTTAATTGTATTTTCGTATTTTTAACTTTGGTTTTATTGAATTTTGTGTTTTTTTAATGTGATTAATATACACATAAGTTATTTATTAAATATTTTTTAAGGTACGTTGTACTATATATAAAAATAAATAAATATTTTATCCAATACAACTACGAGGAAGGTGGATAAACTCAAGCTACTGCAACGCATATTTGCAAAAAAAGGTTTGAGGTCCTAGTAAGACTTTGAACGATGAATATGGGAGATAAAATAGAAAATGTAAAAAGTTAGACTTTTTTTTTATCTCCATTTTTTACATTAAAGTTAAAAAAAAAATTTACACTATAAATCAACTAATTAAAAGTTCTACAGAACAATGTGATAACGTTAATGCACATTTTTTCTTATTTTTTTATAATTATGTGCGGTATATTGTGGGATAAACGTTTTGGTCTGTCTGGAGTGATGAAGTGTGAGGGGTTTGATTCGCGTGATGTATACATATGTTATTGAGTGTCACTGTTTGTCAGGTTGATGAGAATGTGCAACGGGGTTTTATATAATAAAAAAATGGAAAGAAGTATCGATTAATTTTTTCATGCTTTATGTCCTCAGTGAGTTACAGGCAAACACCTAGTTTACTGAGGACCAGATAAATGAAAGGCAACAAACCCAGACCCATTAAAATTGTGTGTTTACATTAAATTAATATACCTGTTGTTTTTACGCAAATTATGTTTATTTCTTGTCATGTGTAAAATTCATAAATAAATTGTGAAATAATACATAAAAGTGTTCGTAATGTTAAAATTTCGTTCAATGATTCTGAAAAAAGAGAAGAATTCTAAGATGACTGTGATTGTGATGATGACCTTTAATATTTGATAAAGTTGAAAATCACCTCTTACTAAGTTAAAGAAGACGCTATATTTAACATATACTGAAATTTAATGTATATATGAAAATTAGAGTTTAACCTTCCCCTTCTTGTGCTAAAAAAATCGCCCAAATACCAAAACAAATTATTCGAGATTTCAGGAATTCCACGTTATCAGCAGTGCATGGACCAGAACGGTAGTTAATTAATATACGAGTATGTCTGTCTTATTTAACTTTTACCTTCCTGTGCTAAAAAATCCGCGCGTTCTGATGCTGTGTATTTCATACACATGTGAAAATGAGCAATTTAAAATATAAAAAATAGGAATATTCAAAGCTACTCGCTCAAATTAATTAAATTTGAAGTCAAAAGTGATAATATTTGAAGTTTAATTGCTGAAAACATAAAAAAAACATCGGCCGACGTTCACAAAGCGGGTGAAGAGACCACCTCAAATGGATGCCCTATAGCAATTGAGAGCTAAGACGGGACTCGGTCTCGGACTGTTATACCTCGAAGGCAGAAACACAATTGCGAACTGAGATTCTATTTCTACCGAAGTAGAGTGAGAGTGAGACGTGAATAGCGTCGCCTCCTCACCCATAGTGTTTTTTTATAATGAATATACCTATGTCACACATTGGCACACGTTTGATTGTATTGGTGAATTTATTCCCGATTTTCACAAAATATCTCTGATGTGGCCGATAAGTACTAGTTATTATTAATATTGAATGAAAACATAATATTTATATTAATTAGCACTTATCGGCCACATCAGACATATTTTGTGAAAATCAGGAATACATTCACCAATACAATCAAAGAAGAATACCTAATATCTGAACTCAGTATTTATTATATTTATAGAGATAATAAAGTTTTTAAAAGCAATGTGTTCTTGTTACACATCATAGGAAAAGAAGGGTTAATAAACAATGCTCGATGGTAGAATGAGTATATTGATTCGATTTTATAAATATTTTTTTTATTGTACACCTGAAATTTTAATAAAAAAAAATACATAATTTTTTTAACCCCAGAGAAGTCTATTACCAACAAGTACTCGTACATACTATATGAATGCAAAGTGCTAAAGTTGCACATGATACTCCCTTTGACACTAACAGGCGGATCATTCCACGCCATAGGTCCATAAACGTACAAGATCCACGCCATAGATCCATAAACGTACAAGGTCCACGCCATAGGTCCATAAACGTACAAGAAATTGGTGTAGAAAATACAAGAAACTACGCAGATCTACCAAGTGAATCCGTGTAAACAAAACTATTAAAATAATATAGAGTATAGTATATAAGTCTTTAATTAAATAATCTAACAACAATATAACGAAAAAAGCAAAATGAGTGACGCTGAAACGAAAATGTTGACAGACATTCTTATTATGGAAAACTAATTAACATGATTTATTTCTTCAGCTCACATGAGCGAAAAAAAATATTCAAAATTAATTTTTCCTCCCAATGGCGTAACGAGGGTTTTTTGCGCCCTGTAACGTAAAACACAATCTGCACCCTCTTACACAAAATACGAGTATATGGTAAGTATCGTTTTGGAATAAGGCGGAAGTCTAACAGCCAAAAGCACAACTTAGATGCGCATTTAAGCGTATAATGTTTTTCTGCATACATACATATCAGTACGCCATTTCCCTTGCGAGGTAAGCAGAGATAACAGATCTTCAACATTTTATATCCAAAAGCACAACTTTTACCTCTATAACATTCATACATCTCTCCATGCACATTTTTATATTATTCATACTTCTAACTTTATTTTCGTTCGAAATCTATTCCGTTTGGTCTAGACTCGTTTTCCTCGGTCTATATTTTACACTCGCACCTTATCATTTATTCTCTCCACGTATTCAAACCATCTTCATGCTCATTTTTTCATCATATTTTAAACATCTATTACATCCATGCATTTATTTCAAATGTCTTCATTCCATCTTCTTTCAAACATTTACACTATACACATTTTCCTTAGTGCAAGTATCTCCTTAGTGCAGCGTTAATCTGACTTTAATCTTTCTTCTGTCAAATCCAAGTTGCACTTTCATATATCAAGGAGGGCACTATCACACTTTTATGTGTTGTCATTTTTGTTGCTGTTGATATCATGCGATTGTAGTATTAAACATTAAGTGCTCCGTTTACCTTGTTCACTAACGCTCTCCTCTTTAAATGTTCCTTTGAATTCACACGTAAATATAACATACTGACCAGATAACCCTTCCTGACCTGTGATGTGTAACTAGTATACATTGCTTCTAAAAACTTTAATATCTTTATAAATATAATAAATACTGGGTTCAGATTTTAGGTATTCCTCCGTAATACATTTACGCATTGAATGAAAACATAATATTTATATTAATTAGCACTTATCGGCCACATCAGAGATATTTTGTGAAAATCGGGAATAAATTTAGCAATACAATCAAACGTGCGCCAGTGTGTGTGTGATTACTTATTCCAAACAGATTAATAAATCAAATGAAAATAGATTTGTTGTTATTTGTATTCAGATAACGTGCACGCACCGAAATAGACCCAAGTAATCATTTTTATAATTATTTATTCCAAACAGATTAATAAATCAAATGAAAATAGATTTGTTGTTATTTGTATTCAGATAACGTGCACGCACCGAAATAGACCCAAGTAATCATTTTTATAATTATTTATTCCAAACATATAAACAAAGCAAATGACATTAGATTTGTTGTTATTTGTATTCAGATAACGTGCACGCACCGAAATAGACTCGAGTAATCATTTTTATAATTACTTATTTCAAACAGATTAACAAAGCAAATGAAAATAGATTTGTTGTTATTTGCATTCATATAACATGCACGTACCGAAATATACCTGATTAATCATTTTAGTAATTACTTTTTCCAAACACTTTAACAAAGCAAATGAAAATATATTTGTTGTTCTTTTCATTCAAATAACGTGCACGCTCCAAAAAATTAATTAAATTATTTAACTTTATTCAAATATTAAATTCAAGTCACTCATTCAAGACTTCCAAGTAACCGAATGCCTGGAGGGAGGAAATTGTCTGAAGAGCAGCAGGTAGCTACGGAACAAAGACAATTTGAAATACAACCATCAAGATAAGGTTCTATTAATTTGCTGAAAATTCATATGATCCTTGGCCTAATTAAGGAAGTTACTTGAAAAATCAGACAAGAGTTTTACTGAAAATGCTTTATACTAAGAAATATTTTTCTTGATGTAGATCTCGAATCTGTTATTGCGAAAACAATTCTTGGGAGACAGGGCATCTGTTTTCTCTCTACCTTTTAGAAGGCTTTTCTGGTATGCAATGTCTTGTGAGGATCTGTTCTGCCTCAATGTATAGGATTCTGTCTCTGCCCATCCTATCCAGATGGTCATGCCAGAACCACCTTCTCTTCCTGCTGTATCTGACGATGTCCTTTGCATTGCAGGTTTGTCGAATGTGTGAGTTTGTGACCCCATCATTTTTTTAATATTCTCATCTCGGATGTTCGAAAAATGCTGTTTGTGCAAATTGTATCAGCTCTAAGAAATATATATTTAAATATTTTAATTCCATACTTAAACTATGGGAATTCTCTGTTATGCTGACGACGCTACACTCATAGCTGAAAATAAATGACTCACAGAGAATGCTCACAAAGTTCGATGAATCCTGCTCAAAGTACAATATGATTATCTCCGTAGCAAAAACCAAGTGTATGACATTCTCCAAAGATCCACTAGAGTGCAGAATCTCAGTACGTGACGAGCTAATTGAACAAGCAACCCAGTTCAGATATCTTGGCAGTGAACTGCTCAGCTCTCATGACCTCCCCAGAGAAGTAAGGCCTCAGGTAAATAAACCTGCAGTTGTGGCGGGCTGCCTGAGAGATGTCATATGAAGAAATAAAGATATGAGAACGGATATCAAGGTACGCATTTATAAGACCTGTGTGCGACCTATCCTCACATATGGCATCGAAGCGAGGGCGGACACTGTCAGGACAAAAAGTATGCTGAGGACAAAATAAATGAGAACTCTGCGCGCTATTGCTGGGAAGACTTTGTGTGATCGTGTAAGGAACACCACAATCCGAGAGGTCTGTGAGGTCCAAGATGTGGTCAGATGGGAACGACAGCGTCGAAGATACTGGTATCAACATGTACAGAGAATGAATTCCACAAGAATTCCATACATAGCTCTGCATGGGGTGCCGGATGGACGGCGTTCACCAGGGAGACCCCCGAAACGATAAAGAGATAGCTGGAGCTCAGCATCACAGGAGGACAATCCTGCAGTAACAGACTCTTGAGTCTATAGAATGTTTAAAAAGAAGAATAAGACTTATACTTTATTTGTGAGACAATTTAGAAATATTGAGTTATGGTTTTCGTACGACTTTGTATGGTTTTTGGGATTATAGATCATAATATTGCTTTTCAATTTTTTTCACGTGTGTCACATACAGTATACTCTCTCGATTAACTGTAGCATTAACAGGGGTGCAGATTAACCAGAACATTAATAAATCTGATTTTTTTAAATTTACAGTATTAGCTGGGACGACCAAGGTCTGAGTGAATGTGATGGAATACAAGTAGCCTGAACGAGGGGACTTGTTTTTGCTAAATAATTGGTGTAAGAATTGTTATCTAGTTATAAGTAGTATGTAGGTGTTAATTATTTCTAAGATCTCATATATTAAGATTGAATAAATAAAATAAAATGATATGTAGGAAAATAAGATTAAGTAAGTTCATAAATGATAACATATAATTAAGATTAGTTAAGTAATAAATTTGTATATAGGTATAGCCTTGACAAATGTTTGTACAATAATTTACTTTGTTTAATAAAAAAAAAAAAAAACTTTCGTTGAAAATATTATAGCCTGACGGGCTTAGTGTCTTCCAAACCAACTAGAAATATGTTCATGAGGCCTTAAGTGAAAATCAGACTGAAATCTTATTTAAAAAATCTAGGTTCTAGTAGGAATGGAACATGCAGCCTCCAGGCTGGGAGACAACCGTCTTACCAACTATGCCACGGAGGTCATCGAGTTGGTAATGTAATATGTATTATACCAGAATATTAAACTGTCGAAATTGATAAAAAGTAATAGAAAATAAAACTGGTGAAATTGTCATATCCAGTCAATGATGTGTTCGTCAATTATTATTTGAATACGGTTATATACAGTGTTTATTTTTTATTTGAGTAGATGAGTGCATCACGTAATATTGTAATTTTGGTCGATTTAATTATTGGTTGCACAGTAATTGATTTATAATTTATTAATTGACTTTTTCAATTGTGTATACTCGAGTTTTATGTATCATTAATACAGTTTTGTTTAAATGTTTTTCCAATATTTTTTTATGGACATTTAGTTTTTATCCGTATCATTTTTTCCCTGCCATCCCGGTTAATCGAGAGTTTGTTGTATATTGTATACATACGAGTATAACAAACTTAACAATGAACGCGCTTACTTCTGAATATGCTAATAACGCATTTTTTTAATTCTAAAACTAGTGATTCTGAAAAATGTCAGTGCTAGTTCCATTGTTCAAAACTTCAATTAATTTTTACTCTAATTTCTATTTCCGAAGTGCTAGCAAAAGTTCAAATAACTGTTGTTTGAAATTTCAGATAAAAACAAAAGAAGTCTGATCCCAACAAGACATTTGATTTCTGTGTTTGCGCCCCCTTAATCTTGTGCCCGGGGACAACTATACCTCCTTGTATCTTTTTCGTGACGCCACTGTTTCTACTAAATTTCTACGTCCACCAGAGCGAAATGGATTAAAAGAGGCTTTGAAAAAAAATCTTTAAAGAAATGTAAAGACCTTCATGGTTAAGTTGTGCGAATGCTTTCTATGGGTGGCTTTACCACGTAGACAATGTCTTGGTTGGAATACGTTATTAGTCATGCGTGCTAGTATTTTTCCAAATTACACCATCAAATCTCTTTCGAGGTTATATGGTTTCTTCAGGCTTCTATCGAGTGTTTCAATTTGTACGTCGATGTCTTCTAATAAAATAAATAAAAACCCATATTAATTTATTTGTTGTGTCGCGTCTGGATTATTGTTAATTCTATTAACTCAGGTTTGTCTGACTCATAAATTTCTAGATTTCTATCAGTTTTTAATGCAGCTGCTAGGCTGATATATGGTAGTCATAAATAATACCATATTGGTCCGCTTCAAACAAGTTTGGATTATTGTAATTCTACTTATTATGGTTTGACAAATTCACAAACTTCTAGGACTCTGTTTTCAATGCAGCTGCTAGGCTGATATATGGTAGTCATAAATATTCCCGTATTGGTCCACTTCTGAAAATATTAATTTCTTTAATTTACTTTTTATTCTAGTTTGCATGATCCACCAATTTCTAGATTCTTTATTCTGTTTTCAATGCAGCTGATAGGCTGATATATGGTCGTCATAAATAATGCAATATTGGTCCGCTTATAAAAAGTTTGGATTATTGTAATTCTACTTATTATGGTTTGAATGATTCACAAATTTCTAGACTACCGTCTGTTTTCAATGTAGTTGCTAGGCTGATATATAGTAGTCATAAATAATGGCTTATTGTTCGCTTTTAAAATGTTTGGATTATTGCAATTCTATTTATTCTGGTTTGCATGATTCACAAATTTCTAGACTTATGTCTGTTTTCAATCCAACTGCAAGGTTGATATATGGTAGTCATAATTAATTCAAAATTGGTCCGCTTTTAAAAAGTTTTGATTATTGTTATTCTATTTGTTCTGGTTTGAATGATTCACAAATTTCTAGACTTCTATCAGTTTTCAATGCAGCTGCTAGGCTGATATATGGTAGTCATATATATTACCATATTGGTCCACTTCTTTAAAGATTAATTTCTTTAATTCACTTTTTATTCTAGTTTGCATGATCCACCAATTTCTAGTAATATTTAAACAGTCAAAACTTTGATAAATTTATATGTAACAAAAGTGTAATACAAAAAAACTATGCCCAACAAGTTTTAGATGCAACCACTCGTGAAATTTGACAATTCTCAATAACCCTCGGTTATATTTAAGGGTTGATATCTTGTAAAGATGGTATTGTTATCCTATCTTAACATCTACTTTACAATAAGTTTCAATGACAGGGTTTTTTGCTTCGGAAGTAACGAAGAAATTTTTCAAATTTGTAACTACAATATATCAGCTTAACTTTGTCACATCACCGCTAGAATTGAATTTAGGCATTGCGAAATTTCACCCTTTATTGGGTGTAACTTGACAAATATTGAACGATTTTTTTTATTATTTTTTTTTATTTTCATTATTATTAATGTTTCGTTTTCATAAACCGTCTCACTTAGCTAAGTGCGTATTATAAGATAACTGATTCATTGTATTAAATGTAAAGAATTTATCGAAGATTTCGACTTTAATTTATCAGCTCTATATAAGAATATTTATTGTAATTTATTTTTAACAAACACTGTTTATTCCACTTTTTTTAACAAACACTGTTTATTCCACTTTTTTAGTCATAAAAAAGTGGAATAAACAGTGTTTGTTAAAAATAAATTACAATGTCTTTAAACCTCCACAACGTTAATGCCTTAACTATAAACAACATAAGAATATTTATTTTTTTCGTTATTCCAATTAATATACAAATTCTCATTACATATGTTTCTACTTACTATTTTGAAGCTTCAGGTTTAATGTACATTCCACTGAATTTATCAAAGGTTTCGGATTTACTTTGTAGAACTCCATGTGAGAATCTTTAATAGAAAAAATCTTGGTTAGTATTTATGATGAATTCCTGAGGTAGGATATAAAATACAATACAATTAAATTACCTGTTGTGTTTTCGCAAATTATGTATATTTCTAGTCATGTGCAAAATAAAAAAATAAAAATGACACTTATCAATCCAGATGGATCAAGTGATGATATTTTTAAAGGAATAAATCAAATCGTAGGAGCTGTACAAGAAGATGTATGGATACGGTAAAGGCGAAATATATGTGCCGATATAAAAAAAATTGGCGTACTATTTTTTATACATTTATCTTAATGCATTTTATCAAATTTCTGTAATCCTGATAAAATTCATAATGCGATTAAAATATTTATATTAAAAAAAAACCATACAAGTCTATGAGCCGAGCATAATGCATTATAGTATTACTAATTATAGAAATATTTTAATAATTTCTAAAATATTTTTTAATATGTCCAATAACTGTATATATTATCCGCTAAGCCATCATCAAAGTGATGCTGTAACGCGGCAATAAAGCCTTAATACGAGAGGGTTACCTGGAAAACCGTTATTCGGATCGATTGTTAGAGCCTCATTTCACCATCCAATATCCCATGTATGTATGTACACACCCTCTAAATTACAGTGACATAGCAAAATTTACCGTTTCTGAGAAAATTGTAAAGAAAGAAATTGCACTCGTTCACTGGAAATATCACGTAAAAAGATGAACATATTACATAACTTTGACTAAATTTGAGTTTTTAGCTTGAATCAAAGTTATCTTACATTAAATCTAATAAATGTTCTCTAACAATCATTTTGTAATTTGAGTTTTAGTTTAAAACACGAGAGATCATTTTCAATATATAATTATCGTACTTAAAAGCTTTGTTTGAATGAAAAGCCCAATCGATAGCTATACAACTGGGATCGTTAGTCAGTGAATACCCTATGGCTTTGTGTGAAAGATAAGTATATTTGTGTGAAAGATAAGTGTATTGTGTGAAAGATAAGTAAATACCCTATGGATTTGTGTGAAAGATAATATTCTTATACCCTATGGCTTTGTGTGAAAGATAAGTCCAATCGAGAGCTTTACTACTCGATCCAAAAGTCAATGAAAACACGTTTAAATATAATTCTCGTACTCAATTGTTTTCTGTGAAAGAAAAGCCCAATCGCTAGTTTTACCACTGGATCCAATAGTCAATTCAAATAAGCGTGAATATAAATTTTCATGTATCATTTTGAATCAAATTACAATACTTTGAAAAACAAAGTCAGTAAATATAAGCTTAAATGTAACTGTAGCATTCAATAATAGAATTCTTTGAAAGAAAATTCCAATCGATAACTATACCACTGGATCGATTAGTAAATGCATAAAAGCGAGAATATGATTTCTCATCTACAATTCTAGTTACCAATACATATTTTTGATAGAAAATCCCAATCGATAGCTATACCACTCGATTCATAAGTCAATGAATTTATGTTTAAATTTAATTCTCGTATCCAATAAAAGCTTTCGTGGAAAGCTCTTATTGGATACGAGAAAAGCTCAATTAAAATCTACTTATAACACTCGATCCACTAGTCAATGAATAAACGTGAATGTACAATATAATTTTCCGTAAATAATAATCGCGCCAATAACTTCATTGAAAAGAAAGCTTAATCGATATTTATACCGCTTTATCCATTAGGAAATTATTATATGTGTGAATAAAATTTTTTGTATTGTATATAATTCTCGTATGTATTGTGTTTGGAACAAAGCCTTAAAATCGATAGTATTCGATCCAGTAGTAAATAAATATACGCGTTAATATCCATATACACTCGTACATTTTCATACCTAATGTTTAAGGCTTCTCAACGTGTTTATATATTAATATATTCTTCCCTTTAATATTGTTATTATTAAGCCTTCTAAATATTATCTTAATAATACTACATATAATAATATTCTATAGATAATTACATAAATAACCATATTAATATTCCAAAAAGGTAATACGGTGTCCATTTATCAAATTTTCCATCCCGAATTCCTTTTTAAAGTGAGGGACCATCCATCAAGTGTGCTGCCACACACTCTGGCCTGTAAAACTCCTTTCAAAATGAGGTCCTTTTTTATAAGGAGCACCCAAATAAAGCCTTTCTTATAAATTTAATGTCACATTATAAAAGACCCTTTATTAAATACATTAAAAAAAAAATATTGATAACTTTAACAAGTATTTTCTCCTTTTTTTCATTGCGTGCTCAACGCCGAACCATGTGATCATCTGCTATGTCTTGAACTTGGTATACCACCTGTCTTCATTATTCTCGATTCTTGAACACGTTAAATAAATACAGCGCAAAAGAAAATACTTGCCATTTTTCATTAAAACAACTTTGATAAGAACAGAGTTGAAATTCATAACTAAAACTCGATAAATGCTGAACGCCGATTCTGCAATTTTCAATTTCGCAGCTGAAAGATCTCCTGACGAAACATTCAAATATTGATTCCATAAAAGAACTCTTTTTTGCGAAGATAAAACAGGTCATAAAGTCAATTTCCTTAACTTTTGACGGGGCTGTAAAGCTATCCAAATTTTCAAGCATACTCGTAAAACATACATTCGTTCTTAAGTATTTTTCAGTAATTTTTCAGTATTCAGTCTTTCAGCTTAGTAAGTCAATTAAGACCTCCCTACAAATAATATGATTCTTGTTAATTCTATATGTATAATAATAAAAAAGTTTTTTTTTTCACATACACTTAGACGTTTTTTTAGCTAGACAATAAATAATTTGGCAAACTGAAGGAATAAAACGAAATTACATTTATAATAATTCAGTTTGACAATTAAATTCAATATATCATGGGATTTAGGCCTTATGAATAAACCATCCCCTTTTATTGGGGAAAAAACCAATGCTCGTAATATCAACTGGCCTATCTTTATCTCATTACTATTCAAAAGATGGGAACACCCTTTTAATGTAAGGGTAAATGCTTGCTAAATTTGGTGGATAGAATTATGTAATAAATGTGTTCTCATTGTTTTGAGTCCTCTAGGAATATATTCAAGTTAAAATAAGGTAAGTGTAGCTTAAAGAAGCAATTGATGGCAACTTTTTGGGAGGTTTTATCAATATATATGATTATATATGTACACTACACTCCACCTAATGCCGAATGTGTTACTATCGCTATCGGAAGATCTACAAAGAGTTCTTTGTAGTTTATCCTTCCATGGTAAGTTTTCTGTGATTTTCTTACAAAATACATTTTAATTTCGTAATTTATTTTTATCAAACGCTGTTTATTCTACTTTTTATAATGATGTAGCCCTGCCGGTTTCAAGGTTTCCTCTCATTATCAAGGGAGCATAAACAATACTTGTTTGTGCTCCCCTGATGATAAGAGGAAAGCTTTGAAACCGGCAGGGCTATACGGTTACAAAAAACCGAATAAACAGTGTTTGATGAAACAAATTACAATGTCTTTTAACCTCCACAATGTTAATGCGTTAACTATAAATAATATATAAAATATATTTTGGTAAATATATGCAGATTTGGAAAAGTTCAATCAATTGAGGAAAGCGATTAATTTAAATAACATTATGGAATAAGAAAAAAGGGTGCTTTAAAAATACTTTTCATTGTGCGAAGTCTTGGTTAGATATAAATACATGTTTTATAATAAAAATGATTTTATCACAGGGCAGGGCTTTTTAATTCTTTTTTTTCTTCTTGTCGTGCCCCATCAGGTTCCCCCAACGTTGGCCATCACTCTGGCAAAGTCTTTTCTATCTTGCGCAACCCGATACAGGCCTTCCACACGCCCCATCCCCGTCCAGTCTCTTATATTGCGCAGCCAAGATGTTTGCCTTCTACCAGGACCACGCTGCCCCTCGATCTTGCCCATCAGTATCAACTGGAGGATTTCGTTCTTCTCTCCATGGAAAATGTGACCCAGATAGGATATCTTGCTTTTTAATTGTAAACCAAAAATTGTGAAACAAAAAATATTTATGAAAAAATTTAATTACGTGGTTTTTTAACTAAATATTCCGTCACTCAATTTATTTTATTATTCATCAAGGGTACAATGTACCTTACAAATGAATTATTTTTAAAACTAAGTAATTTCTGCTTCGTTAACAATATTGCCCTAGTTGGTAAGACGCCTGTCTCCAAGCCCGGATATTGCGGATTCGAATGCCGCTGGAACCCAGTGTGTTTTAAAAAAGATTCCAGTCTGGTTTTCGTTTAAGGCCTCTTTAACATATTTTTTATAAGCCCGCTATGTTTTACTGTATAAAATAAAAGTGTAACACAATATTTACAAATAAAACAGTCAATAACACGATATCGGGCCATCCCCAGTCAGCAGCCCGCACCTAACCTTATCAATTTGATATCATTCGAAAATTATAGTACAAATTCAGTACTTCATCAAATCTACAATCACCTACTTTTAAAGTTCGATAGACAGTGAGATAATTTGTGATGCTATCAATTAAAAATAATATAGGGAGTGTAAAAATATGTGTAAAACTACAGTAGAACTACATTTTAAGGAATTTTGGACACTAAATTCATGTATTTATTTCTTTACAAAACAGCATATGAATATAATATGTATTACATAAATTAATAAAATAAATTAATTGACAGTCAAGTTGATCACCAGCGACCGAAGAAACAACTCCGAAAGCCTTAAACTGGTTTGTAATTTAATAAAACTGATATAAAAAGAAAAGATTCAGAAATAAAATATTTCTTACCATGGTGTGACTTTGATCGTAATTTCAGTAAAAGGTTTTGCGTGAATTTAGAGCGGCAAGCTGAAACATTTAAAGCTGTCGGCACTACTTACCGCTGAAACGTCAACAAATTGTTTGGACTGAAACTGAAATCCAGTTAAATTATATAAAATTTTTAGGACATGGTAACATGTGAGTTGAAGGGTAGCAAAAAATAGCAAAAAACTTCCATGGTCTAGTTAGTAAAAGATCTACCCCCTTCCAGTACAAAGGGTGCGGAATCATTCGAATCCTGTTGGTTCCCGATTCTTTAAAACATGGATTTCGGTCTGATTTTTACTTAACCACCATTCAACATGTTACTTTGAAGATATTGCCATATGACAATACACGCACCAGGTTATATTTGATACAACGTAAGGGGAATATAATGCAATAGTTGTAATTTGTATGTTGATTAAATTTTTTTATATTTTCGTCCGTAGGATTTTTAAGTTCACAATAGGAATAAGTTTCAGAAAAAAAACAACATTTAAAAAACACTATAATTTAAAGAAAAATTAACATTACTAGCTTTACAAAAAAAATAAGCGATGTTTAAAACTGTGTCTCATTGATTTCAAACGTTGTCTCATTGATTTCAACCGTTGTTTCATTGATTTCAAAATTTATCTCATTGATTTCAAACGTCATCTCTTTGATTTCAAAATTAGTCGCATTGATTTCGAATGTTGTTTCTTTGATTTCAAAATTTGTTTCATTAATTTCAAACGTTGTCTTTTTGATTTCAAAATTTTTATCATTGATTTCAAACGTTGTCTCTTTGATTTCAAAATTTGTCTCATTGATTTCAAACGTTGTCTCTTTGATTTCAAAATTCGTCTCATTGATTTCAAACGTTGTCTCTTTGATTTCAAAATTTGTCGAATTGATTTCGAATGTTGTTTCTTTGATTTCAAAATTTGTCTCATTGATTTCAAACGTTGTCTTTTTGATTTCAAAATTTGTCTCATTGATTTCAAACGTTGTCTCTTTGATTTAAAAATTTGTCGCAAAGATTTCAAACGTCGTCTCTTTGATTTCAAAATTAGTCGCATTGATTTGGAATGTTGTTTCTTTGATTTCAAAATTTGTTTCATTGATTTCAAACGTTGTCTTTTTGATTTCAAAATTTGTCTCATTGATTTCAAACGTTGTCTCTTTGATTTCAAAATTTGTCTCATTGATTTTAAACGTTGTCTCTTTGATTTCAAAATTTGTCTCATTGATTTCAAACGTTGTCTCTTTGATTTCATAATTTGTCTCATTGATTTCAAACGTTGTATTTCAAGTCTCGTAGAACTTTGAGGTAGATTTCGTTTTTATTGAAAACATAGATTTTTACAAATCGTCTCTTTGATTTCAAAATTAGTCGCATTGATTTGGAATGTTGTTTCTTTGATTTCAAAATTTGTTTCATTGATTTCAAACGTTGTCTTTTTGATTTCAAAATTTGTCTCATTGATTTCAAACGTTGTCTCTTTGATTTAAAAATTTGTCGCATTGATTTCTAATGTTGTTTCTTTGATTTCCAAATTTGTCTCATTGATTTCACACGTTGTCTCTTTGATTTCAAAATTTGTCTCATTGATTTTAAACGTTGTCTCTTTGATTTCAAAATTTGTCTCATTGATTTCAAACGTTGTCTCTTTGATTTCGTAATTTGTCTCATTGATTTCAAACTTTGTATTTCAAGTCTCGTAGAACTTTGAGGTAGATTTCGTTTTTATTGAAAACATAGATTATTACAAATCGATCAAATTGGACGGGTTATCATGACAGAGTTTTTGCTGTTGCTGGTCCTGTTACCTATAATTGGCTGCCTCTGTCAGGGAACGGCAAACTATGGCCCCGGGCCAAATCCATCCCACCCCCTCTTTTTATGCGTCCCGTAAGCGAAGAATGGATTTTATTATTTCAAATTGTTTAAAATTTTAAAGTGCGCGTTATAACGGAACTGCCAACCGCCAAGTTGAGGGTTACGAGACACGATCGTATGTGACGCTCCTTAAACATTCGGTAGCCTCTACAGTGACGCCACGTAGTTATAATTCGACATCGTTTTCACTGTCACATGTATCACTGTACTTTTTCAAACATGAATTACATAAAATCTCAATAAAGTTCAGCATTAACAGATGTACAGTTGCGATCAATTTTGACGATACTAACTTTGAACCCCAATTCGTTTAAATGTTATCTAAAAAAAAAAAACGATTTCATTATTTTCATCAGTAGAACCGTATTTCAAACAATTGTTGTCTGTTTTTCGTCTACTTACGTTACATTTTGTTCAGTAAATTTGTGAAAGTTTTTTTTTTGTTATTTTACCTATCTAAAAATATACTCGAGTTAGGCTCTTGGCCCACAGAGCCTTAAATATTTAATATATGATCCTTTTAAAAAAAAATACCGACCGCTAAGTTAGTATTCGAGATGTGCGTGGCGTGTACAGCTTTAGGAAGCATTTGAAGACAATGTTACAATTGTTTCGTTCCATCTATTTTTATTGTATTTTTTTATATCCAGTAATTTTTCTTTTGTTATGTATAAAGCACCAACTACTGTTTTTTTTTATTATTGTTGTTGACATAAAGCGCATTGTACAATTTTTCAATAAATAACTAAGAACGAGCCATTGGATCCAATTTTTATCTCGTTTATGCACTGGAGGCATTTATCACAATTATATTTATATAAATGTGATAAATTGATTTAAGGGAGGAAACACTCGAAAATTATACAAGCATCTCGATAAAATACCGCGTGGTGCCTACATTTCGTATCGTTTACGTCATACAGACATTTATTATAAAAACATCAATATTAAATTTGGATTTTGCATTATAAAATTTGAAGAATGATTCAAGAATTTATATATACTCGTACCATGTTAAAGTGTTCACATTTCATCCTGTTCACGTGTATTAGTATTTTTCAAAAATAATAATTTATTGTAAAGATATAACTCAAAGATCTAATATCTCTAAAGATTACGCCAATAAACCACACCTCATCTCAGTTGCATATTGTAAGAGTTTATAAACTGACAAATAAATAAAAAAAACAGTTTATTAAAACCTTAGAGAGTAATATTTGAAAAATACCACTAGAGATCCATAGAACGAGTCAAGGTGGTCCATTTCACCCAGATTACGTCTTCTAGGCATTTATAAAAAAAGTAAATAAATAGAATAGTTTATTGATACCTTGCAGAGTAATATTCGACAAATGCCACTAAAGATCTATATAATTAGTCATGGTGGCCCATTTCACCCAGTTTACGTCTACCAGGCATTTGTAATAAAAAAGTAAATAAATATAATAGTTTATTGATACCTTGCAGAGTAATATTTGATAAATGCCACTAAAGATCTATATAATTAGTCATGGTGGTCCATTTCACCCAGTTTACGTCTTCTAGGCATTTATAATAAAAAGTAAATAAATATTATAGTTTATTGATACCTTGCAGAGTAATATTCGAAAAACGCCACTAGATAACTAGAGTCATGGTGGTCCATTTCACCTAGTTTACGTCTTCTAGGCATTTATAATGCCACTAAAGATATATAGAATGAGTCATGGTGGTCCATTTCACCCAGCTTACGTCTTCTAGGCATTTATAAAAAAAGTAAATAAATATAATAGTTTATTGATACCTTACAGAGTAATAATATTCGACAAATGCCACTAAAGATCTATATAATTAGTCATGGTGGTCCATTTCACCCACTTAACGTCTTTTAGGCATTTATAATAAAAAGTAAATAAATATTATAGTTTATTGATACCTTGCAGAGTAATATTCGAAAAATGCGACTAGATATCTATCGAACGAGTCATGGTGGTCCACTTCACCCAGTTTGCGTCTTCTAGATATTTATAATAAAAAAATATGATTGACAAATATTTACCTTGCAGAGTAGTACTCGAAGAATGCCACTAGAATTTCTATAGAACGCGTCATGGCGGCCCACATTTCATCTCGTTTGCATCTTGTAGACATTTATTATAAAAATATATTAATTATAACAAATTTGTTATAATATTTATTAATAATAACAAGAATAACACACACGAGCGCACACTTTTATTATTATTTATCACAATGCAATTAGAATTTTTTATAACAAGTATTTATATAACAATTGAATAATTATTTGAAGATATATTTACAAAACATTTTATCCATTTTAATATTTTTTAAATGAATTCACTAACACGTTATTTTATATTTATTTTCACTTTGAAAACACATTTTTGACTAATTTATTAGAAGAAAAAAAAACGTTGATAATATTTGTAAACTAATAAACATATTTATTTATTTAACACTGCATTGTGTAACAATTTGGTGGGCTAATTACCAAGTAGTTATCTTTTTCAACCAATCAGACCAAAGTAAATAAAGGAGAATGCATTGTTGAAAAAGGTTGTTAAAAGATTAATTTGAACAAAATTCAATTAAATAAAAAATATCATCAATCGAATAAAAATGAAGAGGGAAGGATTATCAGGAATGAAATATATAAAACTACAAGCCTGAAATAATTTCATTTGCTATCGCTTTTTGAAACACAACATTGACGCAGCAAGTATAACATCAGTTAATAACAAGTTCCAGAGTTTCATTGCATGTATAGTAAAGGATATCGTAAATAAATAAGAATGATGAAATGGGAAAACCAGTAAATAATTTATGTTTTAGCTTAGCTTAAATTTGTGATGGCAAACCTTTCAATGTTATTTATTGGTGAGATAAGAAAGGGTGGCAAAATCAGGGGTAGATTTCTTAGTATTGATTTTATATAACATTTTGATCAAATGTATTTAAAATCAGTTTAAGTAGAATAATACAATTGTAATTTTCAAGGTTCTTGCGTTATTTTTTTATTCTGTTTTACACTTAATTTTTTTCCGTTTTAATTATAAATAAAAAAACGTAATTATTGTTTTTTTTTTCATTTTTTAACGTTATATATTTTGAAGTTTTTTTCAATTCCTATTTTCATTTGAATAGCATTTCAGTTTTTTGTGTAATTATTATGGAATTTTGATTTGAACTTTGATGTATGGGAGTGAAACGTGGACATTGAACAATATTGAAAAGAGTTTAAAACGTTAACGTTACGGTAGTGAACTGTCATTAGCTTCATGTTGCGGTTGAGACTGCTTATTGAACGGTATCCTTGTTAAGCATGTGTTTTAACTATTAGCCAACGCCCAAAGTAGAAAATCCCAATGTCCCTTAAACATAATAGAAGACGTGACAAAACAAAGTTTTGTGTACACATTATTTCAGCGATGTTTTTAAGTCATTTTCAGAAACATCAAAAGGAAAATTAAGGACTTAAAACTTTTTCTCATTAAATTGTTCCGTAAAGTTTGGCTTCTTTTATTTGTTTTATGAAGATTAAAAATTTCCACTTGTTTGATAATGAGTCCAATTAATTATTAATTAGTGTCCGCTCTTCTTTGAAGATATTTTGTTGGTGTTTTGATGAAATTTCTTCTGTTTGACTGAGTTTATGAGAGGGGGTGTGACGCCCGCTTCGTTTCGCAGGACAATGAAAGCGCTGATTGACAAAGAAGTGACAACAATATAAATAAATATATTTATTCATGCGCAATTTTCCGTTATTCGTCCTACTTATTTGACCTTCTTTCAAACTGCAAATCTCAAAAAAAAAAAACAGTTGAAATATGATCTATCGTTAGATATGAGACGGTATGAAAATGAAAAAACGGGATTTAAAAAAAAGGGAACTTGGAAAAAATATATTAAGAGAAAGGTAAGAAATAAAAAAAGTTGGTTTGATCATATTTATAAGAGTTATTAGAAGGCATTCCGCTACTTGAAAAAGCTGACTGTTCAATAGAAGAGATCCCACCACTTGAAATAGCGGACTGTTCCGTAGAAGAGATCCCGCTACCTGAAATAACCGACTGTTTCATAGAAGATATCCCACTACCTGAAATAGCCAACTGTTTCATAGAAGAGATCCCGCTACCTGAAATAGTCGACTGTTCCATAGAAAAGATCCTGCTTCCTGAAATAGCCGACTGTTTCATAGAAGAGATCCCACTACTTGAAATAGCGGACTGTTTTGTAGAAGAGATCCCGCTACCTGAAATAACCAACTGTTCCATATAAAAGATTCCACTACCTGAAATAGCCGACTGTTCCATAGAAAAAATCCCACTACCTGAAATAGCCGACTGTGTCATAGAAGGGATACCGCTACCTGAAATAGCCGACTGTTCCATATAAGAGATCCCGCTACCGGAAATAGTAGACTGTTCCATAGAAAAGATCCCGCTACCTGAAAGGTTCTATCGAAATATTTAGGCTTGCCAACTTTACTAAGAATTAAAAAAAATCAAAGTATTTGCAGTGCTCGACCTTCAATCTGAGACGAGATCAAGAAATCTCCTCTTATCAACAATCTGAAATATCGAGGAACCTGGTAGTTGACCGCCTTGGAAGCCATTAAGTAAACTCCGACTTTATGTTGAACCCTTTCTCCTAATTTCAAGTCTTTTAAGTTGGAGG
This sequence comes from Odontocerum albicorne, assembly GCA_949825065.1. Taxonomy (NCBI): domain Eukaryota; kingdom Metazoa; phylum Arthropoda; class Insecta; order Trichoptera; family Odontoceridae; genus Odontocerum; species Odontocerum albicorne. Next base: position 12,021,932 of record OX463866.1, on the reverse strand, counting down.
GTTACGAGACACTTCCTCCTCGTACCCCCCAGGATAAGAAATGCAGCAGTATTTAAAAATAATTGTAGTATATTTAGTTGCGTAATAGTCAAGTTCAAATACGACTGTAGATCTTTTCTATTGAAAAGGTCTATAGTCGTATTTGAACTTATATATATCTATTGACTATTGTCAACGCAAAAAACATAAGCGGGACTGCTTACCCAGAAGAGCTGACGAAATAATTTTAAGTTGCCTTATTTGAACCAAGATCAAACCTACGACACTTCGTATTTGTGTCTCCATGGATAAAAAAATATTTATGTGAAAACTTAAAACTCTTATCAACCTTCTTGATACAACTGATCTGTCCAAAATTATAACTGGTTCAACGTTAACCAGATGTTGACAACACTAAGAATTAACGACATTATAACTGATTGTCACGGAAGTTTAATATCCTCGAACTTTTAGTGTGATCTGTCAAAGTATGTGCTTGCTGATTTCTGAAGTGTAACATCATACATATAATTAATCAATATAGGCACATGTGTCTTCTATCTACAGGGGGGCAGACTCTTAATCACGAGCAATATCCTATCGATAATCTTTAAGATAGAAGAAAAACGATTTACTTCACAAAACTATATAAGATTGTCAGATCATATTTCAAAAATCCAGAACTAATTCTAAATTACCATGCTACACGTTCCTTGTATCAGAAAAACAATTTTATTCTATAATGAAGTAATCAATACAAATTATTGCATAACAAGATTACAGAGATTGAGCAATCAATATGGACGTTGTATGGTTTCACAATTGTAGAAAAACACGTTACCAACACAATACGGGGATGTCTACATATGTACAGCCCACATTGCTATACACCAGGCGTTATTCTCGAAATAAGTGCGCAAGGGAATGCAAATAAACAAAAAATAAAAATGCGCATACTCCAAGCGCAATAAAGGACAAAATAATTGTCTCCACAATACTCAATGCCTCAAGACTTTAGTGTAAAACCTTTAAAAAAGTTTTACAAAAGAGAAAAAAAATACAAACACAAAAGACGAATTGAAAACCAAATTTAAAGGATGGGATAAGACAGGCGCAATTTCATAAATCTCCTTTTATCATTGTACGGGGGTAAAAACTACAATTAATCAATTAAAAAACAGTCAAAAATGTTCTTCAAAGGATTTCGAAAGACTTTCAAGGAAATTAATTCCATTTCAAGGCTCGAATATGAAAGAGTAATGATGAAAAAAAAAAAACTAAATTCACAAATAAAATGGAGATGCTTTGTTTTCATCTAAGATCAACGAAGTAGCACTTCTTTGAGATCAAAGACCCAGTGCTTAATGTATAAATTTTGCTATTAATTTCGTTGAAAATAACAATAATAATATTTGGTTAAAACACAAAGGAGAGGAAACTTTAAAATTATGCAAATTAACCCCAAAACTGGAGGAAGAATTTGAAAACAAGAAAAGCCCCGAACTTATCTGAATGATGTTTCAAAATTTGTATACACGATTTAAGACGCCCCTCTGGTATCAAGGGATTGTGAGATGGTTTCAAGAGGGAGTTTGAAGGAAGTTGATTTATTTCCTTGCAATAAGTACTTTTTTGTCTGAAAGGACATATTGTCTTTCCTTGTTGAAGGTTTTCGTGGCCAAGATGATAAAAAACTTGAATTTCATACAGGGGTACCAAAAAAGTATGTTTTGCTATGTCTTCACGTGCTATACTATATAGAGGTAACAAAATGTGCGACGATGAACCACTAGTTCCGTGTTTATTCAATCCAATGAGATAGGGTGTTATGATAGAGCTTTTACCATTGTTGGTCCTGTGGAGTGAAATGGTCTGTATTCTAGTGTTCGATATATGGGTGGGGTGTTCAGCTTTAGGAAGTACTTAAAGACAATCCTTTTTGGGAGGTCTTATCAACATTAATGAGTGTGATCGAATTCTGAATAAGAGCACCCTTGGGAAGAGTTTGCCCTTTAAAATAATATTATTTGTCCTTTAAGTTTTTATAATCATAACTCCAGCGGTTCTTAACCAAAAGGCTTGATACTGGGGTCAAATACAATTTTTGATTCACCAAATCAGATATATTAATGGTTAACACATAAAAGGAAAAAAAAATCTGAAATCAATAGAATTATCATCAAATTTAAATATTCTATAACTGATATATCAATGCTATCGATTAATGATGCCTTCGAGATGTGACATTGGACGCGTGTCTATCATCGAAGACCAAAAGACTTTTGACAACATATAGACAAAGGATTCTAACATACTTTGGTCATACTGTCAGAAAGGACATAAAAGTCTGAAAAACGAGGTTTGGTGATATACTCGTATGATAACAAGAATTATATGTGCACAAGGTTGATGATTTATCGATACATATAAAAAATATGATTTATCGATACATATATAGTAAATATAAGGTCAATAATTTTGCTGAACACAAACATAATACCTAATAATTTCAGCATTCATGGATTAACACACCTTCAGTGAATGTAAAGAACAACGATTAATCAAATAACCCTAATAAAGTGAAATTAAACAGTGAAATATCCTGGAGGCGTATGGTAGCTGCTAAATTAGCTAAAACCAACAGATACACAATACACCAGGGGCGGCTCGAGAAAAAGAAGATGAACAATGAAAGTGAATAAAATTTATAATCTATAATAAAACGTAATTTAACTTATAACAATCCTCTGCCTTACTTTTTATCTTTTTCTAATACCATTTTTCCTTAAGATTTACATATTTTTTAACTTTTGTTACTTTTTTTTAAATACTGTTTATTTACAACATGTAGAAGACAAGGCCATGGATAATTATAAAATAAAAGTTGGTCGATTGGGAGATATTGTTTTGAAGCATTAAATACGTCAGATGTATTAAATAAATAAATAATATCACAAAACTGTTACTTGTCGTCCAACGTTGAAATCATAATTTTACATAAAAAAGCTCCGCAGTGCCTTGCACGCTTGCATCACACTACCTTTGATCCGATGGGCTACTCTGGTTTCATGACTTTCAGTGAAGGTTTCGCTTTATTTACAAATTTTCAGAAAATTGTGGTAGCCTTTATTAGGCTTATAACTTTATTACGAATATAACAAAATACCTTCACTGTGCGTCATGTTCGTCCCATTCTCACTTTAATGTTACGTGAGAATAAACGAAAATTCTCAAGTTCCTTTCTTTGTCGAAAAAAGTAATGCCTTAATAATTTTTAGAACTACCCCTTTCTTGTGTTAATGTTAACATAGAGAAACTCATAAACTTAAATCCGTTCGTTACAAAAAAAAAAAATACGTTTTGATAACAATACGTAAGTGTAAATTGTATTAGATACGTGTACCTATATACGAGTATATCATGTTAAAACAGTATTTAGTATAAATTGCAATATACGTGTTTTGGTAACAATTCGGAAGGGTAAATTGCGTAAGACATGTTTTAACTACAAAACTTAAGCGTAAATTGTATTAAACGTTGAAAACAATAATTTACTGTAGATCTAACAATTTTAAAAATCCACGAGCCCCCACTGTGGTATGAATACAAGGATAATTAATGCAATACCACGTTTTGGGTTTGCTGATTAAAATTAATGCGGTTTTGGTTTGGTCGACCAGAAGCTATAGCAGAAACACGTGCTGAGAAATTATGATTTCGACTTTATTATTTATTTATTTAGGTACTTTATTCGAAATATAGACTAAATACAATTACACTAGGGTTCAAGAAATCCAAAAAAAATTGTTTTTCACGCTTTTGAGATACGGAACTTTTTACAATTCAAATGTGTCAATAGCAATTTGCTTACTACAGTTGTGCGATGCAATTCTCTAATAGGAAGAATGCAACAATTGGGTAACTTTATATAACTTCAGTGGTTAATGGGTCTCTTGTTTGCTTTTCTTTTCTTTTCTTATTTTCTTTCTTTTCTCTCTTTTCGCTGGTGGTGAATCGAGGATTGTGCATACGTGTTTGTGCGTTATCTCCTCATTCATTCTTTTAAAACTGCTTAACTATTTCAATGTATTACTGCCTAACTATTTCAATGTTGTCTCAACTATTTCACTTCCCATTTGTCATTATGTAAAATTTGGACTCCTTTGAGGCTTTTCTTTTTTTTCTCGTTTTTGCTGACAGTTAACCTGAGGTGGTATATGTGGGTTTACTTTTTATTTTGTTTTCTGCCATACGTTTTTGTTTTTTTTTCTTTCTATTTATTCTTTAATCTATATATGCGGGGGTGTAGGATGGAAGCCCCCTGATGCCCTTGCGGTCGGGCTCGCCCTACATTGGTGGGGTGTATCTCGGCCGGGGGAATGTTTGTGGGATGAGCCCGGACCTTTTAGTGTCTTCTCTCTTGAATGTATTATATTTTTTTGTCATCTATTTATTTTCTGTGTTTTTTTTTATATTCTTGTTCTACATGTTCAAGGGTGTGGGCTGAAAAACATCTGGTGTCCCTGTGGCTGGGTTCGCCCTATATTGGTAGGGTGTATCTTGGCTGAAGGGATGTTATTAGATGAGCCCAGACCTTTTGATAGCTTCTGTATTTAATGTATTACCTGTAATTTATGTATTTTAGAAGTGTTATTTAAATATATTTTGTACATACTATGTCGCTATCAATAAACCTATATTTATTTATTATTATTTATTATATCTGGTTGAGTTACTATTTTTAATGTAGATGTAGCTGGGTTCTCAATGGTTCTTCTCTGGTATGTTATATCCTCAACTTTAATACTTTACGTAAGTTATATGTATTTCGTAATTCGCCCTTTAATTTAAAAAAATGTTGTACGCAAGATTTTTTTTACCTTATCGTGCGTTGTATTGTTGATTCAATTAAATTAATTTGGTATTTTCAAGCTTTGTAAAAATACATATATATTTTAAATTGTTAGTTGTATTTTGAATTGTGAATTGTCTTTTAAATTGTAAGCTGTATTTTGAATTGAAGTTGTATTTTGAATTGTTAGTTGTATTTTGAATTGTAAGTTGTATTTTGTATTGAAAGTTGTATTTTGAATTGTTAGTTGTATTTTAAATTGTAAGTTGTATTTTGAATTGTAAGTTGTATTTTGAAAGATGTTAATACGTTATGTTACATAACTGGTACTTTGATATGTGAAGAACACTTAAGTGTCATTTATTTTTCAATGGATAAATTCTAAAAAATATATTTATTACATATTATTTGATTACGGCGTCTCTACAACATTCAATTTTATAAGAAAATTAGTGTTCCTTAACGTCTTTAGACTATAAGAAGGTAATTTTCATAAAATGTTGATAATATTTTATAAAATGTGTCAATATACAAACTTGTTCTGAATTTTATTGTTGATGACTGACAAGATACATGTCGCACCACTTCCATTACAGACAAGACAAAATGCACTATATTTTTTTCCAATATCACCGCATTTTTTAAATCATTCTTCCTAATACAACCGTCCCCTTTCTCTTGGTTCAATGCTTAATTTTTATTTTTTATTCACAGACATTTGGGATAACGGTTAATCAAAAAATTCAATGTCCGTCGCGTTATCTATTCGGGAACAGCAACAATGTAAATCACTAGGACACAAGACACCCCTCTACCTCACGTTTAGTCTAAATCTTTGTGTTTCTCACTCTCTCACATATAAAGTGACGAGTGTGCGTGAGAAATATGCACATTGTACCGCACCGCGTATGGTATTGTACTAGAGATGGGAAAGAGTAGTTCACTAAGATGAACGAATCGTTTTCGTTTTTTTTTCAGTAAAATTAACTAGTTTCTTTATTTGGATAACCTATTGTTTGTTCAGAGAATGGAGTAAAAAAAATCGACTTAAATACATTTTTCAAACAAAATTCTAGCTTTGCCCGCAGGTCACCAAAAATTGTCCGCATGTCATGAAGGGACATAGGTTTGCCATCCCTTGACTATACCTAATATCATGTAATATGGGTGGATTTTCTAGTAAAAATAATGTTCTACAAAAATCTATAAATTACAGGGTCACTGTTTTGAAATATAAACATATGATAAACACCCCACATACACATACACACAGTTGACACAACAGTTGACAAGATAATTCCTGAAACCATTGACATAAAAGACGTAACACGTGGGTCACACGTCATTATTACTATGAACATATAGCTTAGAACAATATTGCTCGGGTTGCTTAAACTATACAATTTCGTTTCGTTACACAATATTTTTTTATATCCTTGGGCTAGAAACTTTTGGACTTTCCTACATAGTTCTTTTTAGATTTGTATGCCATAGTAATTAACCTGTTTATGTAACTTTATAAAATGAATATACACACGAGCTCACACAAGTTATTGTTGTTTACTTTAATATTTTGTGCCGGGTGGCCCTAGTGTGCGATTTATACCATACAGAATCGTGTGATTGGCAGATGAAGCGTTAAAAGGCGCACTTGACGTAAAGATATTTCAAAATTAACATTTTCTACTTAACCAATATTTAGACAAATTAATACAACTTCCCGCCTAAATCGTGACGGAAACCAGTGGTTAAACTAATTAATTTCGATATTCAATTTGGAAAGTTGACTGATCAGTGGCGTAACGAGATATTCCCCAATTTAACGAACAAGTCTTTGGGCTAAATTATGGATCAGTAATAGAAATTAGGAAGTAGAGCGAAATAAACCTAAGGTAAAACATTAGGGAAGAGAACTTAAAACCTTCAAACTTACTAGATCAAAAAGAACAACAACTGTCCTGTGAAAAAGGTGAACTGGTCAATAAAAACGCCATAATAGGAAGTCGTGTGTGATATCATCTGGAAGTGCAAACGAATAAATAAATTGATATTCATAGAAGGCACAACATAAAGTGAATGATTAGGGTACCTGACGTTGGTGCCACAGAATATGACTTTGTTATCCAATCAGTGATAGCCATATCCTATTGCATAAAGGGCAAGGAGATTCAGTACTTGCAACAGCTTATTGTATCTTTGATAATTACAATAGCAACAGTTCCACATTTTTGGCTATATTTGCTGTTGTTTGTTCCCAGTTGTGCAGAGCATTAATGTTTTTAAGCGTCGCATACAGTACGTCCTTATATCCCTTACGATGATCACCGTGCCTCATTCTGACCTTCGTTAGTAAGTGCAAACACATGAACATTGAAACCAGAGTTGATATAAGTGGTGTTTGCTGCCATAAGAAGTATCTTATCGAATGGCCGCAGCAACTGCCATCATCTCGCTGGAACTCAATATATTTAAAAAACGGTTCCCTTTAGGTTTAAAGGGTTAGTATGCAAAATGAAAAATATCTAATGTCCTCGCTGTCAGGTTTGCCCTTTATTGATGGAGGTGTATCTTGATTGGGGGAATGTTATGAGATGAGCCCAGACCTTTTGATGGATTCTCTTATCGACATTATCTCGAAATACATACGTTTTTTTCAGGACATACTCGTACACATATGTGTATATGTATATACTATGTTGCTATCAATTCAATTAAATTCACCCTTCTTTTAAAGCCCCACAAGGGAGCAAAGGGAGGCCACCAGTCTTCGGCGGTGTTGGTAATCTCCCTCTACGACATTCCTAATGCTCTGACTTCCTTGTCATAAGAACGGTACACCGTGAGAGAGGGTCTTCCAGGCCGTCGGGACTCCAATGGACAGAAAAATAGCGCTCTCATCGGCCAACTATAATCAGGCATTCTCAGAACATGTCCCAGCCAGGACCATCGCCTCTCCCGAATCGCAGAGACGACATACCCCTGCCGAGTGCGTCGGCGCACAGCGTTGTATGTTATGTGGTCATACCACCTGATTCCCAATATCCACCTGAGACACCTGTTTTCAAAACGAAGTATCTTGCGCTCCTGAGCCTTGGTGGGATGCTAATATTCACAGCCGTACAGGAGGATCGGGGTGACACATGCGTTAAATAGGCGGCATTTTGTTGTGACGCTGAATCCAGTCACCTTGCATGTTGTTGAACGCCCCGCTGGCAGCTCCGATGCGATGGGCAGCTCCGTCCGGAGATAACCCTTGGAGGTGACGGTGGCATCCAGGTATCTGAATTTATTCAACTGGGGGATCCGGTTGCTGTTAATCGTCATCGGCGCGCCTCCATCTAGACATGCATAGTTGCACATGTATTATGTTTTACCAGCTTTGACTCGAAGGCCGAGACTATCAAATGTTGCTATCAATTAACCTTTATTTATTTAATATTCATTATTTACAAATAAGGTTTTCTTCTAGGCTATTTGGTATGAATCATTTTCCGGCTTTTGATTGATTTATTTTTTTCACAATCCAAGTTAAGCTCAATAACATAGCATTTGATTTTTTTTTAAAAGCTCTATTTACTGACGGTACAACAAACGAAATGCAACAAACCCAGATCCATTAAAATTGAGTATCCAAATTTAATAACCTGTTGTTTTTTTGCAAATTACACAAATTTCTTGTCATGTGTAAAATTAATAAACAAATATTATATTTAAATTAATTAAATACTCAATATTTACTTGAATGAGTTGATGAGTGCAGATTTATAGCTCCCTGGACAATGTTTTAATGGTGATTGGCCAAAATTTGTGTGTCTTAGTGTCAGCAGGTAATGACAAGTTGACTACATTAATTTAAATATACAAATTATGTTCTAGAAGCATAACGAATTCGTCACATTGGTCGATTTACAATTCTACTGAAGTTAAATACAAAGTAATTTTTAAGTTTACTAAATTCTGCTTAAAAAAATCTACGCCACTGTGCTTGACATAACATTGAATTATCCCACCGAAAATCAATAAACGGGAGATTAAATTAATTAGAAATTATTACCTTGTTTTTATTAAGTAATATTAAGTATCGACCTTTTAAAAATAAATGAAAATTTCTTTAGTTATCGATAAAATATTTAGGTTCAAAGTTAGGTAATTGTTTAAAAATTAAAAATCATTTAATGTGCTAAATTATTGAAATACTAGTTTTATCGAATTTCGAAAGTCAAATTAAAAACGGTTTTGAGAAATTAATCTTTTAAATAAATGTAAGAAAAACACACGAAAAAGAGCACAATTTTTCATCCCTTATACAAAATTTTGATATACCTTTCAAAGTTTTGATGAAATGCTTTCCAACCAATCATAGCATAGTTTTATGATTTTTTTAAAAGGGAAATGTTTACATTAATGATTGTACTGTACAAGACGTTCGTTGTATTCAATACAACTTGGCGGACTTATTGTCATGTAGCAATCTTTTCCAATTAACCTAATTGAAAACATTTGAAAAAAAAACTGGGTTTCAATCTGTTTTAGAAGACAGGCGTCTTATCAACTGGGTCTAAGGTAGCCTAGATGTCAAGAACAATTAAATTTATAATAATTATTTTAAAAGAAATCTCACGAATCAAGATTAAATATTTATTACAGACTTAAGGATTCACAAAAACCACCAATTGTTTCGACAGCTCGTCAATTTTTAGGCTGTATCAGTTGGATAATCAGTATGGCCATTTGATATACCCATTTAAACTCTCCTAAAATTCAAATAAATTGGTTTAAAATACGATTTTTACTAACTTGAGTCGGATTGTTTTTTTGATAAAACTTTTTGTTTTCTTTTTATTGTATTTTTTTGTCTTTGTTACTTTTTTATTATTTTATGGAAGATTTATCGAGAATATTGAGCGGCGTGTAGCGAAAGGATATAAAGTCAATGAGGCCCTAAAACATGTATACTAAAAGTATCAAAATCTGTTAATTGTGAATAAAATGCATGGTAGATGAAGATCAAGGAAAAAATGGTGTTATTAAGTGAATGCTGAGTGAGACGACCTCCGTGGCCTGGTGGTAAGACACTTGTCTGCCGATCCGGAGGTTGCGGGTTCGATCCCCGCTGGAACCCAGATTTTTTAAAAATAGGATTCCAGTCTGGTTTTCACTTAGGGCCTATAAAACATTTTTATGGTTGGCTGGAAGAGATTGCCACATGTTAATAAACTCACCAGGTTAAAAAAAATGGTATTTAAATGGAAGAAAATGTAAAAAGTCAGATAAATGGTATCAGAAAGTGATATGAATGAAAAAGAGGCAAAACACATGTGTCGAGATATGAAAATCTGGCAAATTCCTCTCTGCTTACTTCAACAGGGAAATATCGTGATATTATGTACGAGTATACATATGTATGATATATACCTGGTTTCCAGTTTAGACCTTTTAAGCATATTTCTGGTTAACACTTGCATTACTGTGCTAAAAAAATCCGCCAACCACGGTGCTGGACGCCATGCGTCCAGTAAAAAATGTATATCTTAAATTAAAATTATTCAAGACCTGCTAGGTTAATTTTTGTAATTAGCTATAAAAATCCTTTTATTGTGAATTAAAACGTCAAATAATCAAATAAAATATAAGTCCTGGTCCCTCGCTATCCATCACAGGGAGGCAAGTGTTAACTACCATAGAAAAGATTGCCAGATGGCGATAATTTGGTCTGGCTATACTGTGTACAACGGACATATAATACACGCTAGCAACATTTTTACACTGAGCAAGCTGGATCCCAAGTTAAAGTACCTCTTAAAACTGGATTAAGTTATCTTTCCAAAATGTTAGTAAACAACAAACATCAATATAAGTTAAAATTTCCAATTTAACCCGAGGATACAGTTATTTTTAACGAGTTTAGTTTCAACCGTATGTTACCGTTTCTGTTAGTCCTTAACATCCCCCCCCCCCCTTGTAGGCTTTAACGAGGGGATCCTGAGAGGATATTATAGGAAAAGGTTTGATATCAATATAATCTTTATGGTATTGCTTTTATTTTTAGGTTATTATGATTATAATAAATATTTTATGATTTTCAAATTTTTTACTTTCCTCTACCCTTTGCCAATTATTTACTTTCCCTTAGCTATTGGTGATGTTATTTGATTTATATGTTTTCATTTAGTCTACTGTGTTTATTAATATTTGAAGTCACTTATTTTTGTTTATCAATGACAACTTCTAATTTTAAGTCGCTTATTTTTGTTTATAAATTACGACTTCCAATTTTTAGTCACTTATTTTTGTTTATTAATTACGACTTCTTATTTTAAGTAATTTATTTTTGTTTATTAATTAGAACTTCCCATTTTTAGTCACTTATTTTTGTTCATTACACACAGTGATGATGATGGTAATTATTATTATTATCGTTGTCTTGGGAATATTTGTGTTGTACTGTATAACACTTTCGTTGTATATAGTACAACATGGCAGGCGTTCATCGTGTTAAGAACAATTTCGTGACTTGATCCGTGTAAGTAGTCGAAGTCATGTGAAAATCCTAACAATTTCATAGTAATGACCCTATTAAAGCAGCCTTGTTGTGTAAGAGTTGTGCTAGTAATTAGTTGTGATCACTTCACTATGAAACAAATTTTTTTTTCGTAAAGGGCCTACAAGGAACGTGTAACTTGACAAGCTAAGTTGGTTCCCGACTATTGAAATATGTGCTGATAATATAATATAATGTTAAGGACAAACGTTTATCTTTATATTATTGTATTGTATTACACTTTGTGTACAGTAAAACCTAGTGGGATTATTGCCATGTGGCAATATCTTCCAACCAACCAGAAATATATTAAAGAGCCCGTAAGCGAAAACTAGACTCGAAAACCTTTTTAAAAATCTGGGTTCCAAGGTAAATCGAGTTCGTATCCTCCAGGTTGAGAGATAAGCATCTTACTAACTAGGTCACACGTTTCTCTTAGTTAAGCCACATGTGTGGGTTAACTCAGAGCAACTGGAGAAGGTTGATGAGTTCTGGTATTTGGGCAGTATGTTATGTTTGAAGACAAGCGCCTTACCAGCTAAGCCACTGAGGTTGTCAAATAATTAAGATGATCTTCACAACCTAGTTGATAAGGGATCAGTCTTCCGACCCATGCTATACCAATCTCGAGTGTTGTTTTTACGAGTCGTATCCAGAAACTAAGTGTACTGAGGCTCTCACGACTGGATGGACTTTATTTTCGACATGTTGGCTACACTTCCGTGTAGCCTGACCCTTCCTCTCCGCAGCGAGACCGGTTCGAGGTCAGTACGTTGAGAAGTGTCGACGCGACCACACGTTTCGTGAAAAATGTCAACCCAATCTCCCGCCAAGTTGAATCGAGTGGAGGCCGGGCAAGAGTTTTTGAGGCGCTGCAAACTCCATGGAGATTAATTTCTCCGCTCCATCGTTACTGGAGATGAAACTTGGGTTGCACACTACACGCCTGAAACCAAAAGGCAGTCTCAACAGTGGCGTCACAACTCTTCCCCCTCCGCCAAAAAGTTCAAAACCACAATTTCAGCCAAGAAAATCATGGCATCCGTGTTTTGGGATTGTCAAGGCATAATTTTAATTAAATATATGCCTCAAGGGGAGACCATCAACTCTGCAAGATACTGTGAGACCCTAAAAAAATTGCGGAGGGCGATTCAGAACAAGAGGAGAGGCATGCAGACAAAGGGAGTCTGCCTGCTGCACGACAAAACCAGACAACCAACAGATGCCAGACAACCAACAACCAAAACAACAACAATGCCAGACAACCAAAGCAACAACGACAATGCCAGACAACCAAAGTTCACAAAGCAAACCACTTTTCTATATTTTTTTGTTATATTTTGTATACAAAACAAAATGTGAAAAAACGTGAAGAACTTAAATAAAATATTAAGGGGGTATTCTACTCTACACATTTGTTTTTTTTTGCATATTTTAGAAGTTTAGACCTTTGAAAATATGTTCTCAAACGGAAATTTAAAAATTCTTAATATTTACAAAGTTATACGAGTAGCTATAAATGAGGCAGCAATAACGCCGCACCGGTATGACTCGGACAATAATCTTAAAACTTTAAACGCGTTTTTCTCGAAACTCCTTTTTTCGTAGAAAACTTTAATGAATGTATTTAATAGCATCTTTACCTTGAAAAATATAAAATTATAATATTTTATTTATTATTTTTAAAAAATATAATTATTTGAAAAAATGGGTAAAAAATTTTTTTTCGACCGCCAGCATTTTACAATTTTTTACTTTTTTGGTACCAACTATAACGACATTATTTTTTATTAAGAAACCGTGCATAACTTTTATTTTAAATCTACAAAAGGGCTCCAATCATTTCGACCAGCTCACCCCCCCCCCCAAGATATACAACAGTTGATCACATCTTGAATTTTAAATTATTTTTTCAAAATTTTTTTGTACATTTTCAATTCATCAATAAACAAACTGTAAAAAATGCTCACGAAAAATGTTTTTAGTTTTTTTTATTTAGTCTGAAAAAACGCCCAAAATTCACGCCTCTAGGGTAGAACAGTCTCTTAAGACACCAGATAGGCATTTTTATGGTAGTAAAGAGTGGTCGTTCATCTACTGCTCAAGTGCCTTAGCGTTTGAGAAACGATAATACCAAGAAATAATTAGCATTTAATATTATTTTTTAGTTAAATAAACGCATTGCATGGGAGAGAAGCGTAAACGTGGAATAATATAGAAAAAAAGTTATGGATGTATATGGATGTAAAATATGCGAAGGATATGTGTCTAGATAGGAAAACTTAAAACTCTATCGTCGATGCCTACCTTGTCAGGGAGACAGCGTGATGGTATATATGCATTTAATAATAATACTTAATCATTCCGACAAGTATGCAATAAACATAAGCAATAGAAATATTGAGTTAAATAGTTATACCTTAATATATAATTTATCTAATACCGTGAAGCTGAAAATGTAACGAAACATATTGTGGCCGTGAAGGGAAAGTGTAATAAAAAATTTATAGAAAATACTATGTAACGTGAGTGTTCCAATTTTGAAAGACCTACTCGTACTAACGATTTAAAACAAGTCTGTAACTGGAATGTAGGTACTTGCAATATTAAATTAAGTTGTTTATTTATGAAGTTTAACATTTGTGTTTTACTTTTTTCCAAAACAAATAAAAAATACATTTATTGTTATTCGCATTTCAAGTACAAACTTACTGAAAAATAAGGAATTAATTACTGAAGTATCACGCAATTTATTAGATAGACTATCAGATTAAAGCATATCTTTGGTCGAGCTTTTCAGCTAGTATTTACGAATACTAATAACATAACACGAAAAAACAAAAAGAATTTTAATCAACATTGAAACTTCAAAAACAATTTATTCAGATTATTCGTTTATTGTGACAGTAAAGATTTATTGGGTCGTTAACCGTATAAGTAGACGGTTTTTCAAATTTGAGGACAAAAAAGCCACCAAGAAACAAAAATTTCGCAAAATCTCGATAGCAAATAACTTTCATTCCAACTATAAATTTCAGATCACTTAAGGAAAAACTTCAATAACAAAATCCGCAAGTCGGACATTAGTTTCAATCCGAGAGAAGATGGATTGCAATAATATTACAGGAAGAAAGCGTGGCGCCAGCGTTAATTCTTCCATTTAAATTCAAGACGCACTTCCTTCCAACCCTCCCTGACAGCCCTAGCACATAAATTAAGGGTAAGACGGAGATGGCCTTATACGTGTTGAAGTTTCCTCAATCTGACAACAAAGGATCAAGAATTAAATGTGAAGTTTAGTTAAGTGTGAGAAAGACACAGAACAAAGGAAGATTTTCTTAATGGCTAAGTCAAAAAAAGGTCATCGAGTTAAATGGAGCTAACAAGTTGGAGTTTTTGATAATACTATATATATTGCTGGACCTATTTCATGAAATTGTCTATTTTTGAAACGATATGAAGATAGATGTTAAACATTCTAAGAAAGAATGATGAGTTTTGTAATATAGCATCTTTTATTACATGTTTGTTGAACTAGGAAAGTCTGACGCACTGTCCTCTCTGCCTACCCTAGCAGAGAACCAGTATACATGTAATTAGACCTAAATATAAGAAATTACTTCATAACACATTCAATTAGCCTATTATTGCACTGCGTTGTACTGTATTACACTTTTGTAGTATAAAGTACCACCTGGCGGGTTTATTGCCATGCTGCAATATCTTCCAGCCAACCAAAAATATGTTAAATAGGCTTTAAGTAAACACTAATAAGACTGGAATCCTTTAAAAGAATCCGCAACCTTCAGCTTGGGAGACAAGTGTCTTACAAACAAGGGTACGGAGGTTGTACAAATTAAAATATCCTAAGATGATAGTCCATAGACGTTTTTTGGTGCCAACTTTGATCTATAGAAGTGAAACGTGGGCGTGATAAATGATTGAAGCAGAATTAATTTTGTAGAAATGTATGCACCGAGAAAAAAACATCGGGCGACTCTGTGTATGACAGAACACGGAATAAAGTGAATAGGGATGAATGTGAACTTAAAGCTAATGTTTGAGTAAGAAATACTAACCAACAAATACGAGGGTTGTTACATAAGTTTTGAAATATGGCAACACCAGTGTAGATACGTCAAATCTGACATCAGCATCGTAAAGTTTGACGTTTTTAATGGTATACGTGTTCAGAAAGTTTTGTCATACGAGTGCTATTTGTATTATTTACAGTGACTTGAAAAATTCATTTTTGCCAAAAATGGAATTAAATCGTGAACATTTTCGTGCGATGATTTTTTATGATTTTCGACGTGGACTTACTCAACAACAGAGTGCCGATCAACTCGTTTCGATCTTTTAGTGATGAAGCACCATTTCGGGCCACTGTGCTTCGCTGGTTTTCCGAATTCAATCGTGGTCGTAGTTTGCTCCAGGACGAATTTCGTGAAGGTCGTCCAAAATCGGTTGTTGTGCCAGAAAACATCGATGCTGTGCGTGAACTGATATTGCAAGATCGTCATGTGACTTATCGTGAGATTGAGTCATGTTTCGGCATTAGTTCCACTTGCATACATTTAATATTGCATGAACATTTGGCCGTCAAAAAGATTTGTTCGCGTTGGATACCGCATAATTTGACAATCGCTCAAAAAAAGGCTCGTGTCGATTGGTCCAAAGAAATGTTGAAAAAATTCAATCGCGGTGCTTCAAAAGACGTCTATATGATTGTGACAGACGACGAATCATAGATCTATGCATATGAGTCAGAAACTAAACAGCAGTCGATTGTATGGGTATTTTAAGACGAGCCAAATCCAACAAAAGTTGTTCGCGCATGAAGCACTTCGAAGCAAATGGTGGCTTATTTCTTCGGTAAAAATGATCATGTCGCAACAGTGTCTTTACTGGAACGTTGTACGGTCAATTCTGAATGGTACACCACCATTTGTTTGCCAGAAGTGTTCGGAAAAATGAGGAAAACCAACCGCCGAAAACGGATCATTCTCCACCACCATAATGCGAGCTCTCACACATCGGCTCAAACAAGTGACTTTTTGAGCACTCAAAACATCGAATTGATGGATCAACCGCCGTACATCCCTGATTTGGCACCGAATGACTTCTTTTTATTCCCGAACATCAAAAATAAATTACGAGGTCAACGTTTTTCGACGCCTGAAGAAGCGGTTGATGCGTTCAAAACGGATGTTTTGAAGTTACCTCTTTCGGAATGGAAAAAGTGCTTCGAAAATTGGTTCAAACGCATGCAAAAGTGTATTGATCTTCATGGAGAGTATTTTGAAAAGCAATAAAGCCATTTTCGATGATAAATATTTGTTTTTACTTGTCTGTCTCAAAACTTAAGTAGCAACCCTCGTATATAGTGCTAATGCGAGTGGAATGCGTGCAAGAGGAGGACAGAAAAGTATACTAGGATCAATAGAATGACATTTTTAAAGAAGAAAACGTCGAGGATGAGAGAAATCATAGGAATTTTTCGAGGTGTATGAAGATGGAAAAGGTTAAAGATGTATGCCACGATATGAAAGTCTGGCGCGCTATCCTCTCTGCCTAACCTGATAGAAAAAATGCAAGATAGTACGCGTGTATGCATATTTGAAGAAATTTACGTATACTCCTAAATAATATTATATCTTCATGACGCGAAATGCCGTCTATCATATTTTCCCTTTTTTCACATCATCTATGTTTCCACTCTATATATAGCGCTATTGAGAATACTTAAATTAATTAAGGTAGAAAGACAAACATAACAAATAAATAGAAGTAGCAAAAAGATTGAACTGTTGGCTGGGCACATTGCCCGAACAACAGACCGTCGTTGGACGTATGAAGTAATCCAGTGGTACGCAATAGGAAGAACTAGGCGTGTTAGAAGACTTAAGGCATGCTGGGTGGACGAAATACGTAAGCAAGCAACAATTATGTGGCAGAAACGCGCGAATGTCAGAATTTCTTGGAAGCAACTTGAAAAGGTCTCCATCCTCCAGTGGATGAATGTAGGCTGATGATGACGATGATATTAAATTAGTGATTAAGAAATGTGACCACTTCGTCACAGGCCTTGCCTATTGAAGCAGTTGTCTCTTTATTCATAGAAACAAAGTAAGCCCAGCCCAAGTTCAAAACATTATAAGTCCAGTGCCCTTAAAATAATAAATTCAGTTGATATGAAAAGGAGGTAAAATTTAATTAAGTAAACAAAAGCACTCCCTTAGAACAAAAACCAAAGATCACGGAACAGTTTACTCGTCTCCAACCATCCAGACCACAACAATCCACATAGTTTTCAATTATGTAAACGTTTAAATTTAATGTTTTCATCAAACTAAACAACAGAGGGACCATTTTAAACCATATTTCTTCAAATGAAGATCTAAAATCTGAATTCTCTCATTCAGTTTCCCACCATGGTGCCCTGTATATAAGGACTTTTTATTCAGTTCCTTTGCCGAGGGAGGTTGACCTTTTTCGGCTCAATAGCTAACAAGAAGGCTTCTTCGGCGTATATAAACCGGGAACATAGAAATACAAACTTTCTTGCGTATCATAAATCTTAGGTTTGTATGTTTAATTACTTTCTCGGTAGATGGTGTCGAAAGTGAAGATAAAAAAAAAGTTTTAAGATTTTATCTGATACGATAGTAAATATGTATTGTTTTTAAGTTACTTATTTAAGTTTACTTAAATTACATTTGAAATACGTTTTACCCAATAACATCGAAGAATAAGAAGAAAAAAAACTGTTGAAGTCTTAATATGGTACCTATATAATGGCAACAGAACCTTTACCAAAAACACAAAAATGAGGCTCGTCATAAATACTGATGTCAACATAATTGTATGGTGTTGAAACTTGGACCTTGGGAAAATCGAAAAGACGACGCCTTTAAAATGTGGTGTTGACGATAATGCATCGGATGCCATGGATAGCCATGATAAAAAATGTGTCCATCTTAGCCGAGGTTAAAATAAAGGTTTGCCTCTTGCCATTGTGTACATGTTACGACGTGTCCTGCAGTATTTCAGCCACATCATGAGAAGAGTGGGGAGAAACTTGTGGTCATCGGAAGCGTCAAATGAACGAGATCTCGAGGAAGACCTCCAGCCAGATGGAGTGACCTGATCAGGACTGCGAAGAGATCGTCAATATCGGATACTCTCCGATCGACCCGGGACAGATGCAGATGGAAGGACACCTTTAAAAGAGTCATGGACGGCTGCCGTCATCCTCAGACATGAGAGTCAGGACGGCGGAGATGGCAACAGAAACCATGTTAATATTTCTAGAATTTAAGCGTTAGCACTGTGGAAATTCAAGTTTATTCAAATATATTTTAAAATTAAGAAAAACACTGCTATCCAATTGAAAATATATAAATTTTTCGTCAAACGCATTTATAATATCGACAATTTATTGGTGATTTTCAGTTATTTGAGAACGGAGGCTTTAGTTTACTTTGCTGTCCTTGGTTGTTATAATTAATGAGTTGTAAAATACATTGATTGTAAAAACGTATTATAGAAATGAATAAATAAAATAAAGTGCTCTGTCGTCAATAATCATGAATAAATACTTAAGAGGGTAGTTCTTATTCCAGCAAACGCCCCTTGGCGGAATGAAATTCTCAACGAAACGTTGCAAAACCTTAAAATAAGCTGATTTCACTTCAAACTACTGTCACTCGTTTCTCTTATCGAAGGCATATTGTCGACAATCTGGCGATAATTCTCAGTTCTTCGAGAATGGAGCCGTTAATTCTCCGCCTTGTAAGATATTACTATATTATAATAAGCTCGCCAAGTTTTTTGGTATATGATAAACAACATTACAACCCTTTGTACTATATATATTTTTTAATAATTAAGTTCGCACAGAGGTTCTTATCTGAAACAAAAATGTTGAACAATAGAATAATGTAAAACAAAGAAAACAGATTTATAGCCTCAGGGCAGACTTTTTTAGCTGTCAGGTACACTTGTGTTAAAGCCTTATGAAAAAAGACACCCCTACACTGGTCGGAGTGTCACCAGAAACTTGTGTTTAAAAAAAGAGGCTCAAGAGTTATATGGTCATCTTGAAACTAGGAAGATGTATTGTTTTAAATTTCACTATCAACTATTGTTGATCATTTCAAATTAACATTGTTATAATGGAAAGGCGAACCGATAAATCACGCCATTTTTGTCGAGGTAGGCAGAAAGGACAGAACGCTTTACTTTCATCAAACCTCACTAAAATATAACATGTTGATATCCACGGACAAAATGAAGAGCCTCACAATATCTAAGATCCCGGTGAGATGCAAACTAGTAATGAATAACAAAATAATAGAGCAAGTGATGGAGTTTAGGTATCTTGGAGTGAGCATCAGTAGCAATGGAAATCTATATGATGAAACCTTGAGATAGGTCAATAAGGCGGCTGCAATATCGTGATGCCTAAGAACACTGGTGTGTTAATAATAAACACATGAGAATATAAAGTAAAGTCAGAATATACAAGACATGTGTGAGACCGATAGCCACCTACGGAATAGAGACCAGAGCAGACACATCTAGAACAAAATCTCTCCTGAGAACCTCGGAAATGAAAACACTGAGATGTATAACCGGAAACACACTAAGAGATAGAATCAGAAACACCGAAATAAGGAGAAAGTGTAGTACGAAAGACATCGTCAGGTGGGGAAGACAACGAAGGCAATACTGGAACTAACATGTAAACAGAATGCGAGACGACAGACTTCCATGTGTCGCCCTTCAAGGGAACCCTGCCGGAAGAAGATTACCGGGAAGACCTCCGAAGAGATGGCGTGACAGCTGGCAATCCACGTCACAAGAAGGGGAATAAGCGGAACATACAGATCATGATCTATAGGAAGAGGAAGTAGAGGAAGATTTACTTTCCTATCACGATACACACCCTTAGAATTTTCTACATTCATACACCTTCTCACACAATTTCTACGATTGCTCTGACTTTCTACGTTTCCTTTTTTCAAAATACCATTCACTGGATCCAACTATACTTTCATATATCTTCCTCTCACATTTGCACCATATACTTACTATATAAGTATTTCTTCATTTATTCGTTCCACAGGCACAAACCATCTCAATCCTACTTAACACAGCTTTAAGCGCGAATTCATCCCTTATCACTTCATTCTACAATATATTCCGTCATACATTATTACTCCTTGTATTTTTCTCCATGCACGCATTTTAACACCGTTTAATTTGCTCCTTACAATCTTATTTCACGTACCTACACGTTTCACTCCCATATATTAAAGTTGGCACCAAAATACTATTGTTGACTATCATTTTAGCAAATATTGATGCTGTGCGGTTCAAATATATTTTAGTGCCCCATTGATTTGTTTCCAATCCCTATTCAAATACATAAAATACTAAAAACTTTATTTTGTGGGTAAAGAAAACAGTTTCACTAGGTAAAAGCTGTGATGAAGTGGCTCCATAGTTGTTACACAATGTAAATGCTTTAAAATTCAGTATTCATTAAAGTATATCTAATATTAAACTTAGTATTCATTAAAGTATGAGTATGTCTAATATTAAACTCCAAATAAAAGAAAATAAACGTAGTATCGTTTAACTTTCAAAAGTACTCAGTGATGGTATATTCACTGCTGAAAACTTGGAATCGCAAACACCATTTGTTTTGGTATTTGGGCGCATTCACTTTAAATGTATGCTCTCAATTCATAAGCTGCTACCGGTTTTGTGCCACAAACTTGATCGTTGTTGAGTTTATATATAATATTATAAAAAAAATACATTGCCATGAGGTCTGGAGACCGCGGAGTGTCATTCAATGATACCACTACGTCTAATCTATCTTTTCAACAAGATAGCCCCTCACAAATTTTCAACAAGAAATCCCCTCACATTTCGATGGTAGTAAGAGGTCTTGCTGGATATCAAAGTCCTCCTTATCTCAAAGAGAGATCTTGCTGGATATCAAAGTCCTCCTAATCTCAAAGAGAGATCTTGCTGGATATCAAAGTCCTCCTAATCTCAAAGAGAGATCTTGCTGGATATCAAAGTCCTCCTAATCTCAAAGAGAGATCTTGCTGGATATCAAAGTCCTCCTAATCTCAAAGAGAGATCTTGCTGGATATCAAAGTCCTCCTAATCTCAAAGAGAGATCTTGCTGGATATCAAAGTCCTCCTTATCTCAAAGAGAGATCTTGCTGGATATCAAAGTCCTCCTAATCTCAAAGAGAGATCTTGCTGGATATCAAAGTCCTCCTAATCTCAAAGAGAGATCTTGCTGGATATCAAAGTCCTCCTAATCTCAAAGAGAGATCTTGCTAGATATCAAAGTCCTCCTAATCTCCAAACTGATCACGAATACGTTGTATGACAAATACCTGCAGCTAGTTCAAGCAAACAGTACGGCAATAAAGTGTGTATTTTGTTGGGATATTCTACCATATATATATTATATATTTAAATCCCAAGCTATCATAAAAAAATCCAACCACATCAAAATCATTTTCAACAACTCCTCATCAGACGCTGTTTCTTTGCATCAGTCATTACTCACATGAATATACTATATGTGGATACCTCCAGAAGCTCTCCACGCGTGCCAAAGAGATGTTATTTCTCGAGTTTAGAAATCTTGTCAACGTCTTTTGACGCAAATATTATTAAGTATCAACTTAATTTTTTTACAGCCATGAACATGTACTTTTTTTTATATTTTCCTTTAAATCATTAAACTTGAAAAGTTTCTGGCCTGAACAAGTGAGGCAGTGTATATGGTAGATAGATACCAAGCCGGCAACGACCAACGTCAGGTGACTTTACGTTAAAAAATTGATACCTATTCCCTCACTGGTGAACAGTTATTTCCCAAAAATCTCTCCGCTCTTAGCCGAAATCGTCCCATGCCTCCCTCACCCCTCAGCCCCCAACCGTTGAAGCGTGTATATCGGTACCAGTTCGAACATAATTTAGTCTTGTTTGTGCTCCCCTGAAGATGAGGTGAAAGTCTTGAAACCGATAGGGTTATATCGTTACAAAAAAGTGGAATAAACAGTGTTTGATAAAAATAAATTACAATGTCTTTGAACCTCCACAACCTTAATGCCTTAACTATAAACAACATAAAAATTTAATATTGCCCTATTATTAAATTTCTTTAAAACAATGGGTGAAGATCGAAAAAAATTCAACAACGTTTAGATCCAAATGCGTTTAGATGCTGACAACCATTTTTTTTTAATTTTCAAAACATAACGAAGCATCACGTCTTCTTTTGGCTCTAGTTGACATACTAAGGAGAGCACATGTATCAAATTTTAACTGAAACATTGCTTGACTATGTGTGAGCGTAACTGCCTTATTTATTTATATGCGGCCTTACTTTTGGACCATAGTTGATCATTCGATATAGTCTACCCTCATCTTCCACTTATGGAACCGTTCAAATCACTTCAAGGTTTATATATTCAGAAAAAACGGTATCTTCAGCCAACAGTGAATGCTTTTTGTTTGCAAATCTCTCCAAGGACTTAACTTAAGCACTCTTGAACTTGTCGCCTTAAGTTAAGATTCAGTTCTTTGCAGACTTGAGATGTCTTTTGTTCGATATCCAAAAGTTTTCTTTGACCCTCGTTTTATGTATACACAAAGCAAAGACAAGTGTTTAAAATTGATATGCATTTTGAAACTTAGGTCGTTTATTTTTCATGAAAAGTTTAAAAGAAAAAGTTAAAAAATTCGCTTAGCTCAATTGGAGAAAGAATTTCTTTGAGAAATAATATGGAGTCTAGAAATTATTTGAGTTTAAGAAAGATTTTCGAGAATCACTAAGAATGCTTCAAACTAAACCTATTTTTTTTGTACGATTCTTTGATTCATATATTTTAAATGTGGTACTGGGGAAATATGTTACGAATTCCATGGACAGCAAGGTGAACTAACGCCTCCATTCTCGAAGAACTGAGAATCACCGACAGATTGTTGACAATATGCCTTCGACGAGGCCTCCGATTCTTTGGGCATATTGCTCGTGTCCAAGGAGACAGTCTGGAGAGGTTTGCAATTTGTAGGCGTGGAGGAACGACACACAAGAGGAATAATCCCAATATTTTAGACTAACCAACCGAGAGACGCAACTTTACTATTCTTGACAACTGCATTTTGAACCGCGGAGTGCAGGAATGAATGGAGAGAAGTAGTCAGATGCTATTATGGGAGTCTAGATGCTCAGTCATGAGATGCTTGATATAATAGATTAGATTCATAGATAAAGAGTTATTGTATCACGATTCACAAATAAAGTATTATTGTAGACCGATTTACTGATCTTAAGAGTGCTTGGACTTGCAGGAGGGATGACTTGTAGCAAAAGTTTTTGTGAACTTTCGAGTGTGGTGTATTTTCGGTGATTATGTGTGGAAGATTGTGAGATTCGCGTGATACATACATGTAATAAAGTCTCTCTGTTATTCAAGTTCATGAGAGTTTGTAACAGGGTATTGTAGTGTAATGTTCTGTATTACACTTTCGTTGTATACAATACAGCCTGGTGGGCTTATTGACATGTGATAATCTCTTCCAACCAACCGGAAAGACGTCAAAGCGGCATTAAGTGAAAACCAGATTATGATCCTTTTTTAAAAAATCTGAGTCTCTGCGGGATTTAAATCCGCAACCTCCGGGCTGGGAGACAGGTGTCTTACCAACTATGCCACGGAGGTCATCTTGTATTGAGTGTACAAGATGACCATATGACGTCATACATTGTCACTCCATATGTTCTTCTCAATGTACGCATTTTTACAGCATTAAATCGGCTGCTTTCAGTCTTTTTCCTCGTCCTCGGTTATATTCCAATTAAAGCATCAAACTTGAAATATTGCTCAAAAGTTTTATTTCTAGGCAATAAAGCTTAATTCAGGAAACTTTAAATTATACAGTATAAAGGGGTAAGAACTGTTTAAAACTAAAATACTCGTAAATACACTAGAAATGTGTTGTAAAAATATATACGGTAAAACTGAAGTACTCGTAAATACACTAGAATTGTATTAAAAAAATATAAACGGTAAAACAAGCCATATTTTTAATAGTTCAGTATGTATTTTAAACTTCTTTGATAATTTATTGCTAAAGTTCACTTTATTTAGAACTGCTTTGTTAAATAATTTTCTCATTTTAAGCTTTTCCACCCTTTTAGATAAATTAATTTGTTTTCTTAGTCTTTCACAATTCATTCAATCCATTTGTCGTAACCAATAAACAGAAAAATAACGTTAGAAATAATAGTCGTGTCAAAAACAAACGTTTATTTTTCTAAAAGTTTGTAATGTTTATTCTCTATTTGTAGTATATCCACACATAAGTGGGAAGAAGTCCAAATATAAAGCTTGGGGTCTGGAGCGATAAAGAACATTAATCAATCGGAATACAGAGGGACGGGAACGAGAAAGTCCAAGATCTTGATATTTTTACGATTATTTCTAAGTAATATAGCGAAAGCTTTTACTAAGTTAAACAGAGCTTCTCAAATGATGTCAAAGAAACTTAAATGTTTTATGTGTGTAAAGTGTTCGATGGTAGGTCTTATAGAGTTTTGGCACTTATTTATGGTTATATTAAATTTTATAAAAAGCTTTTCCAGCTCTGGTCGCAAAAACCACATAAATTTAGGGTTTGTGCTGGAAAACATTTAATGTATTCACGTCCGGGCTTGCCCTCTGTTGGTGGGGTGTATGACTGGGGAATATTATGAGATGAACCCAGACCTTTTGATAGCTACTCTCTTAAGTGTATTTAATCCAGCATTTTCTAGAAACATATATTTTATTTCAGGATATACGTGCAAAAAAATATCTCATTGAATCTTAGAAAGGATGTGTGTTTGAAGTTGTGGTGTAATGTTTATTTTTATTTATTTATTTAACACTTTTATTGCAAACACAATCTGGCGGGCGTATTGCCAGGTGGCAATCTCTTCCAACCAACCAGATATCCAAATCCGTTTATAAATTTTTAATAAACATAAACCAATTACTTATTTTTTATTTTGCACAACTGTTATATTTTATTGGAGTTAACTACCAGTTTCATAGACATCGGTCTTCCTCACCAGTTTATCTTTACCTAACAAGGAAGACGAAGGTCTTTGAAACCTGTAGCGACTTCAAATAAAACAGTGTTGAATACGAAATAAAGAAGAATTGTTTTACTTATTTCGATTAAATATTTATAAATTTTATTTGTGTGCGAAAGAAAAAGACATTTTCTGTTTTATTGCACTCTGTAGCTACTCGTCTATTTTTATCGAAAAAAAAAATGCATCATTCTATTGAAAATATTTTATTACGCACCGGTAAAAAAATATAATTTCAGATGAACTTTTTTACAGAGGGTAGTTTCAGGGTCTTGTGGTAATATTCGAAGAAAGTGAATTGAATTTTTCCGGATGTTATGAGATGAGACCCTCTGCTATATGTAGTATTTCTATCGAGATCTAAGTAAAATGAAAACTTTTATATAAATTGCTGAATTAATGAAAAATATTTTGCACATAAAATAGCCTCCAGAATCTAATTAAAAAAATCTAGACAGTTTATTTTATTTTATTTCATTTATACATTACAAGAAATTCTCTAAATACACAATTTGCGAAAAGTCAACCGGTTATTTAATTTGCACACACAATTTTATTGAATCTGGGTTTGTTATCTTTCATTTGTTATATCCCCAATTTTTCAGTCCAGGTTTTTGCCTGTATTTCACTGAAAAAAAATATTTGCAAATTAAAAATGTTTCATTAAGACCACGTAGCCTCTGGAACAGCCTCATATTGTTGATAGGATGAACGATCGGAGAGGAACATTGATCTCCAAGGGTTAAATTTTTCCTGTAGGGGTATAAACACCTGGCTTTAAACAGCCTTAGATCATCTGGAAACCTCTTTTCAGCCTTCGAACATTAATTGGAAAATCTAAGTATTGACAAATTGGGAATATTACGTAATAAAAAGACTTTCTGTATCTCTGGTGAAGAGCATTCCATGAGACTGCTGTAGTGCCCGAGAAGCTCGGTGCCTTGTAGCGAGGAAGGCCTGATTTGTGGACACACTGTGCGGTCCAGGTGGTAAAAGACTGACCGGAAGTAGAATAGTGACTTTTTAGACAGAAAGAAGAAGTGTTCTTTTTTCTAGTAATGAAACTTATTTAAGGAAATTTCAAATCGTACCGAATACAGGGATGAGAACTTTTTTAAAATTAAGTAAATTCACTGTAATTAAGAATATGCTTTGCTTACAAGATATGTAATGTCTAAATCTACATTTTTAAGTAACGGTATAATTTTTAAGTTACAGGATAATTTTTAAGTTACATAATAATTTTTAAGTTAAGTAATAATTTTTAAGTTACATAATAATGTTTAAGTTTCATAATAATTTGCAGTCAACGTTTATTTGATAACGTGTTATATACAAAAAAAGGTCCATAATTGCCTCACGAGTAAATCTTAATAACTTTGAGCTTCCAAATACTTTCTTGATTAATGTTGCCCAAGATAATGGTTGCAAAGATTTCTGCTATTAAAGAAATATTTTTTCAGATGATGGAATAGTTACGAGGGATATTGAACGGCGTTAAGCGACAGGAAATATAATCAATAAGACACTCAAACATATATACTCGGACCGACCCTTTTTTATGAAAAACAGTACCAAAATCTGCTGAGATAAAAGTTCACAACAGTATTTTAGTACCAACTTCGATATATGGGAGTGTAAAGTAGACGTGGGACAAAAATGTAAAGAGTTAAATAAATGCTGTAGAAACGTGTGCACTTAGAAGAAGTAAGATGAAAAAAAAACCACTTTGAGATGGTTTGGATACGTGAAACGAATGAACGAAGTAAATTAATAAAATAAATATAATATATAGTGGACATATGAGTGGAAGGCGTTGTAGAGGAAGACCAAAGGATGGTTGAATAAAGTGTACGATATTTTAAAAGAAGGAAACGCAAAAAATCAAAGGAATTGTAGGAGCTGTATGAAAAGGTGTATGGATGTAGAAGAGATTTAGATGTGTGTCGCGATAGGATAATCTGGCGCTCTCTTCTTTCTGCCTATGCCAATAGGAGATGGCGTGATGCGTATCTATGGGTGAGAAAAAGTTATCTCTTGGCCATACACTATAATACGTTTAACCCTTCCCTTACGGTGATAAAAATAATACGCGTGCTCCGGTGTTGGGTAGTGAGTACGCAATAAAAAATTAGCGATTTTAAATCGGAAAAATAAGAACATTCATAGATAATCCCCTTAATTAATTATAATTGAAGTTAAAAATTATAATAATTGAGATTTATTTGCTGAAAACATTAAAAAACCATCTGAAAACATTAAAAAACGCTCACGGAACGGGCGTACGTCTAACCTATTTGCAAGCTTAGAAGCTACTAATGGCGCGGAACGTCAGTCGCATACCCCGGCGCTTACGCCTTTGCTTGCGACGTTGAGACAATTCAGTTTCTCGCAATTCAGTCTAGTATGCAAGAGTGAGATGCGAATATAGTGTCGCGCTTCCCGCATACTATTCACCTATCGTCAAGACGAGGCACTCGCAGCGTTTAAATGCGAATTTGTTTTCGATCTTTACAAAACACCTCGATGTAGTCGATAAATTCTGATTATTATTAATATTATTTTTTAAATCAATGCGTAAATATATTATGGAGGAATACCTAAAATCTTAACCTTGTATTTATTATATTTATAGAGATATTGATGGTTATTGTAAGCAACGTGTAGAAGATACCCAACACAGGGAAGGAAAGGTTAAATAAAACATTTGGATCCGTTCAAGTACCGTACGAATCAATACAAATGATCAATATGCCCAGTCTAAAAATATAAGAATCACGCTACTAAATTACTTTTTGCGTCATATTCGAAAATTCGCGAAAAGTTTTTGAAACTTTTTAATATTTCTCGATTAGTCTATCGAGATCAGATCATTCTTTATTTCACGGTTGACGTGGCACAAATCCAACTCGAGAAAAAGGGACAAGAGAAAAGCGAACGAGAGAGGACTTATTCGAGAACTTTTCCAATCATCGTCACTTTGTTGAGATGATTTTTTAAGACTGGCAGGCGGGCTTTGGCTTATGTAAGGGCATTTGGCTAACAATTCTAACACAAATTTTAACAAAAAGACGATATATGGTAGTGCTGTTCAGAAAGCAAATTCTCTTTAAGGGCACCAAGCAATGCCTGCCTTAAGCCAGGCATACGCATACTGGGACAGGGGAGTACTTTGTGCAAAACAAAATAGATGTTTTTAATACTACGAGCATTTATAGTTAAGGCATTACTATTATGGAAGTTTAGAGACATTTTGATTTGTTTTTATCAAACACTATTTATTCCACTTTATGTGATGGTATATCCCTACCAGTTTCAAAGTGTTCCCTCATCATTAAGAGAGCACAAATGAGTCTTGTTTGTGCTCCCTGATGATGAGGTGATTTTCAGTCTTAAATCTTTTACTACTTGTATAAATAATATAATATAGAAGGTCATTACATCATTTACACACAAATGCACAAATGACAAGTTAATATGTTACAAGTTGTTACGATTTTTTTTTTTGATTTCTAAAACTGCCAAGGCGCTGAGAGTGGTTGGCGTTTCCTTCGTTATTCGCGTGGAACAGGAAAGGGTGATAATCTCTAATACCTCCAATTCTCTTGACCAGTTTAATGGTATGGTCCTTGAAAATATAAATATTTTAAACCTACAGCTACACGTGTTTCTATTTCTTTACCCTAATTCCCGGAATTGTTGTGATTTTATAATCAACCTATGATAGACCTAAACCGAACCCTGAGATTAAAGTCCTGCTCCAAATAACGCCGAATTTGAGATAAACGTGGTTGGAAGCTCAATCAGTGTGTACAATTAGTTGTTTTTTTAATAAAATAGTTTGAATTTAACATTAAAAAAGTCATACATTGTCACACCACGCTTTTTACTAGCAAAAAAGGCTTCAAAAAGTGTATTGTTTATAGTTAAGACATTAATATTGCAAAGGTACATTGTAATTTGTTTTATCAAACACTGTTTATTCCACTTTTTATAACGGTATAACCCCTTCCGGTTTCAAGGCTTTCACATCATTATCAGGGAACCACAAACAAGACTTGTTTGTGCTCCCCTGATCATGAAGTGGAAAACTTGAAACTGGTAAGATTATACCGTTACATAAAGTGGAATAAACAGTGTTTGATAGAATAAAATAGGTTTTAATTTTTTTTTAATAAAATAAATAAAACACTCTTTTTAAATTTTGTATTCAACACTGTTTTGTCTGAGTTCACAACCAGTTTCAAAGATTCTTCCACGTCATGTCAAAATGAACTAAACTATGTTTAAACAATATATTTTCTAATTGTAATAGGTACAGGAGAGGGGGAGAGGAGTACGGGCTAATAAGGGTACGCGAGTAGGAAGGCGTCAAAAGGGTAGCTTTTGAACGGGAAACATACGAGTATTAAGCAGATTACTAAATCATCTTTTCTAAGATTCAAGAAACAAAATAGTTTTAATATCAAGACAAAAAGTACATAACAAACATAAATTGTAATATAGCCTTCGTTGCAATTATTTGTTATTTATTATCTTAACTTGACATAATAAATTTCTTAAGTAAAAATGATAAAATAAAGAAGTCTTTTTGAAGAAAATTCCTCTTTCGATAGAAAACAGAGGGGAGAAAGCGAAGGCATTAAATGCACTGTCAAATAAATCAAAGAATATGTACATAACAGGATATCGTTTTATTTGAAAAAGGACTTTACTTCTTTATGGGGAAGTTGTTAAGGATATAGAAGTTTGGTGACTATTAATTAATTTGTTTTCGAAAGAGCCTTAAATTTCACTTGTTTATTTTGTTGAAAATGTTTTAAATGGGTTATATATTTTTTTTACCCAAATGCCTTTATCACGGATGTGCTGTTTTCACAAACAACACATAGAACCGACATTTTGGCTCAAACTTACTTTTATTTATTTTCTACTTTTGACGTTTTTAAACTATTTTAATTTACGGAACAATATTTTATTGTATTTTAATAATACAAAAAAATTATATCTTATTAAAAGTCCACAAAAACGCTTACTTTATTAAAAAGAATACCATTTTAATATACGAGGCATATCCAGAAAGTAAGTGTATTGAATTTTTGTAGGTTTCAATTTTTTTTATTTAAACAAAAAAATTACGTGGTTACCGTAGTACATATGTAAGCTATTTTTCGACATAGTCGCCATTCCTCTCGATGCAGGTGGTGAAGCGGGGTATCAACTTTTTGATGCCTTCCTCGAAGTAGTTTCCCGCCAACCCCTCCGTCCACTTCTCCACCTCCTCCTTTACCTCTTCGTCGGTTGAAAACCTTTTTCTACCCATGTGCAGCTTCAGGAAGGTAAAGAGATAGTAATCTGAAGGTGCTAGGTCAGGGGAATGCGCGGGATGGTTCAGGACATCCCATTTAAACGAGGCGAGCAGTTCCTTCGTGGCGTTGGCCGTGTGTGGTCTGGCATTGTCGTTCAGCAAGCAGACTCCCTTTATCAGCATGCCTCTCCTCTTGTTCTGAATCGCCCTCCGCAATTTTTTTAGGGTCTCACAGTATCTTGCAGAGTTGATGGTCTCCCATTGAGGCATATATTCAATTAAAATTATGCCTTGACAGTCCCAAAACACGGATGCCATGATTTTCTTGGCTGAAATTGTGGTTTTGAACTTTTTGGCGGAGGGTGAAGAGGTGTGATGGGACCGTTTTTAAACTCGCGACACAATTTGTATACACTCGTACGATTCATAGCTTTATCACCATATGCAGTTTTCACCTCATTATAAACCTCAACCGGAGGTTTTCCCTTCCAAACGAGATAACGGATGACGCCGCGTATTTCGCACTTGGCGGGAGATTGGATTGACATTTTCACGAAACGTGTTGTCGCGTCGACACTTCTCAACGTACTGACCTCGAACCGATCTCGTTGCGGAGGGGAAGGGTCAGGCTACACGGAAATGTAGCCAACATGTCGAAAATAAAATCCAACCGGTCGTGAGAGCCTCAGTACACTTACTTTCTGGATACGCCTCGTATTTTATTAGTTTGTGTAATACATTAAAAATAAATAAGTTATTTAAAGTCAATAAATTGAAAAATTTCTCGGTACTTACAGTGTGAAGGGTTTAATATTTGTTATAAGTTGAGACTTTGGGTAGTTTGGATTGTTCAACACTCCAACGAGGGTTGACGGAACGTGGAGGCTTTTACGCTGTTAATTTAAGCCATTGGAGTATATCACTATATTTGAATATATGAGTACTATTTTTTTAATTGTAAATAAACCGGATATTGACATATTTCATATCACATTTTCAAAAGCAAAAGAAGATTTTCTTCTAAGATTGGGGGCGCTAGAAAGCACTCATCAACGCATTTAAGTGATTTTGAACACAATATGGGTTTTCTGCAGTTTGTTTTGAGATGTGTGTGTGATACTCGGCATAAGTTTATTATGTATATGTACACATTGTGTTGCTGTCAAGGAACCTTTATTTATTTGTTTGAATTATTCTGAGGGGGTATTTGTCTTTTTTTCTGCCGTCTATTTATTTTCTGTTTTTTTTTTCTTCTTATTCTACATGTTCAAAGGCGTGGGCTGAAAAACATCTGGTGTCCCTGCGACTGGGCTCGCCTTATAGTGGTGGGGTGTATCTTGGCCGAGATGATGTACTTAGATGAGCCCAGACCTTTTGATAGCTTCTCTTTTAAATGTATTCTCTGCAATTTATGTGTTTTTGAAGTGTATTTAAATATTTTATGTACATAATATGTTGAATTTATTTTTATCAAACACTGTTTACTCCACTTTTTTGTGACGGTATAACCCTACCGGTTTCAAGGTATTCACCTCATCTTCAGGGGAGCGCAAACAAGACTAAATGCTGTTCGAACTGGTACCGATATACACGCTTCAACGGTTGGGACGGAAATAAATTGGACAGATTAGAGGCCCTAGAAATTTCTAAGTCAGTACACCGATCCGAACATCTATTGAACAGTTTCTTCCCAAAAATCACTCCACTCTTGGCCGAAATTGTCCCGTGCCTCCCTCCCCTCTCAGCCTCCAACCGTTGAAGCGTGTATATCGGTACCAGAACGAACAATATTTAGTCTTGTTTGCGCTCCCCTGAAGATGAGGTGAAAGCCTTGAAACCGGTAGGGTTATACCGTCACAAAAAAGTGGAATAAACAGTGTTTGATAAAAATAAATTACAATGTCTTTAAACCTCCACAACGTTAATGCCTTCACTATAAACAACATATACTATGTTGATGTCAATAAACCTACATTTATTTATTAATTATTATTTAAATATATCCAATGGGTAAAATTATTATATTTTTTTCATTCTATAAAACCTTGTGAGCTTATTACAAAGTGAAAATTCCTTCCAATCAACCAAAAAGGCGTTACAGAGGTGATAAAGCTAAATCAGGGTACAGTTTTTAAAAAAAAAATCAGATATTAAAGGAAATCAACACCGCAATCTTGAGTGAGAAGATAGGAATCTTATCAACTAAACTACGGAGATTATCATACGTTCGCAAAGTCAAATATTGAATACAACAGAGATACAATTTTGACAATATAGATTGTTTGATTGTTTATTTTTTTGAAAAATTAACGACACTTAAGTGCTATTTACAAAATTTACCCAATAAAAAATAAAATATCAACACTTTAAAATTTTTTTAAGACAATTCCAAAACATATGGCATATGAAATCATTGATGTTCGAGTAAAGCAAAAAAATACTGAAAGAAAAATTAATATTTTTTATACTATAGAATATTATTGGTAGGAAAAGCTTAAGATAAATGGAAAAAAAGCTTCATGGAAAGAAAAAGTTTCAATGCATAAAATCTATCATATATTTGAATGAAAATTTTAAATAAATTAATGTAAAAAGTATATAGACTTCTCATATGATAATTGAGCAATAAGAGAGATGTAAAATAAAAGGTTTGAAAAATAATGTAAGGAAATCAAAAGTTATGGCATAACTCATAAAAAATGTAACAGGTTGATAAATTCTGTTATCTGGGCAGTATGTGTTCGTGTTTGCGAGATGAAAGAGACATCTAAAGAAGGGTAGCGACAGGGAATGAGGTAAACATAATGAATGACTAAAAGTTTGGAAATTTATTTTTTCCGCCAGCCCCAAAAGGGACATGGATTGATATGTATAGCAGTATATACGAGTATTTAATATAAAAATGTAGGATTTTTATGAAGCTTCTTTTTAAATCATATTTTCCGAGTTAATTAAATTTAAATAAAGTTAACTATTTAAAACAAGGTGGCCTTAATTTTTTTTAAAGTTTCCACACGTTTAACACCTTTCCAAATGCCACAATATAGAGAAATCTCACATCAAGCGGAAGTTCTCAACTGTTGTTGCGAGTAAAGTTCTCTCTAAAACGAGTAAAAGCTCTTCTCACTATCCATTGGGCCATTTCCCATGTAATCGTCACAATTCACTAAACGTCACTAAAAAAAATACATTCCTCGTAATATAAATACAAAAAAAATAAGAAAATTTCAGGAGAGAGAGCAAAAAAGAGTCAAATCAATGAGGAAACAGAATATTTATGAGTTAATGTGGTGTTTAATCAAACACTGTTTATTCCACTTTTTTTTTTAAATCCTGCGAGTTTATTGTCATGTGGTAATCTCTTCCAATCCACCAAAAATATGTTTTTATAGGCCCTAAGTGTTAACCAGACTGGAATCCTATTTAAAAAATCTGGGTTCCAGCGGGGATCGAACCCGCAACCTCCGGATCGGCAGACAAGTGTCTTACCACCAGGCCATTTCATATGATATAATGATATAACCCTACCGGTTTCAAGGTTTTCACCTCATCATCAGGGGAGTTTTGCTTGTTCTTTCCTGATGATGAAGTAAAAACCTTGAAACCGGTAGGGTTATACCGTTATAAAAAAGTGGAATAAACATTGCCAAAGTTGATAGAGAGTTGCTGACTAATATTAAAATCCGAAAGGTGTCCTACTTGGGTCATGTACTTAGAGGAGCAAAGTACAAATTACTGCACCTGATCATCCAAGGAAAAATAAAAGGTCGAAGAGGTGTTGGCAGGAGGCAAATCTCCTGGCTCCGCAATATACGTGATTGGACTGGCATAAAGAGCGTTGGGGATCTTTTTCGGGCTGCCGGGGACAAAGTTGTCTACTGTCACGTGTTAGTCAACGTTGGGGGGACCTGACATGACACTGAGAAGAATAAACATTGTTTGAATAAACAAATTACAAATTATAAACTAATGTTATATGATACGCGAAAAAGATTTGCAAACACTGCTTTAAACATAGGGGATGGGGTTGGTAGAAAGAGTTGACCTTTCTTAGATAGAATACGTGAAGTAAATCTTTAATCAAAGAACTAAACTAAACTCAATAATTGGATGTAGATTTACAAGATCTGTTTTGTTTATTTATTCGACTTTACTCTAAATAAATAAATTCATCTCAATCTGGAATACGAAATAATATATTTAAAGAGTAAGTCTCCGTCTAGGCCATTTTTAGTAATAAAAGTAATTTTCAGACTGGTACAATCATTCATTCATTCATTCATTTATATAATACCCTTTAAATTGCATAATTGATGATATGAGTATATTAAAGAACGTTGTGGAGAGGCAACATTGTCTTTGGCCCGATGCAGAACTACTTGAGTATGCACATAACTCGTGGTTAGTCAAAAAACATTCGCACACATCTCGTCGTCATTTGCTGGGCCACGAAGTCGAGGATTCCCTCGCCAATCAAATGTTTATTCAGTTGAAAGTTGTGCTGTGGAGTTTTTTTTCTTCTTCCTTTTAAGTGAGTGAGCCGTGCACACCAGCAAAAACACCGGGCCAAACCGCTGTACTAGATCCGATGGCACACTGAAGTGAAACGATTAGAGAATACCAGCATGTTTTGTTCCTGTTTTAATTAAATAATATACATGATCGAAGTCATAGATACCCTTATACACTTAAATACTAGACATACCAATAGCCAGTGTCGTTTGAAGGGAGAAGAACAGCGTGGGGTTTGAACCAGCGGACTTCCACATGGAAATTCAGTGTGTAAGCGCGTGGCCATGTACCTCTAGACTAGTGTGTATAGTAACCAGAGGGATTTCTTTCCTTTTTTATTTTTTTTTAAATAATAATAATTTATCATCGGGTCGTCATAAGAAATGTAACTGCTGATCTAGAAAGTGTGATAAGATAAACTTTACCATGTGATCAAGTATAATTGTCAGCCATACTGTGGATATGTGACGCCTGTACGTAGATTAGTTTATTGTGTGCAAACTGTTGCACTTTAACGAGCAAAAAGTCTGACATATCAATCTCTGAGGTCTAATAACAAGGATATAAAAGATCGGGTTTAATTTGCTTCACCCATTTGTTAGACCAAGTGTTTTTTAGAAAGCGATTTTTTTGCGTTATTATAAGAGTTTATGAAAAGCCACTTTTAAACTATGAATGTAGTGACATCAAAGGTTATAGTTTAAGAAGAAAGTGTAGTAAAAAGTATATGCGATATAGAGGTTAGTTAACTCAGACAAACTGGAGCAAGTGGATGAGTTCTGTAATCTGAGCTGTATGTTTACATGTGAAAGGCGAGTTGAAAGGGGCTTTGAAATAAGGGTAGTAATAGGGAACAAAGTAAACGGAGGTTTCACTATAACACAACAACCACGCAATATCAACAGTAGCAAAAATAACAACACCTAATAGTGTGTTGGTGCCTATTTTGGTGAAGTAAGAAGTGAAATTGGTGAAGAAAAAAGTGAAGAGGAAAGAAGAAAAGAAGGGAAATTTGGACTTAGCAGAAAAAGGATATGAGTAAGCTTAATGCTGTAGATATGCGTGTACTAAGGAAAATTTTTAGTGTTAATGTTTGAAAGAAGGTAGAATGAAGACATCAGAAATGAATGCATGGATAAAATGAATGTTTTAAGTAAGGTAAAGAAAGGAGTTTCAATATGGTTTTGACATGTGGAGAGAATTAATGATGAAATAATTACTAAGCGAATACACAAATAAGAAGTGCAAGGTGTGCGTGAAAGAGAAATACTGAAGAAATGAGGAAGACATGTCTGGATCAAATAGACTAGATTTCGAAAGAAGTAAGAGTGAGAGCGGGAATAAAAGAAGATTGTCCACGGTCTGCTTCAAATAATAGAAGATTGTATATTCCTGCTTGGTCTGCTTCTAAGTGCTAGAGATGTGAGTGGCGTGTTTAGCTTTATAAAGCATATACAGATGCGGAAAAGTCCCTTATCTTATGGTATGTAGTAGATAATATATTCGTATAGTTACATTCGACTTATATATATTAGGAAAGACCGGAAAGTTTATTAAAATAAATAAAAATTCAGCAAAACATTTATTAAAAAAAAAAACTAATCGTTAAAATAACTTTTATCATTTTCTATCACTTTTTGCCCAGTTCAAGCCATTTTAAAATCCCATTTGAAAAAATAAAACTTTTGGGTTAAAAATAAAACTTATTCTTTAAAAAATGTGTCGGTATGATATTTCATCTCACTAATATAATTGCAATTTTTATTACGTAATGAGTATTCTAAGGACCTCAACAAATGATAATCAAGAGTTTTAATAATGGTACGCAATTAAATTATTTTGTTTTGCTAATGCAAAACGCCTAGTAACACGGTTTTCTTTATAACAAAACAGAAGCTTTTCACCATTGTTATGTTATTGTACTCTCTGTTTCCCATTTCTATTAAAATAACAATTAAAATGCACCAGGTGCAGGTAACATTTCAGCAAAACTAATTTAGTTTATTGGTAAAGAGATTCAGGCACAGGTGCTCAGATTTAAAGTAACTAAGCGAGAAAAAATCCTTATTGTGTGGCAAACTATGCCTTTTTCCCTTGTGCAAAAAAAGGACAAAACTTTTCGGAGAATTAATTTAAACCATTGTAATTTGTTTTATTTTAAACAAGACTTGTTTGTGCTCCCTAATAATGAGGTGGAAGCCTTGAAACCGTTACAAAAAGTGGAATAACCCTTTAAGGCGTAATTTTTATTTTTGAGATATCGAGTTTTTTGTCGAATAAATCATTATTTTGTGTATCAAATTAACTTTATTTCTTCAAAAATATATTATAATTTTTTTTAAATAAGATAGTTGCATATGAGACCTGTGGCCATTTCAGGGGTCATTTCAGTGGCCGCAAAAGTGGCCATTGAATGTTTAGGTAATAATATCTAAGTTTAGGTTGTATTAGGAAAGAAAATTCTTATATGAGATATAATGAATGGTGATTTACTTATAATATCTATTTACATTTTTGACAATTCATTGACTGGATGTTTAGATCGTTCTACTGAACATGCAGCTAATTTCACCACGATCCGTCTTAAATAAGACCTCTGCCCGTCCACTACATTTACAAATTTGACGTTTGTGTTACTTAAAATTATTTCATTAAGGAAATGAATACTTATAAGTGTAACCATAAGGGGGGTTCAATTTTTGCTTATGTCCGTTAAAGGAATAAATAGTGTTTGATAAAACAAATTACAATGTCTTTAAACCTTCACAAGGTTTAATGCCTTAGCTATAAATAATATATTCGTATTTTTAGATCAAATTATGCAAAATTACACCAAACGCTCGTGAACGGTGGTCTGAAATATTTTCAGTAACTTAGCGAAAATTTCGTGTCGTGTAATCAGCCTCCAGAGCAGGTACAAGCTTAAAGTGTTATATCGCCATTACATATTTTTTTCAAACTATATCTGTCATCAAGTATAAAAAAAAGTTTATTTTGAAACATATTCGCAAAAAAAACGCTTAAAAGTTTTGAGTCATCTGCTATATCTTGAACTTCATGCACCACTTATGTCCATACTTTCCAGTGTTCGGGCTTATTGAATGCAGAGCTTAAATATTATCCTCTCAATTCCGTTATTAGGTAAGTCCAACTCATATAATTTTAGAAAGGTTTAGAAAAGAAGTGAGATATGAAATGTGTGTGATGTATCATATGGGTTATTTCAGAAAAAAAAACTGGAGCAGGTCGATGAGTTTTGTTATCTGGGCAGTATGTTTACGTGTGATGGGTGAGCTAGAAGGGATATGAAGATAGCGATGAGAAACAAGGAAAGTGACTGAGAAAACCGTGAAGTTAAAGTGAAGAGTATTAATAATAAAATAGTGTTTCTGACGAGAGTTATGAGTGTGGTGGAGGTGAAATTTAAGTGTTTTTATAGGAAATTGTAGAAATCTGTTTTCTCTGCATACCCTAATGGAACACTGTATGATGTATGTAATATTTTTTATCAAATAAGTTTTGAACAGGGACAATTACAATGAAAAAAAATCCTGAAAAGAATGAAGAATACTACCGAGGAATATTTCATGTGTTCTTGACGTCATATTTCAGGACTGAAAACAAGCTGACATAACCTGTGAATGTACTCAGGTATAGTTAGTGTTTGTCAAAAACTTATCAAACTAATGCGAACATGTCTATTAGAAGCTTAAGTAACGGTAGGTGTTAGCGAGGGGATGTCAGAGTAATTCAGGCGAACGATAATGTGATTTATTATAACAGGGACTGGGACAAGGGGAACTTTAATCTCCAATGCTGTTCAATTAGCTCTTGAAAAACATTCTTCAAACAGGTTAACGTTTTCTGGTAACTCAAAGAGACAGATATACTCGGAAGGTTTTTGGGTAAGATTTGGTCGAAACAAGACATGTGAATCAAGAAAGGTTGAATATAATTGAAACGAAACACATATAGTAAACTCTGAATTAACCTACAAATACAGTTTGCATGAGATGGATTTAAACCTATAAAGCAGCAATAAAGTGTTTGCATGGTTTTATATGTGACTGTAAACCCCTTAATTTTAAGCCAGTAATATAAAGTGTTTCGTGTCTGATTTTTTTTCCTCTCCATCATCCCTTATTTTCTTTCGATTGATGATATCACACTTTAACTTAAGTTATGTTTATTATTCATAAATTTTGTAAAGGTGAATTATTATTTGAATATATTTGTGACCATGTAACTTCTTCATTCAATTATGTCTGCTTGGCTGGAAGAGATTGCCACCTGGCCATAAGATAGATAGTTTGATAGACTCCACTAGATAGTTTGCATAATGAAGTATTAAAAACATAAATTAAATAAATAGGTTTATTTATTTGTTATATTGTTAATCGGTCAATAAAAGTAGGTTTGAACCCCGAGTTAGAGTGATTTCGAAGGGATTTTATTCTTTAAATGGCGCTATGTTACTCGTTATTGTCCTTTAATAATTATTATAGAACTTTTGAAATGTCAATAAAACTGTTCATCTATTGCAAATTTTGAGTTATGTTAACAAATTAGTAAAAATGCTGTAATTACATATCGAAATTGGGATATGTAAAAATATATATCGATGGATTTTTTTTAATAACTTTGAAAATTTTCATCACGTTTCAGGTTTTTTCATGAATTTTCAGATTTTTCAGCGTGAAGCCCAAATAATTGGAGGCACCGCTCTGTTACATAACACCCGACAGACGGCGTATGTCAGTCCGCAATTTAAGAATCTGCTCTTCATCCTTATTGGATTCCTGCCGTGACGATTTCAGAGCGTTGGCAAATTATTCATCCTCGATGTTTTTTCAGGATGTAGAGTTCAAAATGAAAAATTTCGTGAAAATTATTTTATCGAGAATTCAATCCTTTTTTATATCAAGATTGAACTTTTGAACAATTGTGAAGATGTGAAATCATCGTTTTATAAAAATAAAAAAAACATAAGTAGACGTTTTCTCATACATGCACGCAATCTTTCATGAAGACTAAGATTGTCAGTTCATTCTGTGGATGGATGACACCTTTGCGTATTTTACTATATTGTGTGTCTATACGCAGCACTTCAGAAAGCACACACCACCAGGCAGATCAACACCTGAGCAGTGCTATATACGTACAGGCAATCCTTTGCTATAGAGTAAGATTGTCAACTTATCCTGTAGATGGGTGACATCTATTCGTGTATTGATCTATTGTGTGTATGTTACAACACAACAGCAAGTACAAACCAGCAGGCAAATCAACACCTAAACAGCGTTGCATACATACAGGCAACGCCTTGCTATAGAGTAAGATTGTCAGCTCATCCTGGAGATAGATGACATATATTCGTGTATTGCTCTACTATGTGCATGCATACAGCACAACAGCAAGCACACACCAGCAGGCAGATCAACACCTAAGCACTGCTAGATACATAGGAAATATCTCGCTATAGAGTAAGATTATCAATCAATCCTATGGATGGATGACACCTGTGCGTATTTTACTCTATCGTGCATGCACACATTACTATAGTAAACACATGTTACTTGGCAGATGAACACCTGAGTATACAACATCTCTTATTTTGAACTATTTTACAAATACTTTTAAGTTCCAAATTACGTTTGATGCTTGATATCCCGATTACGTGTTTATGAAACGTGATAAACTAGATTTACGTTGAGTCCCAGTCTCGTAATTTTATGTGATTGATACCTGTTCCAAAATATATATTTTACTGGCGTATATTAGTTTTTTTGGTAAATATTTCAATTTTTAAACTATAGTCTCCTGATTTTTTATTTCCTATATGAACAATGCCCTGGAAAGCGGTAAATAAGCATGAATTCTGACGTTGCGGTATCAATGTGCAGTGAAGTGTGAGACCTTCAAGATTTTGACATATGAATCTGGAAACACAGTATCCATGTCCAATATAAGAAGAAAGTTGCCGGATCATTCAATCAGATTTTCAATGAATGTATCTAAATACCTATACATTTCGTTATGAATACTCTAATTATTTCAAGACTTCACTTTTCTCTTTTTCAAAATTTGATTCATTAGGTCATGCCGATTTTGTGGACCTTCATCAAAGTTACATACATTCTATGTTATATTACTTCAATAGATAATTTTGGTGGCCTCCGTGGTCTTGTTGGCAAGGAGCTTGTCTCCCAGTCTGGAGATGAGAGACAAGCTTCGATTGGGGGTTCGATTTCTGTTAGACCCAGATTTATTTAAAAAGGAATTTCAGTCTGGTTTTCCCTTAAGGTATCTTCAACATCTTTCTGGTTGGCTGGAAGATATTTCCACATAGCAATAAGTCTGCCAGAGTATACTGTATACAACGAAAGTATAATACAATATTTTTTGTGCGTTTTGGGCATCATCCATACGTCCTACATGGCTGCACCATTTCAAAGTTCCTTTCTTCATCTGTAACACTAAATCTTCATTCTTTTTTATTGTCTTCTTACCTTTTAATATCATACGACTACATTCTACACAACGTTCTCACTCCTACAGTATCCCTTTTTAACCGCGTCTAAGTTTCACTTGCACATTCATATGTTGTTACGAAAATTCTAGTATGAGCAACTAGCTTTATTTCTTTTGAAATGTTCCGTTGAGACAACACTTTGTATAACCTAGCATTTCCTTTATTACCTATTTCTACTCTCATTTGAATATCGCACTTCACACGGTAATTTGATGTGAACACGCTTTCAATATATGACATTTCTCTGACTTGAACAGTTTCAAGAAGTGCAATTTATAAAGGCACTGCTAGAAAGCTGAAAGCTTGAAATTCGATTATAAAGTTTCAGGAAAGTTGGACAATAGATAAAAGCGGAGAGAAGAGTCAAAGATACTGGAAATTTAAATAAAAGGTTTAACTAAATCAGTTTTTTTAAACATACGAGGAAGAACACGATCTAACGACCGTAGCCACCACCTTCCTATATGTACACCCAACTAATAAATATTAATTTTGTTATATTTTTAAAACCACAATAATAATAGATTCGACTCCCGAGTAACAGCGCCCTTAATAATAATTTGCTCTCTAAACGACGTTATATAAATAGACTTTTTATAATTTTTTTTAATACTGAGGATACTTAAAAACGGCATGGTTCACAAATGTCTACATCACTCAATAACTTTAAATTGAGGACGGGCAGTCCACGATTTGTCTACATGAGTGATTCTGTTATTTGGTCATAAAATTAATGTGTATGAAACGCAGGGTGCATGAACGCGCGGTAACACGCTGGATTTCTGTGCTGAAGTTTGCCGTTTCGAACCCTGCGTTGTGCTACTTAAATGACAGTCATTTTTTCCGCCTGGTATTTGGGGGTATTAGACTACCCTATAACTTAGGTTATACCCTTATATATTCTTCCGAAAAAGGAAAAAAATATGTTGGTGTACTTCAATTATCTCACTCCGATGTTCTACTGGACCCAGTATCATGGTGTGGCTGGTGAATGGAATGTGCTGATGTGCAACTGTTCTCACTCTTAAAGAAGAGAAAAAGAAACCAAATTCCACAGCACTGGAGTTCTCTTTCCAACTGAATTGGTGTGTTCATAGAGAGGGTAGCAACGATATTTAGTAGCAGAAAAGAGAAAAATGTTAGAAATAGACGCCAAATTCACATACTGTCTCTATTGTATAATATCCTTAACTGTCCCACCACCCCATCTTATCTCGCCGAAAATTTTCAGCGTCTTTCCAATCATGGATTAGCGCTACACTCAAACAGAGATTGTTTATTGGCCTTTCCAGTTCACCGCTCCTTTTTTTTTTACGTTGTCCTTTACTGTACATGCGGTGAGACTCTGGAATAAGTTACAAACAAATACAAAGCTCGCTCCGTCCTTGGCATGCTATAAGAAGCGACTGAAAAAACTCTTAATTTCTAGTCAGTAAAATAACCTGTTTGATTCCCGATTTTACCTTTCCTATCCACCATCCCTTCCTTTTCTTTAGATTGGTGATATCTCACTTTATATGAAAAATAATGTTCGGATGATTGTCAATTTTTGTGAGGTTCGTGGGCATATGCTCACGTATGTGTTTATGGATTTTGTAGGGATGGATAGTAATTTGAATGATTTATGCAACCATGTAACTTGCTTCATTTACTTTTGTCTGATTGGCTGGATAAGATTGCCGCCTGGCAATAAGCCCACCAGATTGTATTTGCAATAAAAGTGTTAAGTACATAAGAATTTGGAAAGACTTTCGCTAAGGGACCGTATGGAGATAACAAGGAAAATAACAAGGCAGAGGAGGACCAACAATCTAATAAACTGGAAACAAACAAGGTTTTTTCTGATGGCAACACTTAAAGTGGTACAAAATTGGTTACGGTCGTTGAGAATTAAGATTATTATATCGTATTCCACTTTTGTTATATACAATATGACCTGGTGGGCTTATTATCAAGTAGCAATCTCTTCCAACCAACCTAGTTGATGTTATTGAGAAGTCTTGAGTGAAAACTAGACTGGAATCATTTTAAAAGAATCTGCGTTTCAGCGG
This sequence comes from Odontocerum albicorne, assembly GCA_949825065.1. Classification (NCBI taxonomy): domain Eukaryota; kingdom Metazoa; phylum Arthropoda; class Insecta; order Trichoptera; family Odontoceridae; genus Odontocerum; species Odontocerum albicorne. Next base: position 11,977,978 of record OX463866.1, on the reverse strand, counting down.
GAATCCAGCCCACAACCTCTGGGATGGAAGACAAGTGTCGTATCAACTAGGCGACGGTGATTAAAATAGGGATAGATGAAGAACCGTTTCAGGTAGATGGATTTGAGAGATCACAGCCCTTAGTCATGAAGATCGAGCACACGGAATATTAGAGTTTTACTTATTAATCAATTTGTTCATCCTCGAATTACATCTATTCCTACCACAGGTATTTCTACCTCCAATCTCGAGGTTTTCTTCAGGATGAATAACCCTGGTTTGTTATAAAAGTAATGCTTCCGCTCAACTGGTGTCATGTTTTATTAGCAAGGAAGTGTTGTTTATTTATTTAAAGGAAATTTCTAAATGAAAGTATGTTATAATATTTTTGCAAACTTTGCTTCTTTATTTTTGCTTGACTTTAAACTCAAATACTTTAAAAATACATCGGTTTGCATAATTTTTGTGACGTTTGTCAAATTTAAATTTGGTTTTCTTAGAACTTATGATTTGTATCCATAATATGGTTAATTAATTATGATTATGGTTTGTATGCGTAATGTTGTTTACTGATTATTATTATGAATAGTATCCGTAATGTAGTTTATAATTTATGATTATGATTTGTATCCATAATGTGGTTTATTAATTATGATTATGATCCGTGTTCATAATGTGGTTTATTATTTATATTTTTTTATCCGTAATGTGGTTTATTATTTATGATTTGTATCCGTAATGTGGTTTATTAATTATGAGTATGTTCCGTATCCGTAATGTGGTTTATTATTTATGATTTGTATCCGTAATGTGGTTTATTTAATTTTCAAAGTTGTTTTATTGCACAAAAAAAATAATCTGTGTGGATTTTTTTATTTGGGTCAATGGATCGCATTCACCTCTGATGAACTATGACTTCAGTTTGACATAAACATTGCTCTCTTAAAAATACCTGAACCATTTTGCCTGAAGATAGCCTCGAGAAGTAGAAACACGTGTGGGACAGTGGACAGTTAATGGTTTACAATTATACATATTTGAAAAAAAAATCATTAATTTTTGGTTGAAAATAATCTTATCTTACTGTAAATATTAAACCCCCACGGGCGTATAGAAATATGTTAGTAAAACAATAAAAAAGTAATTTTTCATAAAGTATTTTGAAAGAAATGCCCTTTAAAAGTATATTTATCTAAAAGAGGCCATCTTTTTTTTAATATTTTAAACAATTTAGACGTCGAAAATAATTTTATTTTGAATTTTTTGAAATATCGCAAAGAAATAGTTGGTAGATTGTCTTCTATTTTTTTTAATATATTTTCATTACACGGAAATGTTAATTAAATAAAATATGTAAATATCTTTGTAAAGAACGGTTTGGAAAAATACTATGAATTTTAAGGATTCAATTTAAATGTAAAACATCTCTCAAAATAACGAGTTCATATTTTGCAAAAAAACCTGCAAAAAAGAGTTTGACCTGAATAAATTTACAAATATTACCAACACTAGCTTGAAAAAGGCGAAAGCTGCGAAAAGCACACTATTATGAATTCAATTACTCATTCGCATTAATTGAATTCAAATTCCGATATAAGGTCACTTCTTTTTAAGAAGAATAACTTTTTTTTAATTGCAGCACTCAAAATAAAAGGTTTAGACAAACACTTGTTAATGAACACACAATAGAGTTTTTGTTAAACAAAAAAAAAAAACAATCGTTGAAAAAATCACACACACGAAACAAATGATTTTGGCACGAAACCGAATAAAATCCAAATGATCACCGAGTTTCACAAATAAATAAATAATTAGGACAGAAAAATATAAATAATGAATATATAGAGCGAAAATTTCCACAGGTGGTCTAAATGAAAGCACACCCTTCAGCAAAAGGCATACAAAAAAGAAACACGAAAACTACAGCTTTATATGGATGAAAGCTTCAAATACATTGGTTTTGATTCACACTCAATGTATAAAATGGAGAAAAACAATCGTTTATATTGGATTTATTGGAAAAAAATAAATAAAAAAATTGTCTCAAAGTCGTAAAATTCGGCCAGGATAAAAAAAGCAACCCCCGTTCTATCGATGCGACCGTTCGCTGGGAGCAGGCCCGTAAGACTGACTTATATTTGCTAGGTTGCCTATTACGACGCGTTTACAAGACACGAAAATATCGAAAAAGAGGAATAGCCAATGAAACCACCGTGTCGAAACGAACCGTTTCCAAAGGCTGTGACTTTGTGCGGTTGCAACGTTTCGAACGCAACCTCGTTGCTAAGTGCAACATTGCTAGAAAACACATTTGTCCGAGTGTGGTTACGTTTTCACGAGGTATTTCCAAGTTTACGGGAAGCGAGCTAAAATTTTATTAAGGGTAGGAATATCAGGCTCGCTGAAAAAGTGTAAAACTTTCAGCAGTTTTTATGAAAACTGAAATTTATTTCAGGAATCACCCCTTTTTTGAAAACGTTTACGACTCATTTTTTGTTTTGGACGATTGGGGTAAGGCTTTTAAGACTATAGATTTTAAAGTAGGTAGGTTTGTTCTTATAAGAAAAACTGCTAGGATTAATCCTCGCATCAAAAAACGCATTTCGATGCTGAAATTTGAAACTACGCAGGATCGCATTGAGAAGTTTGAATTTTTAATTACTAAGAATTTAAAAATTTTGAAATTTGTATATTTTATTTTTGTTCTTTAATAAATGGGTTCTTATTGTATATTATGTATTGTATTGTATTAAACTTTTGCTGTCTACAGTACAATATGGTGGGCTTATCACCATACGGCATTCCATTCCCACTAACCGGAAAAATGTTTTACATACTTTAAATGAAAATCTGTTAATGATGCATCTATCGAGATTAAACGTAGAATATTCATGGCAAATAGATGCTTCTTTGGTCTGAGAAAACACCTTATATCTCGGTTGTTGTCCAGAAAAACAAAACTTACCATTTATAAGACACTGCTACGACCTGTCCTCACATATGGGCCTGAATGCTGGGTATTGAGTAAGAAGGACGAATCTTCCCTTCTAATATTTGAAAGGAAAATACTCAGAAAAATATTCGGACCCATACAGGAAAATGGATCTTGGAGAGTGAGATATAATGAGGAGTTATACAGCATATACAAAGAGCCCAACATTATAAAATACATAAAAATTAGGAGGCTACGTTGGGCGGGGCATGTAGCAAGAATGGGGGAAGAGAGAATGCCTAACAAGTACTCTTTTCCAAGCCCCAAAGAAGACGTAGCGTGGGTAGACCAAAACTCAGGTGGATGGATGGGGTGCAGAATGATACAAGCGTGATTGGCATCAGGGGCTGGAGGAATGCATCCCAGGATAGGAGGGAATGGCGACGACTGCTGGAGGAGGCCGGGGCCCACAATGGGCTGTAGTGCCATTGATTGATTGATTGAAATGAAAAAATGACAAAAAAAAATTTCAATTGGGTTCTTATCGAAATCTAATCCGCGCTTCCTGGGCTGGAAGTCAAGAGTCTTAGCAATACGGCCACTGAGGTTGTCATTATCACATTTAGTTATAAAATAATACTTAACGTATTTACATAATTGTGAAAGGTTTTCTGAAGTGTTGTATCGCGTTGTTTAGCTTGTAATGTCGACGTTTTGAGTTACAGTTTTTAGTGCTTGTTTGTTGTCAAATTCATTGTACAAATAATCTCTGAAGGTAAAAACTGCAACGCTTTCAAAACGTCGGCATCACAAGCCAAATTTCACGGTTCAATATTCAGTTAGACTTTATACAACTGATATAATGAACAAAAAATGTACACATAATTAACATAGTATTTCTAAAGCGCCGTTAAAAGGAAAAACTTACCTCAAGAGCGCTTTAGTGTAAATTAAAACATTTTGTTTTAACGGCAAACAGACCTTTCTTTAACGAAAAATTAGAAACGTAATAAATTTAATTTGATAAATTTGTAATCGAATGTTTTTTAACATTTAAACAATAAACCTGTATCATCGGGTTTGTGACACAAATTGTTAACAGACATTTTATTTTTTCTGAGATATTTTTTACGTCCTCGTGGCTGGTCTCGCCCTCCTATTGTGGGAGTGTATCCATATTAGGAGGATATTATTGAATGAGCCTAGACCTTTTGATAGCTTCTCTCTTACCATAAATGTAGTTTTTTTCTATGGCCTTAGCATGTACGTATTTATAATGTCTGAACACATAAATATATATTTAGACACAAAATTCTTAAAATAAACTCATAATTTTTTAATAAAAACTTATTTTTACATTTTTATTCACAACTGTTTTATTTGAGTTCACTACCGGTTACAAAGACCACTGTTTTCCTCGTCAGTTGAGGTACACAAACGTCTTTTCTAAGATTTAAGAAACATATTAACATTATTTTATCTATCAGCTGTTTCACAAGCCTCGTCTGTTCTGAGACATTTGATTTATACCCACGAAATTCACTAATGAACATACATAAATAGTTCTACACATCCAAGCTGCAGTCATTTGTATGATTTGACAACTAGCAGCAAAATATATCTTGTTTATTTCTCGGTTTTATCAAAAAAATATTTTTTTTTAACTCTTAGCCGGTTTACCGCTAGATACGAGATATGCCGTCCCATACATCTGTACGCAGCACGCAAGAGACTAGATATCTCGTCAATATTTTACACGCACTGTCATCTATCCAAATCGTATACAAACATTGTATATCGTCTCAGATAATCTTTGAACCACTTATCGACATTTTTCGAAGAAAATTCGACTTAGCAGATGCAGATGTCAACATTCAGAGCTGTCCCTTTATAAAGTTGTAGCCGAAAGCTTTAGTTCTTTGTTTACAAAGTTCGCGATCTTTGATCTTTTTGGATGTTGATTCTTCTTTCCAAGTTGTTTTTGGTACTTTTATAACCATTAGTTATATTTTTACAATCTTTGGTAAGTCAATAATTAGTTCTACATAATTAAAAAAAAATAATAGAAATTGATTGAGTTATTTTTTTGCAAATAATGTTCGTCCTGACGGGATTCACTATATTTTTTTTGCGGCAGAAAAAAGAAAGGCCGGCAATTTGGGTGCGTCTTTTCCCATTTTGAACAATTTTTCACATATTTTTTGAGATTGTAATTTTAACTGCTTCTTTTTTATCATTTTTATTTTCGTGTCTTGGATTATATTTTCCGTGTAAAAGGAGGTGGGCTGAAAAACATTTGATATTCTCGCGGTCGAGCTCATCCTACAGCATGATTAAAAAAATACCCATGCTTTTAAACTGTAGCGTCTACTTTAAAACCATCATGGTGTGGGGGCCTAGCCTTGATGAAAATTTTCCGAACAGATGGGTTAGACCTAAAAATATGATAGTATTAAATACCTCTCGCACTCCCAACCTCACAAATTAACACTTTTTTTATAAAGACTCGTCAAAAATAAAGGTTATTGCACAACATTGGCAACAGTTAATAAATTGAGAGCCATTGAAAGAGAATGCGCCCAAGTACCAAAACAAATTATTCGTGAAGCTTACGATTCCACATTATCAGCAGTGCATGGTCCAGAACAGGAATCATTTTGAGTATTGACGATAATTTAAACAAATCTACGTTTGTTCCCTTTAATATGGAGATCCATTTAATATGGAGTTTCATTTAATACAGAGTTCCATTAAATATGGAGTTTCCTTTAAGATGGAGTTCCCTTAAATATCTTAATAAATAATGAATTTATAATCATTCGAAGTGTGTATATAATTTTTTGAGACATTTCCTATATGCAGAAGTATATCTCGATTGGGAGGATATTATGAGAAGAGGCCAGAAAGTTTGATAGCTTCTCCTTTAAATCTATTTTCTTTTCCATTGCCTTAAAACATATGTGTAGTTTCAGGATATACATTATTTAATATTTAGACCATAAAATAGGTGTGGGATGGATGAAATTCAGATCGGTAACAGGAGTCTTGAGTGACCCAAAAATGCCTTTAAAATTAAAAGAAAAGGTATACCAGATTATCGTTAGACTCGCGATTAGGTATGGCTCAGAATGCTAGACTATGTACAGCTCCTACTCTAGGCCACTTGAAACAGCAGAAATTCGAAAGCTTAGGTGGTCGGCAGGAGTATCACTAAAATATAGAATTAATAGCTCACGTATTCGTGGTAGCCTAGGGGTCACTGAAATAAACAGTAAGCTGGAAGAGCGACAGCTGAGATGGTACTGGCACATAAGACGAAAACCGCCAGACCATATGGTAAATCAGGCAATGCCTGTGGATCTTCCTCGACAACCGTCCAGAGGAAAACCAAAGAACTCCTGGATAACTCGAGGCTCCAAAATCCTGCAGAGAAACGGCCTAGATGAAAGCGACACCCAGAACCGAAGAAAATACAGCCTGAGAACAAGAAGAGCCGACCCCAATAGCCTACAATGAATTGGGACAGCGCCAGGAAGAAGAAGAAAATTATTTACGTGTATATGAACATGCTTTGTTGCTACCAATGAACCTTTATAATTTTTTTATACTTATTATTTATTGTGAAGGCTCTCTCAAATAAATACACTCGATCCAGACAGCATTAAAATCTGTCAAGATGATAGTCTTCAAAAGTATTTTAGTACCAACGTTTGATGTGCGGGAGTGGAACATGAAAGTTAAATAAGACGGAGAAGAGCTAAATAGATGCTGTAGAAAAACATGAATTTAGAAGAATACACGTGGTGATAATGTATGATAGAATACACATTAACAATTGCCACCCTGTGATGGATAGCGAGTGACCAGGACTTATATTTTATTTGATTGTTCGACGTTTTAATACATAATAAAATGATTTTTATAGCTAATTACAAAAAATAACTTAGCAGACTTTGCATAATTTTAATTTAAAACACACGTTTTTTAGCACAGTAAGGATAGTGTTAATTTTATAAGGGATGAGTGTGTGATAAGAGTTAAAGCTGATATGTTGAGAAAAATGAAAAAGAGTGTTTTGAGATGGTTTCGCGTTGTAAAATGAATAATTCAAATAAATAAATGAATAAAAAAACTAACAAAACAAAAACGCAGTGCATCTGTTAGGGAAGCCATGGTAAAACGCAAAGCATCTGTTTGGAAAACCATGGTAAAACGCAGTGCATCTGTTAGGGAAGCCATGGTAAAACACAGGGCATCTGTTAGAGAAGCCATGGTAAAGGAAGACCAAGGAAAATATGTTTGGATCAAGTGTACAATATTTTGAAAGAAGAAAACGTCAAAAGTCGGAGAAATCATAGAAGCTATGTGGGTGTATTATATAAGAGGTGAAATATGTGCGATAGGAAAGTCTCTCTTTTCTACGTAACCTAATATGAAGACGGCGTGATAATATGGATGTATATATTATTTATATCAATTTAAAAATTGAAACCCCTTTCAACATATGATTATAATAAAAATAATTAAATATATAATATTTTTTATTATGATAAAAACAATTATAAAATTAACATTTTTTACGACCTACATGCCTTAGCCGATTTTCGGCAGAAGCCCAATGGTTTTATGAAATTAAATATTACCTTGAATCACTTTAAAAGCGCAGTAGTTACTCGAGAACAAGAAAAGATGAAGTTGTATACTCACCTGAAACAAACAAAAAATAAATATTTAAATAAAATACATCAAAGTTGCTATAATAAGAATGCTATTGCCTATCATTATCTTAGCAGATTTTGATTCTCTCCGGTTCGAATAAAAATCATGATATATTTTAGATGCCAAAAAAACCACCCTTGAAACTTTTAAATGTCTTAATGTACTTGGGTTTCTTGAGTCAATTCCTATAGTGACAAAATTTTTTTTTTCAACAAACAAGTAATAAGTTTTTCTGGTCTCAGCATTAATATTGTGGAAATAAATGTTTATCAAATTTTAATTTTAAGTTGTTTTACAGTATCCGGCGGTAAGTAATACACATCGGGCTTAAGAAAGAGGCTGTTGCCCATAATCGGTTAATTTAGGCTTTGTAGAGCGTCGTTTTTTGTCAGCTAAGTCCCTTTCGCCAGATATTTTTCACGGCAGCTCTGTCTCGAGATAGATTAATCTATATTTACAGAAATATTCGTTTTCAAAGAAACCCGAGAAGAGAGATATCAGGTTTCTGAAGATAAATTAGAAGCAATTAAGTGGATTTTAATAATTATTCTCCATCTTCAATTCCCTCTGAAGCTTGCCAAACGTAGACGAACGTTTGGCAAGCTTAAGAGGGAATTGTCCATTTCGCGTGTACATGAAGTCTAAACCTGGTAAATATGGCATCAACATTTGGATTGCTGCTGACTCTGCGACGGCACACATAACAAATTTACAGGTTTATTCTGGTATGATAAATAATCGCAGAGATATAAATCAATATTAGCGAGTAGTTATGAAGATGGTTCAATCACAGTAAGGCACATACAGAGGTATAACGACAGATATTTTTTTCACCTCCATCAAATTAGCCGATGATCTTTTATTATAAGGTTTAACTCTAACTGGCACGCTTTGAAAAAATAAAAGAGAAATCCCACTTGAATTTTTACCGTCTAGAGAGAAATCAATCCATAGTAGTATGTTTGGTTTTGCGGAAAACAAAATACTTGTTTCGTATGTACCACAAAAAATAAAGCAGTATTATTATTATCCACTCAATTCAACAATGCAGAAATTGATAATTCAGAAAAATTGGTACTTTCAATAGAATAACAAGGGATTTTATATTGTAGTAAAAAGGTCATTGATATTTTTTTAAGGTTTTAATTCGTAAGTGAATTTTCACGTATATGCGGACCATACTATAGCACCGCTTCTCTGCTGGGCTAGACAGATAAGATAGCACGCTAGATATTCTTATGTCAACATACACCATTTGTTTCTTCTAAATCCATACACCGTCTCATACAACTACTACGATTTCTCTGACTTATTTCGTTTCCTTTTTTTTTTAAATCCCTCACTTGATCCAACTCTATTTTCTCAAGTCTTCCTTTATCACATATTTCCCCAACATTTGGGCTGTACATTTGTTTTGTTATTCTTTTTTCATTTATTCGTTCTACATGCTCAAACAATCTCAGAGTTCTCTTATTCATCTCACTTAACATACCAGTTCATCGTTTACACCCCTCCTTTATCACTTCATTCCTATTCTGTCATATATTGTCACCCTATATATTTTTGTTACTGCACACACTTCTACAGCCTTTATTCAGTTTCTTTCAGTATATTCACGTACACGTTTAACACGTTCTCTGCCAACAAGTTTTTTCATAAAATAATTCTGAGGCCAAGTTGCGGTAACATGCGGAAGGGCCGCGTCAAGCAATCCCAGTAACGTTTAACACAGAACTCGTGACTGACAGCACTGAATGGCAAGTTAAAGTAGGTACTCAGTGTCAGTCACTGGTGACTGACATAGCCCCGCCCCATTGGAGTATTCCAGTGTCAGTCACCCGTGACTGACAAGGCGGTCAATGTGTTAAGTAACTTTTTAAATGTATATTTTTCTGAAAAGTCGATAGTGTAGCATAATGCTATGCATCGAATTTAGTTTATGAAAATTGTATTAAAAATAAGTTAACGATTGTTGAAGACTCAAAGACTGCATAACTTACGAGATTTGTTTTAATGAGAGTGCCTCTTGAAGTAAGTTTCCAGTACAATGAGTTAAGGTAATGCATGGAAGGGTGGAGTTCACTTAAAATCTTCTTTGCACTACAGTAAGGAATAGGGGTCGACAACTGTAAAAACACTTAGTTGAATATATGTTTTTTTGTTAAAATTATTGTAAGTTTCTTTTGCATTATTTCTCAAAAGCACTTAAACATGCGAGTATTTACTTGAACCGGACAATGTAAAAATTTGTCGAGATGAAAAACGGAAAAAGTAATATCTAAAATGATTGGCTCCTTTAAATCAGGGCCGAGCATCAAATCCATTCATCGTGGTTGTTGGGCCTCGTAAATAGGATCTCCTCAACATTCCAACGTCGGTTCAGTTGTGAAGCCAAACTGAGCATGGAGTGTTATTTTTTTGTCTTCTTTAAACGAGTGAGGTGTTGCACACCAGAAAATTCAACGGCCACACCGCTGTACTGGATTTGATGGTACACTGTAGGGAGATGATTGGAGCACACTGATAGAATTTTTTCCTTTTTATTTCTTCTTTTGAAAGAAAATATATGTCCGAAGTTATACGTATTCTTACCGAATACTAGGCGAAAAAATGTTTTTAATATTCGAGGAAAAAAGCGCAGCGTGGGATTCAAACCAGCAACCTGTCTCGTGGAAGACAATGTAACCATGTACTACAAATTTAACTAAATTGAGAAGAAATATTAAGTAGAGTTTATTGTGATTAGCAAACTAAAAAAATGTTGATATTGATGTAATGCCAATGAAAAATTTACAGCAGTTCTGACCACCATCTCAGATAGCCTTAGTGGTCCACCAAACAGCCTTATTTAGTTTTTAAATAACCAAACTCTATCAGGTACGCTACCGCACGTTTTGCTGCTGAAAAATAATGATCATTATGAAACTGCGCAATCTGATTCCAAAAAAAGGAATCAACAATTGAACCCAAATGATCTTGAAAGATCTTCATTGAAAATTTATCAAAGTGGATATAATTTCTAAGTTTAATTGAGATGATATTGCTTTGATCTTACAAACATCTTACAATTGAGATGACATTGATCTTACAATTGAGATGACATTGTTTTGATCTTACAATTGAGATGAAATTGTTTTGATCTTTCAAATAGATTAAGTTTCGACTAAGGATATAACATAATATAACATACTCGCATAAATTGTTCTTTTACTATTGTAAAAATGTTGTTTTTTTTTATTTATTTTACACATGACAAGAAATATACATAATTAGCGAAAAAACCACAGGTAATTTAATTTTGACACACAATTTTAATGGATCTGGGTTTTTCGCCTTTCATTTGTCATGTCCCCAACAAAAAAAAGGCTTTTGCCTCAATCTCACGGAGGACATATAGTATGAAAAAATAAATCGATACTTCTTTCCGATGTTTGATTATATAATATACCCCTTTGCTAATTCTCATCAACCTGACAAACAGTGACACTCAATTACATATGTATAGGTTCACGCAAATCAAACCCCTCACACTTCATCTCTCTAGACAGACCAAAACGTTCATTCCACAATATACCGCACATAATCATAAAAAAAAAAATATCACACTCAAGAGCTCACACAAACCTTTTCTGCAACTCATTCTTCTTGCAAGCCCAAGTATTCAAACTCCTGTCGCAATAACAACCACGCTCCGATCGACTACCTAAATTGTTATTGATTCTATTTAAAATAAATTCATCATAATATACTGTAAACAAAAACCTTATAAACTAGAACCGTCATTTTGAGGACAAGAAAACATTTAGTAGCTGGAACTCACAGTAAATGATTTGGAATAAAATTTTGTTAGTTATTTGTTCAAGTACGCAACATCTATTAAAAAAAGTGAAAATTGTCTAACTAGGTCATTTAATGATAAATTTGCAACCGTTGGGAATAAACCATTTGTGTAATTAACGTTTCCGAAGCCTCGGGTGTTAAAAGATAGATGGGTTTATAAGGTTAAAATTAGTTTATAGTTATTTTTAAAACTATTATAAATAAATCAAAATGAATAAACTTGCTATAGTTATTTGTTTTATCAAATAAAACCAATGTGTTTAAACCTTCACAACGTTAATGTTTTAATTATAAATAACATTTCGATTAAGGGAACTTCTCTATGTGAAAGGTTTACGTTATTGCAGAATATAGTCAAATTAATGTCAATGGTATGTAGAAAGAATTTCATTCTTTGGGGGGGGGAGGGGGGGGGGGGGAAACAGAATAAAGTGATATCTAGGGGAAATAAAAAAAGACAAAAAATCCTACAGGGAGTTCAGTTTAAATTCTAGGTCAAATCATGAATCTCTCTCCCTGGCTCCATCCCAACTCATTGTCTGCTAAGACTGTTGGGGTCAGCTCAGACTGGGTTTTTTTATCCACCGATTGTCATCGGACGTGGAACCAGAGTGGCCCAGCTAACTAGGGCTGTATCCGCTGTCATTGGTCATGTCCGTCGGTCACCGCGTGGAGGTATGAGGAGCATGGTGGGAGAAGCTGTGTCGGTCCAGTCCCTAGGACCAATGTATTGCGCTATAACCACCCGCAGGTGAATGACAAATCGTGAATGACAGTTTTAATTAAAAAAATGTATTCTATAAGTTCGAGTTGCAAACGTTCTCAACACCTGGAAATGTATTTCGATTATATGCGCTCCTTTATCCATGCAACAAATTGCATCGCATAATTTACGACTTTCTATAACACAAAACAAATAAAATTATGCGTCCTTCTAGAATAGGTTTTCAAAGAAGAAAATGGGTTTATGGAAGCGAGTAACGTAAACAAAATGTACTATCAAGGTGTCCCTCTCTCGCACAGACACCCATTTTACAAGGTAATGAGAGTAAATTTGCGTTTTCTTGTGGAAAAATAAATGGCGTAAGGAAAAATGATATTTTGTATTATTTAAATATGCTAAATTTGATCCTTATTACGGAAACCCGGATTCGCTATTTTGATTTATTTTTACTTCACAATGATAAATGTTATGAAATTTTCCACAAATAATGAAAAAAGTTTAGAAGACCGTTTGAGATATTCTCGTAGATATAAAAGTGTTTTTTTTTAACTTTCATCTCAGCTTTAGAAAAGGGTGTTTTAAATTATGCATAAAAATGAATTAATTAATTTAAAAATTCATTTTAAAACAATCTGGTGGGCAAATTGCCAGGTGGCAATCTTTTGCAATTAAATAAAGAAAAATACATGGTCGTAAAAACATTCAAATGATTATTCATCTTAATGATATTTGTAAACATACATACTCGTATAAACAACAAGTCCACCTACAGTATTAGCTGGGACAACCAAGGTCTGAGTGAATGTGATGGAATACAAGTAGCCTGAACGAGTGGACTTGTTTTTGCTAAATAATTAGTGTAAGAATTGTTATCTAGTTATAAGTAGTATCTAAGTGTTAATTATTTCTAAGATCTCATATATTAAGATTGAATAAATAAAATAAAATGATATGTAGGAAAATAAGATTAAGTAAGTTCAAAAATTATAACATATAATTAAGATTAGTTAAGTAATAAATTTGTATATAGGTATACCCTTGACAAATGTTTGTACAATAATTTACTTTGTTTAATAAATAAAAAAAAACTCGTATAAATAATAAAAGCAAAATTGAGATATCATCGATCAAATAAAAAGGAAGGGATGATGGAAAGGAAAATATCAGAAATGAAACTCTTTCAACGACTTGAAATTGAGAGTTTTTTCAGTCGCTTCTTAAAGCATGCCAAAGACGGGGCGAGTTCAATATTGGTTTGTAATTGGTTCCAGAGCCTCACTGCATGGACAATTAAAAATGACCTTTACGATTTCTTTGACTTTCTACGTTTCCTTCATTCAATTATCACTTGATCTTAACATACTTTCCTTTGTCTTTCTCTTTCACGTCTTGCACTCATATTTGTACTGTTTATAAGTTTTGTTAGTCTTTCTACGTGCATTTGTTCAACATGCCCAAATTATCTCAGATGGGTCTTTTTTATCTTAATATATCAGTTTTTAAGTTCATGTTTGTCTTTTTTTTTTACTTTATTCTGTATTCTATCATACATTGTAACATGTATCGTTCTTCATGCACGATTTTCTACAGCATTTATTAGGCTCTTACCAGTCTTTGTTTCACATCCACGTTTGACTCTCATACACCAAAATACTATTGTGGAGTATCAATCATCTTAACAGATTTTGATGCTGTCCAATTTGGGTATAAATATTAAGTAACCTTAATTCTTCCTCGCTACACTTCCATCATCTGAGAAAAATCTATTCAATAACAAAATTCTTTAACTTGCTCTTTTCTTCTGATATTCACCCTTATATCGCGTTTACTTTTCCTTTCACACTTTTTAATCACCATGATGCAAAATTTATTCTGAGACCTTTTTCTTCGCATCTCTCATACAATTAACTTATTAAATTATACAATTCATCTTCAATCTTCGCCAAAACGATCATTTCATTAGTAGATATCCATTTGCACATGTTCCCATTGAAAATGTATATACGATACATTGCTATTGCAGTTCTATTACACCAGAAAAAAGTATTTATATTAGAAATTTATTTAAAAAAGGATTATTTACCGAATTTATCGACACAAAATACCACTCACAAAAATCAAGAAAATGAAGACTGCACCTGAAACACTTCTTCATTTTATGATTTTGATTAAATTAGAGCTTTAGTTTTGTGTTGACATTTTAGGAGATCGGTCCTTATGGGAAGAGACGATGAGGATGATTTGTTGATAAATCATAAAACACGTTAGATCGCAATGCGGAAAGAGAGTTGAATTTTATTGCGCGAGAATGCGCTCGCGATATGCCTACGTCTCGTTTCTGTGAATCTAAAACGATTAATTGTTGTGTGTAGGTATTATTCAAATACGGAACTGGCGAGACAAGCGTGGTGCGTTCTCTCTCTAGTATGGAATACGGTCCGCTCGGCTATGGGTTGAATGGCCGGCGGGTGAACTTCGGACTTGCCTATTTAGATTGTCGAGGAGTGCGAAGGTCATCTCATCGGTCATTGACCGTATGTATGAACACCCACAGTATCCGAGTGTGCGACCGCCACAGACATTATCTTTTATTAAATGTTATCTGAATTCTGTTAAGTCATTTTTTTATTTTGGTTTTATAATAACCAATATTCTTCTATTTTATTGCTTTAAAATATGCATTTAATAACATACGACTTTTTAATGCTGTATTTTTATAAATCATAAATTTCTCTCTTGTTTCATAAACGCTTGTTTCAATACTAGAACATTTTCTAAATAATGAACGTGTCTGACTTAATTCTCAGAAAGACGTCTAAATAGATTAGTTCAATTGTCATGTACAGTTCTCAGTTGAAGTTAAATTTCAAACTTGGTACCTCAAGTCTTGGGCTGTAAGTTACCAAGACGAGAAAAGTGCTTTAGCCACAATTTCTTGGAAACTCAATACAAGTTAAATATTTAATAATAAAACCACTTTGCAATGTTAATATTACCAAAAAAGTAGGTAATACCTTTTTTTTTAAATTTAATTGTTACTTAAAGTAATCCCTCCGTATATGAGGGTATTTGGTTACAGGAAAACAGTACGTAAAAGAAAACCGCGTAAATAGAGCGATTGAATGCTATTTAAAATACATAACCTATTATGTATCTTTAGATTTTCTATTCTTACGAGTAGATAGTTAAAAAAGTTTTAGTTATTTTTTTTAAAAAGGGTTATCGATATCTAATAAAGTATTAATTTTAACGAGACACATGCTACGTTACTGAAGGGAACCATAATGCTTTTTGAGTCGCTGTATTAAACACGCAAGCTACGAAGCGAGTCTTATGTTAGCTACTAGGCTGATATATGGAAGTCATAAATATTGTCACATTAACCGCTTTTAAAAAAGCGCAAAGAGATTGATTTTAAGCTTTGTATTCAAGTCCCTTAATGTGATGTCTACATTATATCTTTCGGATCTGTGTCTGAGAGATGTTCCTTCGGATAGAAGCAGAAGGTCAATTTCTTCTTCATTTTAAATTTGATTGTTCCCAAACGATCCAATAACGCGGGGTATTATGATAGAGCTTTTTTCGTTACTGATCCTGTACCATGGAATAGTCTGCCTCTTAGTATTAAATATATAGGTGGCGTGTGCAGCTTTAAGAATCACTTAAAGACAACCCTTTTTGGGAGATCTTATCAAAAATTATGATTGTACATGAACACTACACAATACACTAAACCTAATGCCAAATGTGTTCCTATCACACACGAGTAACATATTAGAAGGTTTACAAAGGTTTCTTAATTCTGTAGTTCATCTTGCTTTGGTAAGTTTTCTGTGATTTTCTAGAGTGAATATGGTTTATAAACATATGCTGATGAGAAACTAATGCCCATAGACCATACTTTCCTTTCTATCTGACCATAGACACTACTTTCCTATCTATCTGCCCATAGACACTACTTTCCTATCTATCTGCCCATAGACACTAATTTCCTATCTATCTGCCCATAGACACTACTTTCTTATCGAACCTATCCAATGCCCATAGAAACTACTTTCCAAACCTTACACTCAACTTATGTGCGTATGTTAATATTTATTTTGCAAAGCGTCTTTCAAATTGAGCGTTTTTTTATTCTTTATCACAGATGGCGTCATAAGCTTGCCTGTGTCTTGTGACATTTGAGAAGTGTAATGTATGACATTTATAAAAATGGAATCGTATACAATGCAACAATGCGTTCAAATTGTTGAATTATTTTATGTATTTTAATCTCCGGAAACGGTGATGTTAATTGGCTACCAAGATCATGTGATCTGACACCATTTGACTATTTTCTCTAGGGTTACGTGAAAAACTAGGTCTATCATAATAGCCTCCGACCAATTCCTGATTTGAAAGACGAAATTATTCGGGCTATTGGTGAGTTAGAACTGCAATTATGCCAAAATATCATCGATATTTTTTACAAAAGAGTGGACATCTGTGGAGCTGCAAGAGGTGGACAATTTGCGGATATTGTTTTTCATGTTCAAATGTCATACATTATATCTACTTCAATTACTTAAATTTTTTTTAAATGGAATCAAATTGTGTGTTTTATTCAAGGTTTAAAAAAATCAGAATTAAAAAAACCGCTCAATTTGAAAGCCCCTTTAATATTTCAAATCTGTAAATGATAGTGGGTTTGAATTCTGAGTGAGAGCACCTTTAAAGAGAGTTTGCTCTCTAAATGACACTATATAAATTGTCTTTTTATTATTATAAGTCAAATATTAAAAATATTGTACAGTACCTGGCGGTAAGTAATACACATCGGGCTTAAGGAAGAGACTGTCGGCCATAATCGGCTAACTTCGGCTTTATAGAGCGTCATATTCGGCTTTGTAGAGCGCACAACGCACGACGCATCGTGCGACAGAGATGACGCTCTACAAAGTCGAAGTTAGCCGATTATGGCCGACAGTCTCTTCCTTAAGCCCGATGTGTATTACTTACCGCAGGGTACTGTAGTACGTTTTTGTTGTTAACAATACAACCTGTTAGATTTATTATAATATAACATTTTTATACAACTTTCAATCATTACACTTAATTTCTATATCAGTTCATTTTGTATCGATTTTAATATGTCAATATAGTGGGTTCGAATCCCAAATCAGAGCACCCTTGAGGAAAGTTTACTCTCTAAATGGCTTTATAAAATATGTCCCTTGTAATTATTTTTAACGAATTAGAAAAATAGTTAAAAACTAAACGTGGATATTCTTGCGACATCTAAATTAATAAATCTATGATAATCATTTAAAAAAATCGTTTCCTTTCATATTCAAAACGGTTTTCCCCTAATTGTATATTTGCGAGCTTTTTCTCTTATATCGAATTCTTAAAAAAGCTTAATGTACGGTGTAAAGAAAAGGAGAGAAAAATTTTATTAAATATGCCACGCTTTGCCTAGCCGAAAAAAAGAAAAAAATATATTGTAAGAAAGCGTAATTTGGGACATTATTTTATCCAAGGGAAATAACAACAGGACTTATATCCACGGCAGTTATTACGCCGCCAGTTTTTTTCGCAGGACGTTTATTCGCGGATTTTTTTTTGTAAGCGGTTAATTAACAAATATAAAAATAATTCTGAAAACAATGCCCTAGTTGTTAAGACACTTTGCTTCCTCTCGAGGGTTTCACATAGTTAAAAGGGTTTCACATACTCTCTCGAGGGTTTCACATAGTCTCATAGTTCAAAAATGCTTAAATTTTTAAAAGATTGAAATATAACTTGAAAAATATTTCACATATAAATATAACATAATGCTATTGAGGTAGGCAGAGAGAGCAGATCGCAAAATGTATCTATAACGACGTATTTCTTCGTCTTATTCACAACCATACGTCTCAAATATTTTCCTCTGTTTTCTCTTAGTCTTTACTTTTCCTAATTGATGACATTTATCTGTAAAACTACCAAAAAATATTTCATAAAAGTTAGTTAGGACCTTTTATCAGATGTTTGACCATTCAATCAACACAGCGCATCACATAAAAGTTAGTAAGGACCTTTTATCAGATATTTGACCATTCAATCAACACAGCGCACCACATAAAAGTTAGAACCATTTATCAGATGTTTTACCTTTCAATCAACACAGCGCATCACATATAAGTTAGTTAGGACATTTTATCAGATATTTGACCATTCAATCAACACAGCGCATCACATAAAAGCTAGTTAGGACCTTTTATTAGATATTTGGCCATTCAATCAACACAGCGCATCACATAAAAGTTAGTTAGGACCTTTTATCAGATGTTTGACCATTCAATCAACACAGCGCATCACATAAAAGTTAGTTAGGACATTTTATCAGATGTTTGACCATTCAATCAACACAGCGCACCACATAAAAGTTAGGACCATTTATCAGATGTTTTACCTTTCAATCAACACAGCGCATCACATAAAAGTTAGTTAGGACATTTTATCAGATATTTGACCATTCAATCAACACAGCGCATCACATAAAAGTTAGTTAGGACATTTTATCAGATATTTGACCATTCAATCAACACAGCGCATCACATAAAAGTTAGTTAGGACCTTTTATCAGATGTTTGACCATTCAATCAACACAGCGCATCACATAAAAGTTAGTTAGGACATTTTATCAGATGTTTGACCATTCAATCAACACAGCGTATCACATAAAAGTTAGTAAGGACCTTTTATCAGATATTTGACCATTCAATCAACACAGCGCACCACATAAAAGTTAGGACCATTAATCAGATGTTTTACCTTTCAATCAACACAGCGCATCACATAAAAGTTAGTTAGGACATTTTATCAGATATTTGACCATTCAATCAACACAGCGCATCACATAAAAGTTAGTTAGGACCTTTTATCAGATGTTTGACCATTCAATCAACACAGCGCATCACATAAAAGTTAGTTAGGACATTTTATCAGATGTTTGACCATTCAATCAACACAGCGTATCACATAAAAGTTAGTAAGGACCTTTTATCAGATATTTGACCATTCAATCAACACAGCGCACCACATAAAATGTGGACCATTTATCAGATGTTTTACTTTTCAATCAACACAGCGCATCACATAAAAGTTAGTTAGGACATTTTATCAGATATTTGACCGTTCAATCAACACAGCGCATCACATAAAAGTTAGTTAGGACCTTTTATCAGATGTTTGACCATTCAATCAACACAGCGCATCACATAAAAGTTAGTTAGGACCTTTTATCAGATGTTTGACTATTCAATCAACACAGCGCATCACATAAAAGTTAGTTAGGACCTTTAATCAGATGTTTGACCATTCAATCAACACAGCGCATCACATAAAAGTTAGTAAGGACCTTTTATCAGATGTTTGACCATTCAATTAACACAGCGCATCACATAAAAGTTAGTTAGGACCTTTTATCAGATATTTAACCATTCAATCAACACAGCGCATAACATAAAAGTTAGTTGGGGTCTTTTATCAGATGTTTGACCATTCAATCAATACAGTGCATCACAAAAAAAATCTATATAAACTGACCCACTCTCAAAGTATTTTTATCAAACAGTTTGAAAAAATATCGTTTATGTAATTTAATTAATGAATTTCACAACAATCAATCCTTCTCATGTAGAAACGACTGAAACATCTAAAATATATGAAACATTCATACAAAAATACAATATTTTTCAGCATTACTTCGTGAAATCTAATCGATTCCATACACTGCTGGTATATAATTACCAAGAACAGGCGGAAATAATGTATGTGTCCTTCGAAAGGAGTAGCACAGGGCGAGGTTCAAACCTGCGTCTTTCCTCACGCTGGAAGGCAGGCGTTTAACCAACTAAGTGACGGATGTCATAATAAGTCAATTTCTTTTAAATTCGAAGCATAATTTTATACTGTGTCATTTAGAGAGCAAACTTTTCTCAAGATCGTCTCAATCCAGGACTCGAACCCAACATTATTTAAAGAAAAATGGTTGACAGCTAGAGCATCGCCCGAGCGAATCATGTATAATCATGTACACTTTCTTTGTGTACGTTACAGCCTTGTAGAAAAATTAGTATGTGACAATCTCCCTCAACCAACTAAAAATATGTTTATGAAGCCTTAAATGAAAACCAAATAATTTTTTTTAATTTCAACACCACAAGTTTCGGCAAAGGCAGGCATCTTAATAACTATAGTAGGTCACGGAAGTTGTCAAAATCTTTGATAAATTAACTAACATAGTGTATTTTTTAGTCTTTTTACATAAATTTTTAGTCCTTTTTCTTTTACATACATCCACACTATCACGCCATTTTCTTATCTGGTTAGGCAGAAAGGACTTAGCGCCAGAATTTCTTATCTCGGCACACATCTTTAGCCTCCTCCAAATCCATACAACTTCTTAGATTTTTCTGACTTCCAACGTTTCATTTTTTCAAAATACCATTTACATGAACCAATTATACTTTCATTGATCTTTCTCTTATTTCTACTCACATTTGCGCAGTATATTTATTTTGTTAATAATTTTCCTTTCATTGACGACCTCTGTGGCCTAAATGGTACGACACCTGTCTTTCGATCCAGAGTTTGCGGGTTCGATTCCCGCTGGAACCAATATTTTTTCGTGCCAGTTTTCACTTAAGGCCTAATCAACATATTTTTGGTTGATTCCACATGACTTTATTGTTTACAAAGAAAATGTCATAAATGATTCACTCGTGCATTTTCTTAGCTGCCAGACGTAATTTGTTTAATAATAGTAGTGGGTTCGAGTCCTGAGTAGAAGCGCCCTTGAGGACAGTTTGCTCTCTAAAAGACGCTTTATAAAATTGTCCATTGAATTTAAATTCACTCCACATGCTCTAATCACCACATCGTTTTCTCCTTCACCATACTCAATATATAAGTCTTAAGTAAATTTTTCTTTTAAAATATATAACATTTCACTTATCTTATTTTTAATCTGAAGCCTTCAATAGTAAAATTTAATCCTGCGAAGAAAAATTTACCAATAAATTTTATGTGGAAAACTTGCGACACACAAACGTTAGGGGCGATACTTAGGGTGAGTTTCGTGTTAGGTTGTAATGTTAGTGTTTGTTTTGTCCCTTACGATATGTGGGGGGCAAAATAGCGCTGCCGGTTTTCTTATTACGTGTGTGCCGGGGTAAAGGGGATGAAAATAACTTGGAAAGGACATGAGAAAAGCGTGGCAAGTGATCATTACACAGCCATCAGTAGAGTTTACTGTTTTAACAATATTCATTATTTTTTAATATTAAAATGTATACTACACGACTTATGTGGCCTAGTGAGTAAAAAACGTGGCTTATTACTCATTTCAATTCCTGATGGTATCCAATTTTAATACCCGATGGTACCGAGTTTCAATCCGGTTAATATTACTTAAGAACTCCTATTTTTTTGGTTGGCTTGAAGAGGCGGTTATATTACAATAAAACCACCCGATTGAACAGTATAAAGGTATATGACTGCGCAGTAATGCATTGGTTTGCCTTACGGAAGGTCACCGGTTCTAACCCCATGCTATGTTACTCGCCTCGAACGACAGATATTTTTTTTCCACCTAGTATTTGAGAGTATAAGAGTACATATGGCCCCGGTTATACATATAACATAAACCAAAAAGAAGACACGAAGGAAACCTGAAAAATGTAAGTTTTGTTTTATAAATATTTTGATTATATTTTCTGACAGATACCAAAAAATAACTATATATTTTTTTAATTTGCAGGGCGTACAAAAAAAATGTTTCGGTAAAAATAATAACGAACCCACCTTTATTTGGGTATATAACCCATGTAAAAAATAATAAAAAGTAACCCTTTTTAGGCAAAAAAATTCTGACAATGCATTTTTAAACAGACATAAAAAATATCAACTTTTATGGTGAAAACCCCTCACTTCATATATAACTTAAACCCATAACAACTTTAAAAAAAATCTGCGTTGAAATCCTTGAAGCCTTTTGGGTACCACGTATCTTTTGAAGCATTCTGCTTACAGCAAAAGAAAAAAGTAATTAATGTCTTAAAAATATAAATCGTAGCTTCCAGTTATTTATAACCTTATATTTTTTATTTGTTATGTATACTTGTAAATGTATTGTAAATTAAAAATGCAGTTTATATCAGCTGTCGAAATATAAAAATTAATGAATTGGGTGTAAGAATGGAAGGTAGCGGCGACTTTTAGATTACGTACTTCTCCGTACCTATGATAAATATGTCTATAAATATTTTGTTTTTATCCACTTTGCACGGATTTTTCCTGTTACGCAAAGAGGGTCTGCTTCTAGTTAGCTCATTTGTTAGGTAGAATATCAGCTTGCTAGGCGGTGCCGAGAATAAATTCACGATGTCACTCAGTTGGTTCAATATATCTACGAGTATATCACGCGTGACTGAGTGTTTAGCTATGATATTCGTTCTGTAAGTTAGTTTGTAGAACCAATGGTAGTTCCTTACACGTCTATATTTATAAAGGGGCATACAAGGGGGCATATAAGGGGGCATATAAAGGGGCCAATAAGGGGGCATATAAGGGGGCATATAAAGTTAGTCGTTCAAGTACCGCGGGATAGTTAAAACAACCTTGAAAAACCTTTAGTAAGAATATCGTAATGGATTATTGCCTTCTTGTTTCGAGGCTTCTATAGTTACACACCGTGAGAAGTTCGACATGGTTAGCCTATTTTGGGTAATCGCACGTTGTTCTGTACCATAGATATCTGAAGATTTTTTTTATATTTGTTCTTTATTATTATTATATTTGAGCTGATGAAGAGCCCAAACTGCAATTCGGTAAGAAAACTTAAAAAAAAACTCACAAAGGGCCAATTAACTACAAAGACACCTTCATATATGTTGGAAAAACTTGGTGGACTGCAGTATGTTTGTAGCGTAAATGTATATAAGTATTAATTTATTTTGATAAAACCTCGCAAAAACGGTTGCTTTTAAGTGCTACCTGAAACTGAACACACCACCCTTTATCCAAGTGATGAAAAACTCGTTCGGAGTCTCTGTCCAATGGTAGGACGCCTTACTCCTTCATCGGATAATTTCTGACTGTTATGATATTTAGTTGGATATTTTGGTTCTTTTGAGGAATCGGGGAAGGGTAGTTTTTTGAATTTTTGATGAATGATTATGAGAAATAATAAAAACGTTAAATACTTACATAAACGTGATGACATATAAATAATATTACATACGAATAAACATAGATTTGTGGATGTGCGATGTCACACACGGTTATATATATATTAAACGGGTGTGAGTGAAAATAATGGGGGTGAGATGATGGTGAGTAAAGTATAAAATGTTGTATACATATAGGTATATCGGGGGACGTGTGTGACTTTTTAAAAATATTAATACATATATTAGGTCCTTACATATGAAATTGGCGTTTTGCCGTACTGGCAACTTTGATCTCAAATATCTTCTCTTTGGTTAGGAATTTCAAATTCAAATTTATACAGCTATTTACTCAAGTATTTGTGTTTTGAAAATTATAATTCATTTGTTTTTTCCTCAATTGTTTTTTTTCTTTGCGTCACTCAGTTTACAAAATGGAAAACTTGAAATATCGCGTTATTTACGAGTACGAGTTCCACCGTGGCACCAGTGCTGCAGAAACGGCTCGAAGGATTAATGATGTGTATGGCGACGGTGCCGCAAAAGAAAACACAGTGCGTTTTTGGTTCCAACGTTTTCGTTCTGGAAATTTCGACCTGCAGAACAAGCCCGGTGGACGGCCGGAGACCAAAGTTGATAATGAAGAATTGAAGGCTATTGTGGAAGCGGATCCATCGCAAACCACGTCCGAGTTAGCTGCAGGCTGCGGTGTTAGTGATAAAACTGTTTTAATCCACTTGAAGCAAATTGGGAAGGTGAAAAAGCTTGAAAGGTGGGTACCTCACGAATTGAGTGAAGCAAATCAACAAACGCGCGTTGACTGCTGCGTTGCATTACTCAACCGGCACAATAATGAAGGGATTTTGAATCGAATCATTACCTGTGATGAAAAGTGGATCCTGTATGATAATCGGAAGCGCTCATCGCAATGGCTGAACCCTGCCGAACCAGCCAAACCATGCCCCAAGCGAAAATTGACTCCAAAAAAGTTACTTGTGAGCGTTTGGTGGACTAGTGCTGGTGTCGTTCACTACAGCTTTCTTAAATCTGGCCAGACGATTACGGCAGATGTCTATTGTCAGCAACTGCAAACCATGATGGAAAAGCTAGCTGCTAAACAACCGAGGCTGGTTAATCGCTCTAAGCCACTGCTGCTTCATGATAACGCTAGACCACACACTGCACAACAGACGGCTACCAAATTAGAAGAGCTTCAATTGGAATGTCTAAGACATCCACCGTACTCTCCGGACCTTGTCCCAACAGATTACTATTTTTTTCGAAATTTGGATAACTTCTTGCAAGGGAAAAAATTCAACTCCGATGGGGCAGTCCAAACCGACTTCAAAGATTTTATTGATTCCCGTCCGAATGGTTTTTTTAGTAAAGGGATCGATGAACTACCTATGAGATAGCAAAAGTGCATAGATAGCAATGGTACATACTTTGATTAAATAAAAATATCATATTAAAAAAAAATCAACTTTATGTTCCTCCCAAACAAAACGCCAATTTCATATGTAAGGACCTAATAGTTGGCTAGTTTGAAATATGAAGTGTGTCAAACCAGTGTTTAATCTATCGGAAATAGAACCTTAAGTGTCTGAGTTCTAATTCTGCATGTTTTTAATTGGACCACTGCTATGGTTAAGAAATCAAACAAAAATAAATAATTTGAAGTGCCGAAGGGGAAAACTGAAATTTTATAAATTTTTATAATTTTTTTTAAATTAATTATTTTACCTGGCGAGTTTATAACTATGTGGCAATCTTTTTTAACCAACCAAAAATATGTTTTAATGGACCCTAAGTAAAAACCAGACAGGAATCACATTTTTTTTAAATCTGGGTTCCAGCGGGGATCGAACCCGCAACCTCCGAATCAGCAGACAAGCGTCTTACCACCAAGCCATGGATGTCATCTTACCACCAGGCCATTCATCTAGTTGATATATATAAAACGTGGTATGGCGAATTGTATGAAACTGGTGCCTAGTAATTAAATTAATTAATGTAACTAATTAAATTAATTAATGAAGGAAAATAAATTACAGTCATCAAATTAATCAAATCAATTAAATGATTAAATTAATTGTAATTAAACAAATTAACTATAGTTTAATAATTTCAATTAATTACATTAATTAAAAACATTAAATTAATTTCATTAGTTTAATTAATTAAATTAATTCGGTTAATTAAATTGATTAAATTATTTACACTAGTAATCCATCGGAAAACGAACCAATAATATCTATTTCTTTAGTCTGCATACTTTTTACTAAAAAAAAACTGGTAAATTATTTCAACAATCCATTTTGAAAGCTGATTTTTTTAATAATTAATGTAGTCAACTAGTGTGAAACATGGTTTTACGTATTGTGTAAAACCAGTATTAAATCTGTCGGAAATGGAATCATGAATAGCTGAGTGCTAAGTCTACATGCTTTTCACTAAACCACAGTGATGGTTAAGAAATTTAAGTAATATAAATAATCTAGCATTAAACAGAGTTTCTAAATTCAACGATTTGAGCGTACCCTTTGATAACGGACTCATGTTTGTTAACCATGTCTCGCGTTTGATATCGGACTGATACAAACTATTCAGTTTTATAATGAGAATATCAAGAGAATTTACCAGCAACGATATCCTTCGAAACTTATATAATTATCTAATAAGAACCAAATTAGAATATGCATCTACAGTTTGGGCTCCTCATCAGCTCAAATATGAAAACAATATAGAACAAATACAAAAAAAATCTTCAGATATCTATGGTACAGAACAAAGGGCGATTACCTAAAGTATGCTCACCATGTCGAACTTCTCACGGTGTGTAACTATAGAAACCTCGAAACAAGAAGACAAGAATTCATTGCGATATTCCTATTAAAGATTTTTCAAAGTTGCTTTAACTATCCCGCGAATCTAAAAGCACTAAGTTTATATGCACCTAATAAATAAAGCCGTACAAGAAATCACCCTCTGTTCTACATACCAACTTGCAGAACGAATATCACGGTTAAACACTGTTACGCGTGGTACAGTGACATTGAACCAACTGAATGATACTGTGGATATATTCTCGGCACAGTATTGTGAATTGTGTGAAACCAGTGATAATCCGTCGGAAATGGAATCTAGAATGTCTATTTGCTTAGTCTGTATGGATCTTACTAGAGCACTGCGATGATTAAGAAATTTAGCTAATATAAATAATGTCAGGAGTCCAAGTTGTAAACTGAAATTTTATAAATTGTTCGTATGGTCAACTTGTGTGTAGCATAGTATTATAAATTGTGTGAAACCAGTGATTAGTCCGTCAGATATAAAATATAAAATATCTAATTGCAAAGTCTGCATGCGTTTTACTAGAGCACTGCAATGATTTAGAAATGTTGTTAATATAATAAATAATGCACGGAGCTCACGTTTAATTTTATAAATTGTTGTCATGTGTTTGACTAGGGTGAAACATTGTATTGCAAACTGTGTGAACCCAGTTATAAATGGAACTCAGGACTTTATAAAAAGGCAGAAGCTCTGATAAAAAAAAATCAACTGAGATAAAGCGAAAGATCAATTACATTTTAAAACTGAAATTAATAAAATTGCTTATGTGGTCGACTAACTAATCGTTATTTCATGGTAATGGACGAGTTAAAAAGGTTTATACGAAGCAGAGAATTATAGCTTAAAAGCACAAAATTATGACTCAAAAGCTCGTATCGGTACTAATCTACTTATTAACATTAACGTTTGTGCTAATGGTAAATTTTAACGGCATGTTTGACATTTAATGACATCAGTTGATATACGTTCATCTCTTGGTTTAAAACGTCATGGAATACTAGAATATTTGAGATTGTAATTTAATTCATCTCTGAATTTGACTAGTTTCATTATCATCTATTTAATAAAAATTAAACTAGTAAATAATAGATTTTTAAATTTTCTATCAGAATTTGAAGTATAATTTTTAAATGATATTTATTTATTATTTTTAAATAAAGCTAACATGTATAGGTTACACATTATTTTATACAAAGTTTGTAGATTGATAAACAAATACAATAATAAATGTTTTTTTATTTAAAACTTGCAAACAATCTAGTGAACTTATTACCAGGCGGCAATCTCTTCCAGCTAACTAGACAATAGTAAACAAAGGATATTATATGGTCGCAAAATATATTCAAATGATTATTCATCTTTACAAAATTTATGAACAATATACAAATTAGAAGGAATTCTTTTGAGCAGTTGCATCTTCGTCACTACGTGACGTCGCACTCATAGTAAAAATAAAAAAGATTTTGATCTTCTAATGTAGATCGCACTGGATGGGAACTCATGTTGTCTCCCATTACAGTGTGGGTCGTAGTGGAATTGAATTGAACTGAACTAATTATTCATCTTAATGAAATTTATGAACAATATGCTCGTACATACTTGTAAAAGTAAAAATGAGATATCACCAATCAAAGGAAAAGAAAGGGATGGTGGCTGGAAAGAAAAATCAAGAATAAAAACTTTATATAACTGACAAGAAATTAAAAGATTTTTCAGTCACTTCTTAGAAATAATTATATGACAAAACAACCCCCATTACTAAGAAATACCAATTTGCTTTCGTTAAAAAAAAACTTAAATGTTGAAGATGCCAGCCAATATCCGAGGTCTTAATCAAAATAAGCAACCCCTTGAAACAAATGAAGAGCGCTTGTTACCTTATTACCAGTTTATGTGTACCATTATTTCTGTATGTCGATTAGTTATCTGAAACCTGTTAGCAACTTAAAGATATAAGAAGACAGCCTTACATTTTTCCTTACACCAGAAGCTAGTATCCCAATAGACCTAGAAGAAGCCTTGTAGGATAGAGCCATTGATAAAAAGCGCATTTTCGCAAGTGGATATATAAAAAAATATTACTATGGACTTTCTCTGCCATTTGAGAGTACTCGTAAATAATATTTCGGTGAACCTCACGGGCTCTACACAAATGTTCAACATTCTTACTTATTGCATATACTAATGCACTAAAAGGTGGAAGTAAGAACCTCTTCCCTGGGATATTGATTGAAGAATCTCTTTCCTGAAGACAAATAAATTGATTCAAGAATCTCTTCCCCGATACATTGATTGAGGAATCTCTTCCCCGATATATTGATTGAAAAACCTGTTCCCAAATAAATTGATTGAAAAATCTCTTCCCGAAAAATTGATTGAAAAATCTCATCCCTGATTAATTCATTGAAAATCCTCTTCCCTGATAAATTAATTGAAAAAAAACCGCTTTCCTGATAAAAGCTAGACGCTTTCGTAGACCAATCTTTAACACTAAATTCAAAAGTTAGATTTTTTTATGAGGTAAACATTGTTTAAAGTTAAATTTCATACTTATTTGTCATGGTTTCCTTAAGAAAACGTCACGCGGTTTTATTCCCTTAATTTACTCTTTGGATTATGTGCGAGTCTACCAACAGTAATCGACCCCCGGGTAGGGATTAAGGCAATTATCAACTAGGTCATGGAGGATATCATTTCATGTGGTCGAAAGCAATGTTTGGTCGTAGCCAATCTTATGCGTTGAGTGGCACATTAAAAATGAATCTAAAAAAATATATTTATTATTTCTTCTAATTTTTTTTTTGTCAAATCCAATTCACAGCACGCCGTTATCAAATTGCTACACCTGCTATCTATGGCGGGAATCTGGAAGCTATTAAAGCTTCCGATAAGCAATATCCGGATGGGAAGTGACGCCATACTTGCTTCTTGACTTAATGGCGGGAAAATTGAAATGTCGTCTTAACTTAACATAATTATAGCCGCAAACATTTAATATGATTCTGATCTCAATATATTCGCTTAAGCAGGCCCGCTTAAAATTTGAGCTTACTGTGATAAGGAATTAAATGGAGATATGTAAATAATTATAATGAATATAATTATATGAAGCCCATAAAACAGCGACAATTTTTGATAAAATTCGTCAAAATGGTTTATAGACAACTGTGGTAGGATATATGACTTTTACTATGGTGGAATTTATAGACAACTGTGGTAGGATACAAAACTTTTACTAAGGTGAAATTTATTTACAACTGTGGTAGAATGTATAATTTTTACTAAGGTGGAATTTATAGACAACTGTGCTAGGATATATGAATTTTACTAAGGTGGAATTTAAAAAAACAACTGTGCTAAGATATATGACTTTTACTAAGGAAGAATTTATTGACAACTGTGGTAGGATATATGACTTTTACTAGGGTGAAATTTATAGACAACTGTGTTAGGATATATGACTTCTACTAGGGTGGATTTTATAAATTTTCTTTAGTTTTTTGTTACTATCCACAACACACTATTTTCTTGAAAAGGTGAAGTGTAAAATGCAAAATCATGTTCAAAATAATAATGTATACGAGTATAGAGCCGTTTGGAGAGCAGATTCTCCTCAAATACGATGTATTTCGAGATTTGAAGCGGAAAAAATGACTGTGTAAGGCATAGTACGGGATTCGAACCAGCGACTTTCTGCACGGAAGTCCTGTGCGTTTACTTACTTCATAATACTGCACAGCCATTTACTTCATAATGAGAATATTTTTTACTATCATATTAGCTTAGCAGGTACATTGTGACTAATGAGACGGCGCGTCTTCAAAGACAGCAGTACCTTAACGATTAATATTATATGAAGGAGGTGGGAAGGCTGCGTTTTGAGGAGGCTGTCTTGTAGCTTGCCAATCGATGTTTCACTTTTATCATCAGCAATGGACTCGAAGAATCGGACGTTAATAATTTACTTAATGCGGGTGTTACACTAGGGACTGACGACGTGTTGATTGAATAAATTACTAAGCGAGAATTGAAGACCTAGGAATACTTAAAATGATCAAGTCAAGTGAGAAATGTGAATAATATAGATTATGCATGACGAGATGTATGAATGTAAAGGTGGCGAAAGATGTGTACTTGGGTAGAAAAGTTTGGACATGTGTTCTCTCTACTTGATATAGTGTGATGCCATTTACAATATGTAATATTAAATGAAATAAATTGATAATGACTTTATAATGCCAAGAAACTTTTAAAAAGCTCTTAATATAATCAAAATAGATGAAATTGTAAAATATTCTTAACGTAAAATTCTTATATTTTTTAGTCAAAATATTCGGGACATATCTATTGAATCCTCAACTTTTGAGAGAAGGCGCGATACGGGTATTTTCCCTTTCTTGATAATCTTCCACCTGGGTATAAACAAACCTTTATCTCAAACAAGTTGTTGTCAAAAATAATCACTCCTCTCTTTCTGCCGCATTGAATACCGTTTGTGGCGTGTGACAAGGAAAACACCCCGAGCGTAAAATTTAACATTCCTACATATTCCGCTGTGTTTAACGCTCTCGTGTAATGTAGGAAGTTTTCTAATTGATGTCTGGTGTGTCGTATAAATGCTAAGAGAGCGAAGGGATTGAAAAGTTAAGATGTACAGCTGTATTAAGGGAAAATATAAAATGGAATTTGACATGATTCTACGTTCTCCCATGTTAATTTTTAAAGTAAAATGTTTATTACTTTAAAAAGTATGTATATAATATTTTGACAAAACACCCCTTGTTTACTGGTGGAGCGTAGTTTCGTGAAGGAATATAATTCAATGTATTTCTTATTTTTAAAGGTAATATCCCACCTTTGTGGTCACCGTTTTATAAGTTCTTAAATATTGTGAAATATTTAAGTCACCACGACCTACACTTTTAACAATAATTGCACACAAGTTAAACCAGTAACGGACACGTTGAAGGTCTAAATCGGACCCTTTGTATACTAAGCAAGCATAAAAACTATCGTTCTTCTTTTTTTACGTTATCCTTTACTGTCCATATCCAGTGAAACTCTGAAACCAGTTACAAACCAATGTTAGACTCGTTCCATTCTTGGTATGCTTGAGGAGGCGACTGAGAAATTTCTTAATTTCTATTCAGTAATATAACGTGTTTCAATCCTGTTTTTTCTTTCCCCTCCGCCCTATTTTCCTTTTCCTTTGATTGGTGATATCTCACTTTCACTTTAACATGTTTATGTCCATAAGTTTCATGAATATGGCTAATCTTTTGAATATTTTTTTGCGACCACGTAACTTGCTTTATTTACTTTTGCTTGATTGATTTGAAAAGATTGCAGCCTGCTAATAAGCCCGCCAAATTATATTTGCAACGAAGTATTAAAAACAAAAAGATAAATAACCTGTTGGCCATAACATTGACAAATAAACGATACTAAGTTTGGATAAGATATGGTAATTAATTGAATTTAGACTGAAACTTTAATAATTGAAGAAAAAAACACTTTTCATCGGATAATTACGAATAATAACGCGATTTGACATATTTTTAATTAGTCTCATCAAAACATACATACGATCACGCTATATCTTTGTCCGGGTAAGCAGAAAGGAAAGAGCGCCATGCTTTCCTATCGCGGCACACATCCTTAGACTCTTCTACATCAAAACAACTTCTAAGATTTCTCTTACTTTCTACGTTTTCTTCTTTCAGAATAACATGCATTATATCCAACCATATTTTCCTTAATTTTCTTCTTACACACTTTCCACTCACATTCGCACTATATTTTCATTTTGTTACTCTTTCAATTATTCGTTCAACATATATAAACCATCTTAGCATGTTTTTTAAATTTTACTTATGTAACACATCAGTCTTAAGTTCACATTCATCACCTAATCACTTAATTCCGTATTGCATCATACATTGACACTCCATGTATTATCCTCAATGTATGCATATCTTAAATAAATCCACGATGTTTGAATTTAAAAAATCAATATTCTCTACTTTTATATAAAATTTGAAAGTTGTATATAAAATTTATTTATCTCCTTTAAAACTCGGAGCTTTATATATCAAAACGATACTCGGCTTTTTTTAATGCCTTTTGAGCTTTTTTGAAGCTTCTAAATAACAACTATCAGTTTCCCTATCCTTGTGGTCATGCACAGTTCATTGAGTCCAATCTTCAGTGGCCTGGAAGGCTTTCGTGGTGTTGCATGTGACATTGGAGGGGTTTCTCACAATTTACTGCCAATTAAGTGTTTCTTCTTTATTTTTTTCTTCGTCTCCACCTAACCTTATTGTCAATTCCCAAACTATTTAATTTATTATCAATATATTAATTTATTTACTGGCAAATAAATTAAGCTTTAGTATTCTTTATACATCGTAGTAACAATTAAAAAACATCAATTTTACATATCAGCATCTCGAAAAAAAAAAACGTACAACAAGGAAAAAAATTAATATGTTCAATTGAATCACATTAACAAAATTTCAATAGGTAAAAAATATTTATTCATTTTAAATTTTTTTAAGTCAAAGACTGTTTATTCACTTTTACGGTAAAGATAGTCGGGGATCGAACGCGAAATCCCTGGGTGAAAGACCAATATTCAACCAACCACCTTACAATACGAATACCGAAGACTTACAACAGCCTTAGTAACTACCTCATGGAAGTTTTCAGAATTTTCAGGATATTTCTTCTTTAACAAAATATACGACACTTATGTGTCCTTTACATATCACATTAAAAATAATAAAAAAACTGTATCGGTTTCTTCTAAAAAATTATAAATAAATTTTTTATAAAATAAATCGAACACCTAATTTTTATTCACCACTGTTTTATTTGAGTTCACTACCGGTTTGAAATACTTTCGTCTTCATCGTCAGGCAAAGTTGGACTAAATTACGTCTTATATTTTTCTTATTGTAATAGGTACAGTAGAGGGTGAGCGAAGTAGTGTCGTATCCTTACAATTACAAGGTACCCTTACAATTTAGGATATATATAAAAAGTTCAAAACAATTTATTCGCACGTTTACGCCGTGTCGTTTACATGCACTTGCTGCAGGAGTTTTTTATACCACGCGTTTGTGGAATTTTTAGGTGTAGGGATGAGGACTTTTATTTCCAGCAAGATGGTGCACCTCCCCACTACCATCATGACGTGATGTGAGGGCCTATCTTGATGGATATTTGCCGAACAGATGGGTTTGATGTAGAGGTAGCAATGAACATTCCCCCCTCCCGCCCCGCCCTTCTCAGACCTTACGCTAATGGATTTTTTTAGAACCCATCAAATATAAAGTTTATGGTACAAAACGAGCAACAGTTTATAAATTGAGAGATAATGCGCTTAAATACCAAAAAAAAAAATTATTTATAATTTTTGCGATTCCACGTTATCAACGGTATATGGAACGGAACAGTCATCAAGTTTAGATAACTAAAAGAACGTAGATTTGTTTTCTTCAATTTGAAGTTTTATTCTTAAATATACCTTGATAAATACTTTATTTATATACCTTGATAAATACTTTATTTATATACCTTGATAAATACTTTATTTATATACCTTGATAAATACTTTATTTATATAGCTTGATAAATACTTTCTTTATACACCTTGATAAATACTTTCTTTATATACATTGATAAATGCTTTCTTTATATTCCTTGATAAATGCTTTATTAAATATTCCTTGATAAATACTTTCTTTATATACCTTGATAATTACTTTCGTTATATACCTTGATAAATACTTTCTTTAAACACCTTGATAAATACTTTCTTTATAAACCTTGATAAATACTTTCTTTATAAACCTTGATAAATACTTCCTTTATAAACCTTGATAAATACTTTCTATATACACCTTGATACATTTTAAAATATGATACTTAAGCATACCTATGTAAATTACAACACGGAAAAAAGAAAACTTTGATAAAATTCACTCAACAATAAAATATAACTTAAAAACAATAGAATCACTCAAGGACGATATACTCGTATGAGATTAATTTAAAAAATAATAATACTTTAAATAAATAGAATAAAAAAATTAACAAATCTCCTAAACAAGATCTTAAGTTAAAGAAATGCTGGAAAAGGACCCTCATGAACTTAATAACATCAACATTAAAAATATCCATCAAACCAGGTATAAATAAATAAATATAGGTTTATTGACAGCAACATAGTATTTACATATTCAAATACGTTACAAAATCATATATACTTGTACATCTCAAGATATATAGCAGAAAAAGATTCATAAACTTTAAACTTGGAATACCACGTGAACAAAAAAATTATCCTAACTTATTAAATGCAGTGAAACTCTTGAAGCTGTGTGACAGAAGAAAAACAGCCGATATAGTACTGCTATACAAAATCATTCACTCAGTGATTGATGCACCTCACTTACTCGCAAGTATTTCATTTCGTATTCCCACTAGATCCACAAGACAGCTCAATCCCTTTTATACCGAAATTGCTATACTAATTTGCAACAATTTAGATATTTTTAATATAAGTATATATAGTATTTGCCAGAATATCACAACAATATTTAGAAATAGCTACTAACTTTGTGCTCTCCTTTATTAATATAAATAACGTAATATAAACAAAACATTAAGGACAATACTTTGCCTCTGGAGTTGAGTAACCCTGCATCAACATGTATGAAGCTTTTAATTCTGCAAAGCAACTTGCATCTCGTTCTACTAATGAGGCCATGTGTTTTCTATATCTCAATATCTATCCATAAAATTCCCACAAAATTCTCAAAGATTATCAAATAATTTTACACCCAATGACTGTAATTTATTATTACTACTGCTTTTTGTATCTTCATGTTAGTTTAAGATAAAGTTTTGTATTATTTGTCAATAATTTTAAGTACGTGTATAACCTGTCACATGTTCATTTGTATATAAAGACACTATTGTGTCGTTAATAAAATAAATAAATAAATAAATAAATAAATAAATAAATAAATAAATAAATAAATAAATAAATAAATAAATAAATAAATAAATAAATAAATAAATAAATAAATAAATAAATAAATAAATAAATAAATAAATAAATAAATAAATAAATAAATAAATAAATAAATAAATAAATAAATAAATAAATAAATAAATAAATAAATAAATAAATAAATAAATAAATAAATAAATAAATAAATAAATAAATAAATAAATAAATAAATAAATAAATAAATAAATAAATAAATAAATAAATAAATAAATAAATAAATAAGTAAATAAATAAATAAATAAATAAATAAATCAATAAATAAATAAATAAATAAATAAATAAATAAATAAATAAATAAATAAATTAATTAATTAATTGATAAATAAATAAATTAATTAATTGATAAATAAATAAATAAATAAATAAATAAATGAATAAATAAATAAATAAATAAATAAATAAATAAATAAATAAATAAATAAATAAATAAATAAATAAATAAATAAATAAATAAATAAATAAATAAATAAATAAATAAATAAATGAATAAATAAATAAATAAAATACATTTAAAGAGAAACTTTCAAATGGTCTGGGCTCATCTCATAACATCACTCATCTCATAACATCACTCTGGCCGAGATACCCACCAATATAGGGTGAGGACAGCCGCGCGGATACTAGATATTTTTCAGCCCACACCCTTGCACATGTAGATTAAGAAGAAAAAACAGAAAATAAATAAATGACAGAAAAAAATGTAAACCCATAAATACCACATATGATTATCTCAAAAATCTAGATTATTTGACAGCAACATAGTGTGTACATACTCGTATATACAATTATTCCGAAAAGTTGGAGTTACCCATTTGTTACTTTCTTAACAACTGATAAATTACAATTTGAGACTGTCGTTAAGTATTTATGTGATCTTTGTGGCATTATTTTAAATTGTTTTGACAATTATTTTGGATAAACTCAAGTCTTCATAGCCACACGATAAAATAAAAATGGTGAAATCTCAAATGATATTCTTATAAAAAAGTATTTTTTTTTGTCTTCCGTGTTCTCAAGGGAAACGGTTGTATTGTCTTCCTGTTGAAAGAGCTTATATATTAAATTTAACAAAATAAATGCTGATGTTTTTATGAAAATCGCTTTATATCTTGACAAGATACATTTCAACAACTGTCACGTTAAGACATATTTTATTCATATAACATATGTAGCTCATGGCGACAGTTAAATATACCATAAAATAACGTTTTGATAATGATACTTATCTTTATTATAATAAGAAAAAAAAGCAATAAAATTAATTATTATTCTTATTGTTATTATTCTTGTATGACCCATGAGTGGTACTATGCGTCTTGTGTGACTCAAAAATGCCTATAAAACTAAAAGGAAAGGTATACCAGACTATCGTTAGACTCGCGATTATGTATGGCTCAGAATGCTGGACTATGTACAGCTCCTACTCTAGGCAACTTGAAACAGCAAAAATGCTAATGCTTAGGTGGTCGGCAGGAGTATCACTGAAATATAGAATTAAGAGCTTACGCATTCGTGGTAGCCTAGGGGCCACTGACATAAACAGTTAGCTGGAAGAGCGACAGCTGAGATGGTACGGGCACATAAGACGGAGACCACCAGACCATCGGTAAATCAGGCAATGTCTGTGGATCTTCCTCGACAACCGTGCAGAGGAAGACCAAAGAGCTCCTGGATAACTCAGTGCTCCAAAATCTTGCAGAGAAACGGCCTAGATGAAAGCAACACCGAAAACCGAAGAATATACAGCCTGAGAACGAAAAGAGCCGACCCCAACAGCCTACCTAGGCAATGAGTTGGGACAGTGCCAGGAAGCAGAAAGAAAGAAGATTATTATTATTGTTATAATGACCGCGTGATAAGGTGCAAGCTATAAAAAAATATTGCATTAACATATTGCTGAATGTAAATTACCGGTAGTACTGTCATTATTTGCTGAAAATTGAACATGTTGAACGGTGCCTTGACTAAGTTGTTTGACGTTTCAAAAGAGGTAAAGCAAGGATGTGTTATATCACCCTGTTGTTTAATGTTTACATAGATTTATGTGTAGAGGAACAATAGAGGTCAATAGGGGGGTATTGAATTATTGATTGGAAGTTTATGGAAATTGATGTACTCGTATGTTGATGGCATGGTTGTGATAGTGTAATTATGAGGTAAAATTATGGAGTTGCATAACTAAATTGTTTATAAAATGCCGTGGGAAATATTTGAAAATTAATGCTGTAAAATTCAAAGGGTTATAAAAGTGTCATAGGACCAAGTTAAGAAATTTCGCTATTTAGAAAATATTTTCTAGGATGATAGAAGAGTTATGAGATATATCGAATGGCGTGTAGCGATAACAAGCAGAGTCAAATGAGCACTCAAACATATCATTGAATAAAACATACTATTTGATTTGATTGAATAAAACGTACTATTTGTTTTGATTTCAAAAAACTTTTTATTGGTCATTGAATTATAATGTATGGCATTTAAACATAAAAAACAATGTCCACTTCTCCACAGATGTCCACTCTTTTGTCAAAAATTTCGATAGCATTTTGGCATAATTGCGGTTCTAACTCACCAATAACGCGAATAATTTCGTCCGGAATTGATTGAGGGTCATTCTTATAGACATGGTTTTTTACGTAACCCCAGAAAAAATAGTCCAACGGTGTCAGATCACATGATCTTGGTGGTCAATTAACATCACCGTTTTCGGAGATTACAATACATAAAATAATTCAACAATTGGAACGCGTTGTTGTATTGTATACGACTCCATTTTTATAAATGTCATACATTACACTTCTCAAATGTCAGAAGACCCAGGCAAGTTCGCGACGCCATCTGTGTGTTACCAAAGATTAAAAAAAAACCACTCAATTTGAATATAAAAATGAACTGCGCCGTATCAAAATCTGCTTAGATGATAGTTCTCAACAGTGTTGAAATGTCTACTTTAACGTGTGGAAGTGAAACGTGGAAATGGAAAAAGATGGAGAAGAGCTTAATTATCGCTTAAGAAAAAATGCATTTGAATAAGTGATAAGAGTTGAGAACATATTTAGCAGAGAGCTATTATTGAAATTACGAGTAACTTGATTATTTATAATGTCAATAATCAAGTTAATTACAATAATAGTCCTTTGCCAAATATGTTTCCCTTTCAAAAGCCATCCTCTTGACGTCTACCTACTCCCCCACTCTTAATAGTCACTTCTCCACCTCCCTCTCCTGTACCTGTTACAATTAGAAAAAATATATTTTAGACGTTCAACTTCACCTGACGAGGAAGATGGAGGTTTTTGAAACCGGTAGTGATCTCAAATAAAACAGTGATAAATATAAAATAAATAAAAAACAAGCGTTTTATTTATTATGTTAAAAATTTGTATATACTATGCGTATCCAGAAAGTAAGTGTACTGAGGCTCTCACGACCGGATGGATTTTATTTTCGACATGTTGGCTACATTCCGTGTAGCCTGACCCTTCCCCTCCGCAACGAGACCGGTTCGAGGTCAGTACGTTGATAAGTGTCGACGCGACAACACGTTTCGTGAAAAATGTCAATCCAATCTCCCCTCAAGTGCGAAATACGCGGCGTCATCCGTTATCTCGTTTGGAAGGGAAAACCTCCGGTTGAGGTTTATAATGAGGTGAAAACTGCATATGGTGATAAAGCTATGAATCGTACGAGAGTGTACAAGTGGTGTCGCGAGTTTAAAAACGGTCACGTCACACCTCTTCACCCTCCGCCAAAAAGTTCAAAACCACAATTTCAGCCAAAAAAATCATGGCATCCGTGTTTTGGGACTGTCAAGGCATAATTTTAATTGAATATATGCCTCAAGGGGAGACCATCAACTCTGCAAGATACTGTGAGACCCTAAAAAAATTGCGGAGGGCGATTCAGAACAAACGGAGAGGCATGCTACAAAGGGAGTCTGCCTGCTGCAGGACAATGCCAGACCACACACGCCCAACGCCACGAAGGAACTGCTCGCCTCGTTTAAATGGGATGTCCTGAACCATCCCGCGCATTCCCCTGACCTAGCACCTTCAGATTACTATCTCTTTACCTCCCTGAAGCTGCACATGGGTGGAAAAAGGTTTTTAACCGACGAGGAGGTAAAGGAGGAGGTGAAGAAGTGGACAGAGGGGTTGGCGGGAAACTACTTCGAGGAAGGCATCAAAAAGTTGATACCTCGCTTCACCACTTGCATTGAGAGGAATGGCGACTATGTCGAAAAATAGCTTACATATGTACTACGGTAACCACGTAATTTTTTTGTTTAAATAAAAAAAATTGTAACTTACAAAAATTCAGTACACTTACTTTCTGGATATGCTTCGTATATTATGTAAAAATTTTTTTTGCTTAATATATAAAAAAAATGTTTTGAATAGCATTGTTTGGATGGGTGGTATTCGATTGATCAAAGTCTTATGACAGAGACGCGTCGTTAAATATTATAGGCGAGCTAGAGATATCGAGTGGGTTGTATTTCATACATTTTATGGCTTCAAGACTATGGTGGAAGCCTCCAAGAGAAGACGGCAGGGTCGTATTCATCCTATATATTTTTTTTAAATAGACTTTCCACACAAATTAGGATGACTTGTGCCACCAAATTAAATATATAAAATTATATTAGTCAATATACTAAAACCAATTTAAATAAATTACAATTCTAGATAATTCAAAGTTACAACTGATAAAGTTTCCAAAAATTAACATTCGATCTATAAATGGAAAAATGATTGAGATGTTATGGGCACGTTGGACGCAGATCACTCGATCACATTGTGAACTAGGCAATCTCCATGGATCTTCCTCGAATAACAACCAGAGGAAGACCAAATAATTCATGGGTGGTGCTAAAAGATAACCTGATGCAGAGGCACGGCCTGGGGGACGTAGTCCGGGACAGAAGAGCATACAACCTGAGGACGAGGAGAGCTGACCCCAACAGTCTTCGCAGACAGTGAGTTGGGATGGAGCCAGGGAGAAGAAGATCTATAAATGGAAAAGTTTCTCGAAGAAAGAAGAAACGCAACATTTATTGGATGCGGTAAACATATGGCTTTTAGTAAATCAAACCTATCTCGCAAAAGACAACCGAAAAATACGTGGTCTATAGTTTTATCATCTAGTCCAGGGGTTGGCAGTTTGTCAAGTGAGAAGAGCCAAATTGTCATGGAAACAGGATAACAAAGGTATCAGGGAGCTGCATATATCATATGTAAAGTACTATGTACATATGTACAATGTACATAACATATATGGATATGAATTTTTAGGGGAAAAAAAAGTTAGAGATTTTTTATTAAATCGGCGTCCATGCATCGCTTTTGATAGCTTTACTATATCTGGCAAATAGCTCCTTATTTTTAATTGAATACATTATTGTACATTTTCATCCCTTATTCTACTTGTAAGTTTATTTTTTATTTGGTTCATAGTTGAGAATATTTGTTCGCTTATAACATATGATATATGTCGAGCCAAAGATTGTGAGAATACCAAAAGCTAGTTTTTTTTAACGCTTCATAACATACGCTTCATAACATATGTGAATAGTGTCACTTCCACACCCATAGCGGTTTTTTAGAATGAAAATACCTACATCACACACTGGCACACGTTTGATTGTATTGGTGAATTTATTCCCGATTTTCACAAAATATCTCTGATGTGGCCGATAAGTGCTAATTATTATTATTATCATAATTTTTTCGTTCAATGCGTAAACGTATTATGGAGGAATGCCTAAAATCTGAATCCAGTATTTATTATATTTATGGAGATATTAATTTTTTTAGAAGCAATGTGTACTAATTACACATCACAGGGAAGGAAGGGTTAAAACTGTTTTCCTCAAGCGCAGTATAAACAAGCAATTAACATACATATTTAAGTAGAAAAAATAAAAAAGTGGAACAGTCGAAAAACATTGAAAATAATCGAATAAGTTCTACAGAAATGCGTGCGCTGTGAATAATACATGGGGTGATAT
This sequence comes from Odontocerum albicorne, assembly GCA_949825065.1. NCBI lineage: Eukaryota > Metazoa > Arthropoda > Insecta > Trichoptera > Odontoceridae > Odontocerum > Odontocerum albicorne. The sequence goes on along the minus strand of OX463866.1, from coordinate 11,936,644 downwards.
TGTATGACAGAATACGGAAGGAAATAAATTGGTAAATACGAGTATTTTAACTCAAAGCCGATGTATAAAGTAGGATTAAGAAAATAATTGTGAGATGGTAAAGATATGTTGTTTGAATGATGGGGTAAGTAGGGTGAATAAATTATTTGAAAATACATATGTAATAACTTAAAATAAATATAATTACGAGTAAACACGATACAGGAGCAATCCGCCCCTGACTGTTTCATCTTTAATGGACCAATACTCCAAGAACGAGGCAATAAACTCTTCCTTGGGACCGTTAACAATGCGCCACGATTGAAAATACTTAAACTATCACGAAGGCGGTCACTTCAATGGGGTTCTAATTATGTTTAATGGGGTTTTCCTATTAACGTTATAACTATATAATTGACCCATCACTATCGACATATATTGTTTCGTAAAATTATATTTTATTACAATAATATATCAACATTGATGCGTGGACGTGAAACACGATTGTGGAAAATGAATCAAAGAGGCCGAGAAAATATACAAATACTTTGACTTGTTGGTCTCTTAACCCTTCCCTTACGGTGATAAAAATAATACGCGTGCTCCGGTGTTGGGTAGTGAGTACGCAATCAAAAATTAGTGATTTTAAACCGGAAAAATAAGAACATTCATAGATAATCCCCTTAATTAATTATAATTGAAGTTAAAAATTATAATAATTGAGATTTATTTGCTGAAAACATTAAAAAACCATCTGGAAACGCTCACGGAACGGGCGTAGGTCTAACCTATTTGCAAGCCTAGAAGCTACTAGTGGCGCGGAACGTCAGTCGCATACCCCGGCGCTTACGCTTAAGCTTGCGACGTTGAGACAATTCAGCTCCTCGCAATTCAGTCTAATATGCAAGAGTGAGATGCGAATATAGTTTCGCGCTTCCCGCATACTATTCACCTATCGTCAAGACGAGGCACTCGCAGCGTTTAAATGCGAATTTGTTTTCGATCTTTACAAAACACCTCGATGTAGTCGATAAATTCTGATTATTATTAATATTATTTTTTAAATCAATGCGTAAATATATTATGGAAGAATACCTAAAATCTTAACCTTGTATTTATTATATTTATAGAGATATTGATGGTTATTAGAAGCAACGTGTAGAAGATACCCAACACAGGGAAGGAAATGTTAATCTCTGAAGAAAAGAGAGGAATAATTCCTTCATATTGCGGAGATGCGTATGTTACGGTGGGCGTCACTAGATTCGTCGATAAGATCCGAATTCGTGGAACAATTTAAGTGGCGCTAATATAAGATAAAGCCAGGGAAGCACGACTTCTCTAGTATGGCCACGTGCAACGGAAGATTGAAGTGTCTACGCTCAAGACAACAACGAATTAAGCATTCCCAAATAGACGTAGAGGAAGACCCGAGATGAGCTTACATAAGAAAGTGGAGAAATACATGGCGTGACTCGGACCCTTTAGGGATTGGCGAGATCGAAAGGGATGAAGGAAAAATGTCCAAGTAGCCGATTCAAATCGAAAAGGCGAGGGAAAAGAAGAAGAGATACAAAAAATTGCAATCGAAAAATAAAATCCATTTGTACAAACTATTCATTTAACATTTTCATGCAAAATATTATAATATAACGGATTTATTTGCTTTGATATTTTTTTTTTCAATCAACCGGCATTTATTTCATTATACTCGTAATTCTAATAATTATTGGATCTCTGACTGTATCTTGACCGAATAGCACGAAAAAAATATTTTAGAAAAACTGACAAAAAAATATAAATAAGTCTTAAGTAAAATAGGGGTAAGGGTAGGAATTGTATAAGAATTAGGAAGAGGGATATTTGAAATTGATAGTACTTGTACTTCTTTGGTTTATAGTTAAATCTCCTATCACCAAGGGACTACCTGTTTTTCAAAACCTCTTGAGAAAATTGTTAATAATCAACTTATGTTATGTTTATCATCAAATAAGCTATTTAATCCCTCGCAATCCGACTTTCGCCTTGAACATTTCTAAGATTACTGATTATATCAGACAGACTATGGACAGTGAATAGATCATTCTCCTCACACTCCTAGATTTTAGTAGTAATTTTGACTTACTCATTGAGTATATGATGCATCTGAATATCTCATTGTATGCCTTCAAATGGTTCAAAAACTACTTGCATACACGGAAACAACAGGTGAAATTCTCAAACAAACTATTAGATGAGATTGTATTGACTGTTGGCGTTCAGCAGGGTGAAATACTGTCACCAAATCATATTTTCAACTTTTAATGACTTCATAATTATACAGCAGCGGAGCGAATATCATCAAAAAGCAGACGATCTTCAATTATATACTAACATAGTTTCCATCCCCGAGATGTTTCTACTGCTGCTAACATCATAAATTATGACCTCAGTTGCATCACGCAGTGGTCTAAAAAAAAGTATTCTCGTGAATACTCAAAAATCACAATCAATTGTAGTAAGAGGTCGACATCTTTAGTCAAAGTTGAAGACCTTCTGATATTTTTCATCAATTAAAATAGGCAATTCTGTATTCATCACATGTCAAAAATCTGAAAATCCTTATTGATGTAAATTTGAATTAGCGTAATCATGTCTCAGAGTAAAGTCTCAAGATCTTTGCTTCTTTATATTATCCTAATAGGATTCGTAACTTTCTGCGCATTTTTAATCGAATATTGCTGTTCCAATATCTTATGCTTCCATTACTTGATCACGGTGACGTTTGTTATTTGGATGCCAACGAGCAGTTGTTGAATTATTTCACAGTTTGTCGAGCTATAAAAAGAGGCTTATCGGAGAATTGATGAGGTATTGAATTTGTACGGTACTATAATTGTCGCATTAATGCAAAACTTATATGGTGAGGTGCGGGTAGCTAACTAGGGAGGTCCCAGACGCGGCGGCCGGTCCCGAGGTGCGCTGGTGCACTGAGCGCCAACGCATCTCGAGACACGGAGCGAATATAAAATATCGCCGTCTCACGGTTTACTGTACATCTCTGCCTGCCCGGTGCGTATTGGAAATCGCTCCGGTAGTATTGGCAAACTTGGCCGGTCAATTTGAAGGGAATATTTTTTAAATATTATGCAAATTTATTTTTGAATTTTCATTTATGATATATATAAATATGTACTCATACTGTTTGTCAGTATTTTCATACATATTTAATCTATGCAAATATTTAACATTTTTGGAAGTCATGTTTGCGAATATATAATTTAATTATTGCGAATTATTTCTCCGGTTCAACGCATCAGCGCACCTCTAGACCGGTCGCCGCTGGATCCCAGTGTCATGTGATCAGCTCTGTATTTGTTATTTTTTATTATTGTTGTAATCATTTTGACTCGTGCACTTATTTATGGTATATATTATTTATGGTATGTATTATTTATGGTATGTATTATTTATGGTTTGTATTATTTATGGCATTTATTATTTATGGTATGTATTATTTATGGTTTGTATTATTTATGGTATTTATTATTTATGGTATGTATTATTGATGGTATGTATTATTTATGGTATGTATTATTTATGGTATGTATTATTTATGGTATGTATTATTTATGGTATGTATTATTCATGGTATCTATTATTTTAAATATTTTGTTGAGTCTTTTAATTTTGTTTTTGTCGAATCGTTATGAATTGCTTTGTCTTTTTTTTTTAAAGATTAATTTTTTATAATGAAAATGGAGCAAAAACTAATTTTTATCATTATTTTGTAAGGTACTTTTTGATGTCGTTGAAAAAATATTCAACAAATTGGAGAGACTCCAAAACGTTTGAGTCCGGCCCATGTTAAACCTTAAAAACATATGACCACTTGTCACCGCTTTAAAAACAAACTTATGTCTTAAGATCAGGCAGCGAAGGAACTTTTACGTTCTGTCGACATTATTTTGCGTACTTAACAATCTCAATTTTAACTTTATATTTTCGCGAAAAATTCCAGTTTCTTTCAAAACACAGTCGTTCTTTTTGACCAGGCGATGAAAGACTCATTTGCATACTAACACATAATTTTTATTTGAGTTTAATATGGCACGACTGCGGAACGAATTTCTAAGATTTATCAGATGTGCATCATCTTTATATATGTTTGAGAACGAATTGGATTTTTTTATCTTAATTTTACTTTAACAAAGTTGACTTCGAACAACCCTTGAAGATGAAAGCTGCAATGTTTTCGAAACGTTGGCGTCATAAGCCAAACCACGCGGTAAACCACTAAACCTTATTCAACAGACGAAATTATTAGTGGATAAGGTGATAACAAGTTGCTTATAGACCGCTCAAGAACCTTCAGAATTAAATGAAAACCTTGTAGGGATGCTGGATCGAAAGTTTTTGGAAGCGTCAAAACATATGCACATCTCCATAAATCAGAAAAAAATGCCCGTTTTGGGTGATTAATCGATAATATACGCCTTGAGATGTGTAAAATTGTTTGAATTATGGCAGTTAAAAACGCCTTGCTAATATCTTTCTTGGTGAATATTTCGTTTTTATTGTCTCGACAATTCAGAAAACTTCTTCAATTTTAATAGCAGTGAATAAAAAAAACAGTGGCTGCTGTAGATTGTTAATATTTTCGAGAGGTTCTTTTTTTTTATTTTATCAGAAATTATCGTTGGTGGCCATACAAAATGCCAATTTAAGTTATTATTATCTAGTAATGTCACGGTACTGGGTTAATTCCTTCCAAGGCCCATTATCCGACACTTGAGCACGAAGTAATTAACAAATATAAATATGATATTTTCGTGTTCTGGCATTTTTGGTTATTAAGACTCGGTAAGATTTCAAATTCCGGCAACAAAGATAAGTTCTAAGTGTTTGATTTGTCTTAAACAGTTCATAGTTTGGTAACATCCGAATGAATCTTTGGTGCTGGTGATTACTTGTTTTTAACAGATTCTTTTAAAGAATTACAGTCTTTCATGCTAGATAATCGTTTGATTTTAATTTGTATCAACGATAAATATTAAAATTTAAATATTTTACGACACCTCTGTTATGTCATCAATACATTTTAACAACATTGGGCCCAAATGTGAACCCTGTGGAATGCCACTTTTAGGAAATAAATTATACAATTTGCGTAACTTAATCCTGACACCATGTTTACCATCCTTGAAGTAACCGTCAAACCATGAAGCAAACTTTTTGAGTAAAACTACTTGAGATATCTTATCAAATACTTTGCTGAACTCTTTGTAAAGAAAATGTTGTGACTAAATAGTTCTTACTTGGAATTTTACAAATATATGCTATGTTATTGTAGTACGAAACGGAGATAACTTTTCAGTTAAAAAAACTATCGAGTGGCGAAACTTGGTTATATACAAGTATATTGTACAAAATTAGTTATAATTTCATTGTTATAAACCGACTATTTTAATAAGAGTTTACAGAGAAAGAATAAAATTAATTTAACTCTTATAATTAGTCTGTAACGAAAACTTTCGATTCAGACAGTGAGTTTCGAGTGACAAAAATAAAATGAGTTGGAAGGAAGTATCTAAAACGAATATTGTAATTAGAGTCTTCAAAGAACGAGTGAAATGAGTTTAAAGCTCATAAATAATGGCTTTTCCTTGACACCAGAAGAATAACCGCGAGACCGAGGAGAGAAAACCTTCGAGTCGAGGTGGTGTCGAGTGGGAAAACTTGGCTGAAATCTTCCATCCTCCGCGCTCTGAAGAAACAGCGTTTATATTCAACTTTTACAATTTAGTATTATACCACTCCTAGAGCAGTGGTTGACAACTTTTTTCATATTGTTTTACGTTCTTTTATTATAAAGTATCAAAAGGGACTGATCGCAGAATTTACAGATATTTTGTGAAAATCGGGAATACATTCACCAATATAATCAAACGTGTGCCAGTGTGTGACGTTGGTATATTCATTCTAAAAAAACCGCGATGAGTGAGTAAGCGACGCTATTCACGTATCACTCTCACTCTACTTCGGTATATGGGAACGTAAGAAAAAGAATCTCAGTTTACTTGCTTCTTTCCTAACCTAACCAAAGAGAATATTTCAGGATAAGAAGATATAAGACTACATACTCAGGCATACCAGCAACGTGTCCAGACCAATGCAGGTGCGCAAAATCTCGATGCTATAGCAGTTTGTTCTTTTAAAAACGTCATAACTTGATACTCTATGGTACCATTTAGTTTTCATTATTTGCCGTCTGTGCCTCTCCAGACATTTTACGAGTGCCCTAATATGCCGTCTACAAGGAACTCATGATTCGCACCCATACATCAGATATGGTATAATAACAGTATTATATAATAGACTACCATTTGGATAATATTATATAATAGACTACCATTTGGATAATATTATATAATAGACTACCATTTGGGTATACAACGAAAGTGTAAAAAAAATAAATTATCATGTTCTCAGTAGGATGAATTGCGTTTACCAAAAAAAACTTTCTTTGTATTTCAATATCATAGTATAAATAGGCCAAAGCCCATACGATGGTTGTCGTCGAAGAAATAATACGAGAATTGAATTTTGAATAAAAGAGAGCGAGAGAGGAATACTTGGATTCTCTCCGAAAGTAATTCGAAATTTGAATCTCGGTGGGTCCGTGATAACTGAACAAATTTTAAATACCTAGCTAACAATTTTTGAACCGGTGTAAAATGGGACGATGTATAAATTATATATATGAACAAATTCTATATTTATGAATATATATTTTCATAAATGTAGAATTTGTTTTACTTCCGTGAATATTTCACGGGTTGCAACTAGTTTCAATAATAATGGGAATTTTGGATATTGTATTTAGAATTACATGAATTTACTTTTTGAATTTTTTCATACTTTATGTGTAAATTACTTTGGCTCCAGTAAAACCAATAATGGAGGATGCGAGGCTAAGGTGAATAGAAAAATTGGAATAAAGAAATGCGTTATCAAAGCTGGAAAAGATAAGGAAAAAAAGAACCATCACCATCACGAAAATGTGCCTGGTTCAGTCTCTCGTCTTCGCAATATTCGTATGGCGCGTAGATTTGGACTTTGCGAGCAAGCAAGAGACGTAGAATAGATGCATTTAAAATGTGGTGCATGAGAAGAGTGTTACGAATTGCATGGACAGTAAGGCGAACTAACGCCTTTATTCTTGAAGAACTGAAAAACATCGACAGATTGTGGCCTTCATCGAGTCCACTGATTCTTTAGGCATTCCGTGACCAAGCGGCGGAAAAGGAAGAATCCTAATACGTTGAACTGACCAAGTGAGATATGCAACGGAACTACCCTTAACAACTGCCCTTCGAGACGCAGAGTGTAGAAATGGATGGAGAAGAGTTGTCGGAGGCTATTATTGTAGTCACGATGCTCAGTCATGAACTACACGACAGGGTGGATAGCTATTTTGGTTTGAAGTTACTAAAGCTACTGGTGAGAAACTGTTTGTACACCATTTTTTTTCTAAAACCTACAAAAGAGTTTTAATAAACTATAAGAAAAACTTTGCAACATAAACGAACTTGAGTGATTAGTATTTTTTTTTAATTATCGTAAAGTAATGGTTGGTTATCGCTTTCTTGAAACTTTTAGAATTGCTCCTCAAAATCACTCAGATGAAATTCGTCGCGAAGAATCACCTCATTCAATTGCATTGGAAAGAAATATCTGTAGATGTTCAGGAGTAAATCATAAAATATAAAATTTGCTGAGTGAAATTTTATTTTAAACTAATTTAACTAACTTAATTTAATATTTAAGAAGTTAACTGAATTTTTTTTTGAAAATATTCAGTATTTATTGATTTTTTTTATGATTATGTGCGGTATATTGTTGGATGAACGTTTTGGTCTGTCTGGAGTGATGAAGTGTGAGGTGTTTCATTTCACGTGATATATACATATGTGTGGCGGTCGTCGCACATTCGGTCGCCCACTCGGAATACTGTGGGCATTCATACACACGGCCAATGACCGAGGAAGTGACCCTTGCATTCCTCGACAAATTTAAATAAACAAGTCCAAAGTTCACACGCCGGCCATTCAAGTCCAGAGTTCACACGCCGGCCATTCAACCCGCAGCCCGGAGCGGACCGCATCACACGCCGGAGCGAGAACGCACCACGGCTGTCTCGCCAGCTCCGTATTTGAATGATACCTACATACAACATTAATCGTTTCGCTAATGCAGAAACGAGACCAAGGATATCGTGCTCGCATTCCCGCACACACGCGGAAATAGTATAAATACCTACGTTTACTAATAAAAACTCTTCTTCCGCATTGCGATCCAAAACGTGTTTTATTTATCAACAAATCATCATCATCTCTTCCCTCTAGGATACATATCCTAAATATGTAATTGAGTGGCACTGTTTGTCAGGTTGATGAGAATGTGCAACGGCGTTTTATATAATCAAAAATTGGAAAGGGGGTTTTATATAATAAACGGGGTTTTATATAATCAAGTATCGATTTATTTTTTCATGTTATGTGTCCTCAGTGAGATATAGGCAAAAGTCTGGTTTACTGGGGACACGACAAATGAAAGGCAATAAACCCAGATTCATTAAAATTGTGTGTTCAAATTAAATTACCTGTTGTTTTTTTGCAAATAATGTATATTGTAACATCTGTAAAATAAATAAAAAAAAATAAAAAAATGATGCTCTTGATGTTTCATGGAGGGATCGACTAATATTTTTTTCTTTACTGGAAGAACAACAATCATTTTCAACATGACATCTCGAAATATCTTTCTTTATTCTTGAATGTTCTAATTTGTAAGGGTTGACAGGGTTCGCATTTATGACAAAGATGCAAGTAGCACTATGAACGAAGCTAAAGAGTGTCGGAAGTAGTAGGAGTTTTATGAGAATATATATTGATGTGGAAAAGGGATACTCTTGTTATTTGTGTGGCATACATATCATGTATGCCACACAAAGAACAAGAGTATGCCTTTGTATGCCAGACAAATAACAATAGTATGAGTAAGCAGTGTTCCTTGCAGGGGAGGCAGAGAGAATTGATCTCCAAATTTTTATATACAAATATATCACTTTTATCCCCACCACAATCATAAGTATCGTTATGCACATTTTTTTATTATTCAACTTAACCTTACGAAGAAAACATAGGAGGTCTTTGAAACCGGCAGTTAACTCAAATAACATTCATATACTGTCTCTATTGTATAATATCCTTAACTGTCCAGCCAATCCCTCTTATTTAGTGGAAAATTTTCAGCGTCTTTTCGATCATAGGCTAGCGCTACGCTCAAACAGAGATTGTTTATTGGCGTTTCCAGTTCACCGCTCTTATTTTTTACGTCATCTTTTACTGTCCATGCAGTTAGACTCTGGAATCAGTTACAAACCAATGTTAGACTCACCCCGTCCTTGACATGCTTTAAGAAGCGACTGAAAATTCTTAATTTGTTGTAACGTGTTTCATTCCTAATTTTTCCTTTCCTTTCCACCATCTTCTTTTTTTCCTTTGGTTGATGATATCTCACTTTATATGAAAATCAATGATCGGACGATTGCCCGTCTTTGTAGGGGTATGCTTACATATGTGTTCATGGATTTCGTGGGGGTGAATAGTCATTTGAATGTTTTTGCGATCTTCATTAATTTGGTCTGGTTGGTTGAAAGAGATTGCCGCCTGGCCATAATCCCACCAGATTGTATTTGCCGTTAAAGTGTTTCATAAATAAATAAAACAGTGGTAATTACAAAATAAAATATTTTGAAAAATCTGCTTTATTATTTTTCCATATACTATAATTTTTTTCTTTCTTATAATACTCGTATAAGCAAAAAATGTTTTAAATAGCATCGTGTGGATTGGTATTCAATTGGATTTTTAAAATTTTATTAAAAAATTATAAACGTGACACCAGAGAGTGAAAGAAACGTCTTTTCTAAGATTCAAGAAATAATTTTTCTATTCATGCTTTTTCTCACTTTACTTTCTTTTGACATCTGATCCAATTGGTCTAGGGTCTATCTCTTTCAAACACACCTTGCATTTCTGCCTTATATTCTCATTAAGTCATTATTTCATCATTCATTCTCTCCACATGTCCAAACAACCTAAAATCTCCTTTTTTATGTGACTTAAAACGTCTATTTTATTCATGCATTCATTTCTGTTTTTTATGTGATTTCTCAAATTTCTTTCAATGTTCTAGTAGAGAACAAATTGATAAAGCAAATTAGATTTGTGTTTTGACCCCTTGAATCTCTCAGATTGATTTATTTGGGTTTCCATTAATATTGAATTACTTACAATCTTGAAAGGGTTCTTTCTCTTTCTCTCTTCTCATCTGTTTGGTTATTTTTTGAGAAAAAAAAAACAATAATTGATTTACATATTCCAGAAAACCTTGGATCTGGAATTGAGAGCGTTTGCTAGAAAATAGACTGGTCATTCCATTATTTTATCGTAATCGTCAGCTTTTAAACTTTTAAAGACGGGTTTCAAAAACTCGAATTGATTAACTTTTACTTGTTTTCGAACAAGAGAAGCTTTCTTCGAATTTAACAATAATATTTTGAATTCCTCAAAAGTTTTCGAAGGACTTAAATTTAAATAATTCTTAAAAACTCAACAACTACTTTGAAATTGAAATAATTTGCTAGAATTAAATATATTCTTTGTAAAATATGAACTCTGACGACCTTTGTAGCTTTGTTGGTAAGATGCTTGTCTTCCAGCCAAAGTTTGCGGGTTTGATTCCCGTTGAAACTAAGATTTTCTGAAAAAAGGATTCCAGTCTAGTTTTCACTTAATGCCTCTTTAACATCTTTCTGCTTCTTCTCCCTGGCTCCATCCTAACTCATTGTCTGCGAAGACTGTTGGGGTCAGCTCTCCTCGTCCTCAGGTTGTATGCTATTTTGTCCCGGACTACGTCCCCCAGGCCGTGCCTCTGCATCAGGTTATCTTTTTGCACCACCCATGAATTTTTTGGTCTTCCTCTGGTTATTATTCGAGGCAGATCCATGGAGATTGCCTGGTTCACACTGTGATCGGATGCTCTGCGTCCAACGTGCCCATACCATCTCAATCGCCTCTCCTCCATCTTGCTGTTGATGTCTGTAACACTTAGGCTTCCACGAATGCGTGAGCTTTTTATTTTGTATCTTAGGGACACACCAGCTGACCATCTTAGCATGCACATCTTAGCATCTTTCTGCTTGGCTGGAAGATACTGCTACATGGCAATAAGCCCGCCAGGTTCAATTGTTTATAATGGAGCTGTAATACAATACAATACAACTCTGGAACCACTCACCAACTAATGATTCGCTCTGTCATTGACATGTTTTAGAAGCGATAAAAAAACATTTAATTTCAAGTCAGTAATACATGTTTTTTTCTTGATTTTTTATCCTTTCCATTACTCTTCTTTTTTTTTTTTTTTTGGATTGACGGTTTTCTAATTTACATTTCTCATTTACATAAAATACGTAAAATTTTCATAAATTTTGCATTGATTATATTAATTATTTGAGTATTTTTGAAACCATATAACTTCCTTTAATTAATTTTGTCTGGTCGCTTGGAAGAGATTACCGCTTGGCAATAAGCCTTCCAGATTAATGTTAAAATGAAGTGTTAAATAAATAAATTAATACAACTTAGCAGACTTACTTCCAAGTGACAATCTCTTCCAACGAACCAGAAAGATGTTATAGAGGTCTACAATTAAAATTAGACTGGAATCTTTTGAAAACGAAGCTGGGTACCAGCGGGATTTGAAACCGTAACCTCCGGGTTGGAAGACAAGCTTTGTTATAGGAGATTAAAAATTCCTAATATAAGATTTGCAGATGGTACAACGCATAACATATGATCAACGACGAAGAGGACATGACCGAGCTCGATGTGGTTCAATATTTTAGTCAACATTTTTAGGTTATATATTAATTTGTTGTTAAAGTTGATTCGAAAAAGTGTGAAATACAAGTGACAACGAGGTTCATAATTAATTATCCTACAAAAAGTCACAATGGCTTTCGATTCCCAAAAATAAAAAAAAACATACATTTTTTCCACGAAGGTTTCGTTTTTATTATGAAATGATGTAACATATTAAAGAAGCCGAGAACATCCTTTCGTTGCCTGTTGTGATTTATATGCCAAGAATGGATGAAAGGAAGACGGGCGTCTTACTAGTAAGATTATAAGGATGTTATTTTGTTTTACAAAGTAAAAGAGACGTTTAATATATATTTGAAAAAAATAAATAAATAGAGCTTGAATCATCATCCACCAAACGTTCCCGTTACGGTCGAGCAGTGATCTTAAATGGTCCCTAGAGGCTTTGCCTGTATCTCTAAAGGATTTACCGGAACTAAAGGGGTGACCATGTTTTTTTTAATTACATGACAACGATCTATCCAATGTATATTGTATATTTTTTTAATATAAAGTGTTATGTGAAAATATCATTTAATGTTTTTATTTCATCCTGAAGATGGATGACGTGTATGGTTATATGTAATATTTATTGAGTGGTTTGAATCCCACACTGTACAACTCACCTCGAATGACAAACGCATTTTTTTACCTAGTTTTCGGGGCTATAAATATACCGATTACTTCGGTCATATCCATTGTCTCACTTCGGTGTGTCGAATTCAGTACAGCTGTGTGCTCGGTGAGTTTGCTGGTGTACAACGGATTCCTCCCTTCGTTACGTATAACAAGACTGTCTTGCCAACTACTATATCAGTGAAAAAGTCGAAATGTTGAACAATGTCAAAAAATCCAGCGAGATACCAACTTATAATTGATAACAAAGCTATTGAACAAATGATAGAATCTAGTGAGATGCCAACTTATGATTGATGACAAACTTAATGAACAAGTGATGGAATCAAGTGAGATGCCAACTTATCACTGATGGCAAACTTATTGAACAAGTGATAAAATGCAGTGAGACGCCAACTTATGATTGTTGACAAACCTTTTGAACAAGTGATGAAATTAAGTGAGATGCCAACTTATGATTGGTGATAAACCTATTGGACAAGTGATTGAATTCATTGAGATGCCAACTTATGATTGATGACAAACTTATAGAAAAAGTTATGGAATCCAGTAAGATGCTAACTTATAATTGCTGACAAACCTATTGAACAAGTGGTTTAATTCAAATATCTAGGTATCCATTTGCTTAGCTACAACGATCTACACTTTGAAGTAAATAAAATTAAATGTGCCAATTTAGTTAAGTTGAAGATGCCACTGTTAATAAAGCAAACAACGCATAAGCTTTTTATTTCCACCATTTACAGGTGGAGTTGCTCGATTCTGTCGATCAAGGCACGGATGGCATCTGATGTGGAAGGTTGCGAAGGTACCGGTGTTTTGGGGATGGCGGAGTGTGCCGGTACGATGCTCATGGTTGCTAATTCCTGCGTCTGCTCCAGCATCTTGTCGGCCAGCAGTGCGAGTTCGTCGAGGGAGGCAGTCTTGGAGATCGTATGGCTGATCGCCAGGACTGACCTCACATGAGCTGGCATCAGGTTCATCTACATCAGACGCAGCGTTGCATCTGGGAGCATCTCGCGGGCGTGGTTCCGCATGCGTAGTAGCAGCTGTGATGGGCGCTGGTCGCCGAGCTCCATCTCTGACAGCAGTCTTTGCAGCTGTCTCCCATCGCTCTCTTCGTAGACGGAGATGAGTCTGTTTTTTACTTCTTCATACTGGTTCGCGCTCGGGCTGTACAGGAGATCCGCGATTTGCTCGATGTCTTGTTTGTCGAGCTGGGCGAGGACCATGTGAGCCAGCTGGGCTTAGCTGCGGTAGAGGTCCTGGGTGGCGGCTTCAAAGGTGATGAACCATAGGCGTGGTTTGTTGTGCCAGGATGCCGTGATTTGCATCGCTAGTGCGATACCAGCGAGGTGCTGTGGAGGTGATGCGTTTCCAGATGCGGATTCTTTGTTTGGTTTGACATCGTTTGGTCGTTATCAAGTCGGTTAAATTCGTTATATTCGGTTAAATTCGCGTTCGGGGTCACCACTTTAGGAACATGTTGTTCCTTAGAGGAAAGATGATGAGGATGATTGTTGATAAATAAAACTCGTTCGAAATCGGAATATGCAAAAAGGTATTTTATTGATAAACGTCGGTATTTATAATATTTGGAATGTGTGCGGGAATGCGCAAGAGATATATCGCTGTTTCGTCTTTGCCTTACAATATGCTTATTGTCGTCACGTAGGTATTCGTTGTTTTGACTGACAGCGTGGAAGATATGTTGCTCTCTCCTTTCCTCATGGAATGCGGTCTCCGCTAGTAGTGAGTTGAATGACCGACCGTGTGAACTTTGCCCATTGTTTGTCTCGTATTGTGAAGCATGCGAGTTTGATGACCGGGCGGGCAAAGGTCACCTCGTGGGTTCAGTGACCGCACGTATAGTACTACACGTGACTGGAAGGTGAATGAATGGATAATACAGCAGATGAAAGTCGTGGTTGTCATTGAGAGAGTGGAACAGGCAGGAAACAATGTCGATGTACCGATGATAGGAATACTCAGAAAGTGCTGAAGTGACGGACAATCAAAGAAAGGGTTAAGAAGAGTGTTACGACCATAGCAAAATGGTCGGATGACTTTAGAAAAGTGGCTGGAAGTAACTTTTAAAAATGTCATTAAAAACACTCAAGTAATTTAAGTAAGCATATGAAAAAAAGCGCTTAACTTTTACCTTTCATAATCAGTACGTTTTGGAATGAAGTATGCTACAAAAATGATCTACCTGAGAAATGTGAGAGCTTTCTAGATTATATTGAATTTTTTTTTGTAGAAGGTCGATTCTTAAACAATACGTCGATATGTATAAAATATCGATTTCTGATAATCATTTTTACTATATATTTCCATCAAGCTCATGGAAATAAAAAATCGGGAGAATATAAGTAAAACTTTTAAACAAAGCTCAATTACATTATAAACCGAACTTATTTTCATTACTTAAAATATACATTCGCATTTTTATTGAGTGATGTTTATTGAATTATTATGTTAAAGTTGACAAAAAAGTCCCAAAGTAATTCGATAAAAGATGGTCTTATAATAAATGCCCTTCTAGAAAATTTGGGACATCCCCATACCTTCATCGGTGATAAAACCTGTCAAATTTCGCTCATACGATGAAATAAAAACCAATAATACACCTGTGATAAAAAAAAACGAACAAATGAAACGCACCCTTTGCTGAACGTCCAATCACTTGTCAGAACTTTAGCAGGATACCTGATAGCTAACAATGATATTACCCTCGAGAGAGACAGAACCATCTATGATCCTGAAAAAGCTTTCACTCAAAGTAAAAGAGGAATTCGTAAAAAAAAACTTGATGAAATGTATAAAAATACTTTTTTGATGTGAAACATTTCTCTGTCACTTTTCAGGAAAGCGTTCAAATTTATCTTATGTATGAATTTCTAGTTTCAGGTGGATATGATCCTAAAAAAGCTTTCAACCTTAATAGAAATTAAAAAGTTATTGATTAAAAAGTCACGATGAAACGTATGTATTTGAAAATTTTACTATTAAATGCTGCCTATACATTTTTTTTATAAGAGTGCTGAAACTTTGCTTATTGATGAATTTCTAGTTTCTGGTTACATAATCCTGAAAAAAAAAATCAAAGTTAAGAAAAACAGAGAACTTCTTATATAAACGCATTGAAGTGTATTGGGTCAGTTTTTGATATCAAATGTGGCTCGCACACTTTTCAGGAGGGCTCTTACATTTCGCTGAAAGATATACGAGTATTTTGGGTTTCAAGTTTCAGTCAGCTATGAAAGCACCCTGAACAGGGATGGCGATATTAGAGAAGGAAGAGTGCGGATCGATATTGGCCTGTTGCCATGGAAACAGCTGGGATACGAGAAGCAACAAGATCGGAGTGGTATACTACGATGTCTATGTGTTTATACTTGCTGGAGTGAACTATCCACGTGTTCTAATGGATAATGATTATAATCAAAATCCTTCTTTGACCAATAGAAAATTAGAACCTTCAAATTATGCAGAATTAAGGGATGAAAACATTTTTTTTAATAAAGTAGATATATTAAATGAATAAAATGCTTTGTAAATTAGATATGGGCACGGTATAACAATTTTTAAATTTTAATATCATAGTTTGATATTTTTAATTATATAATTAACAATAAGACGTTTATATAAATGATTATTTTATTATTTTTTAAATAATACAAATAAAACTCTTGTTTTTTATTGTAATTTGTTTTATCAAACACTGTTTATTCCACTTTATGTAACGGTATGACACTACTAGTTTCAAGGCTTTTACCTCATCATCAGAGGAGCACAAACAAGTTTTGTTTGTGCTTTCCTAATGATGAAGTGAAAACCTTGATACCGGTAGGGTTATAATCCCTTTATTATTAATTTATGGCTCAAGTAATCCCTTAAAGGTGTGATCTATTTACAAAGGGTGGCTCAAAACCCCCCCACGGGAATCAAACACGAAACCTCCAAGAATCAAGCGTTCGTCAGCACTATTATATTTTTTTTATTATTTACAGATAATATTTAGCATTATTTGTATGTTTTTAATAAAGTTAAAAATCGCTTTCATTCGTATGTTTTTGATAAAGTTTAAACAAAAACAGTTAAATTTTTTTAAATTTATTATGTAAATTTCTTACACTTCTTTAATTTTTAATTTCTTCTTAACTTTTAAGGAAAATAAAAATAACAAACATCTGGATTCTCTCGGTTAGTTTTCTAGTTTTAGGTATTACGTTAAAAAAATTAGACCTTTGAAAAATAAATTATTTTCACTTTTTATTTATTGTTTCAAAGTAAGCAATTTTCATGTTGTAATCATGAACGACCTTATTATACATTACATATTTTTTTAGATGCTTAGATAAATAATAATTGTGTAATTTAAAAATATGGGCGTTCAAAATTAAGATTATTTAAGAATGTGCCTATTTAGTTTACAAAGCATACTTTTAATCCTCGTGTTCATATACGAGTATATGTACAAAATATGGAATTTGTGAAAGTAGACGAGTTTCTCTAAAAACCATTCCAGGTGCAGAAAGGAGTACGTCAAGGCATCATACTTTTACTTGATTCATTCAACATATATGAAGAATAAATTATAAAAAAATACTAGATGGGTGGAATGTTTTTTTTTGTATTGTATTGTATAATACTTTCATTGTATACAGTACTACCTGGTGAGGTTATTGCCATATGGCAATCTCTTCCAACCAACTGGAAATAGGTTAAAGATTCCGTAAGGGAAAAAAACTAGACAGGAATCATTTAAAAAAAACTTGATCCTAGCGGGATTTGAACCCGTAACTTTCGAGCTGGAAGACTGGCTTTATCATAGGAGGTCGTAAAATTTCTAGTGTAAGATTCGCAGATGACTCAACGCTTATAGCCAACGACGAAAATTATGTAGCGGAGCTTTTACATAGAGCTAAATAGAGCCACTTATTAGGACTAGAAAAAGCAAACCAAAACTCCTTGTCGTGGACTGGTTCGTGAATGTGATAAGAAGTGACTCGCTAAGGGATTATGACAAGGTGGACGAGTTTGTTTGCCCAGATGCTCTTACATAGAGAAATGTATAGTGTAAAATGGAAATCCAAAGACGAATTGGAATTGCAAAGGCAGTTTTGACAAGTCTGACAAATATATGGATTAACTGGTATATACTGAGAAGAATCAAAAACCGTCTGGTTAAGTCTGTATTATTCTCCATAGTGCTGGATTGAGTGGAAACATGAACGATGAGAAAGAATGAAACAAATGTATTAGATGCCTTCGAAATATCGCGTTGGAAACTGATCCTGCGTATTTCATGGTCCACTCACGTCTCTATTATCCAAGACTCTGAGATCTCGTACTTTGGCCTTTTTAAGTGCCGCATTCAACATGAACACTTCAGGAACAAGAGGGATGAAGACAGGTGGCGCGCCGAGTGCAGAGGATCACGATATTCAGTGAAAAGTACACGATGAAGAAGAATATTATCCAATTTTTAAAATATTCCTCATAAATTTATCCCTCGTTGGATAATTATGCCGCTCCTTTCTTGAACCATTTAATATATGATAAATAATCCAAATAGGATAGGCTATGTAAGCAAATCTCAGTTAACTTGGTAAATAAATATCTTTATGTAAGGCTAACAACACGGAAGAAGGCCACTTTGCGGACTAAGAAAGAGGCTTTTAGATAACATGCTCCAGGATCTTAGGAGGCTGGGAGAAGAGGGAGACTTGAAGGGCACGGAGAGTGACCGATTGGCCTCGTAAAAACTTGCCCGGGAAGCTAAATCTCGTATAGCCAACTGGTTATTGGAAATCACACATAGTTGGATATAATTGGCAACAATTTATTATGTAACTTAAAAACATAGACCGAGATATTGAAAATATAGATTGTTTTATCATGTACATATCTACAATAGTTTACAAAGTACATCCTTAATTCTTGTGTCATGCTATTATACTGTTTGGATAGGCAAATATTATAGAATGCCAAAATTTCTTATAACGACATGTTTCCTTCGCCATGCCCACATCCATACATTTTCTGTCTCTTACTCCATAGTTTTCCTTCTTTCGAAATTTTCAGCTTGGTCCAATCATATTTTCCTTGGTCTTGTTTTTCCACGAGTCCCACACACACACATACTTGCAACGTAAATTTTCAGCTTGGTCCAATCATATTTTCTTTGATCTTGTTTTTCCACGAGTCCCACATACACATATACTTGCAACCTTAATAAGTTTAATTAGTTATTCAGAGGTGCATGAACACGCGGTAACGAAGATAATTTCCGTGCGAAAGGTCGCCGGTTCGAACCCAGCGCTGTGCTACTTCCCTAGAAAGACACACGCATTTTCCCCGCCTAATATTTGAGGTTAAAAAAAAAAAACGTATCGGTGTCCTCCGATCATTTCGCTTTGGTGTGCCATCGAATTCAATACAGCGGTGTTGCTGGTGAGTTTACAGGTTTGCAATGGCTGACTCACTTAAAACAAACTCTACGGCACAGCTTCGTTTTCCAACTAAATTGACGTTGAAATGGCGAGGGGATTTTTGACTACGAGGCTCAGTGACAACAACACTAGATCCAACGATATTTTCCTTCATCTTCCCCTACCACGCCTTCCAATCACATTTACACCATAGATTTGTTTACTTAATTTCAAAATAACCCTCATCCCTTATTCTGTATAATTTAAAGTTTCTTTGCTCACGTTTCATTAAACTCGTAATTATGGTGTAACCTAACCTAAACTAACCTAACCTAACCTAACCTAAACTAATCTAACCTAACCTAACCATTGACTGTCTTAATTTTAAATTTAAACAACATTTATGCTTCAATTCGTTTAGCCGCAATATATCTGCAGCAAGAAGCTGTTTAAGATATTGCACCAGCTATTAAAACTTGTTTGAATGAGTTTGGCTTAGATGAGCTTATCTTAACAAATATTGAAAAATGGAATTAAGCTATTTGATTAAATTATTTTGAAAAGCACGAATATAAAAATGACACAAATATAAGTCTAAACGGAGGCTGGTTTGTTGATTTTTATTTTTGTGAAATTTTTATTGTAATTTAATTAATTGAGTGTTTTTGTCGAGTACCTATGTTTCATTGTAAATTGTTTTTATCAAGCACTGTTTATTCCACTTTATGTAAAGTATAATCCTAACAGTTTCAAGTCTTTTCCCTCATCATCAAGGGAGCACGAAAAATACTTGTTTGTGCTCCCATGATGATGAGGTGAAAGCCTCGAAACCGGTAGGGTTATACCGTTGCATAAAGTGGAATAAACGATGTTTGAAAAAACAAATTATTATAAAAAAATAAGAGTTTTATTTATTTTATTTAAAAAGTTATAAAATAATAATTCATGTAAGATTCTTATTATATTATAATTAATTACATTGTTGAAAATATCAAACTAAGATATTAAAAGTTAAAAATTGCGATACTTTGCTCATATCTAATTCACAAAGCATTTTATTCATTTAATATGTCTACTTTATTAAAAAATGTTTTCATCAAAACGAATAAGTATTTTTTGTGCTCCTCTGACAATGAGGTGAAAATCTTGAAACCGGTTGGGTTATACCGTTACATAAAGTAGAATAAACAGTGTTTGATAAATAGAAATTACAATTTTTTAAACCTCCACAATGTTAATGCCTTAACTATAAATAATATATTCATTTTTCTTTCAGTATTGTTGTAAAAAAGATAAGAGATTTCTTGCGCCATGTGTGTTCTGAATCATGTTGACTTTGTTAAGTTGTGGATATTTTATCTTTTGTTTTGTAAATGTTTCTAGTGTTTGTAAAGGGCACTCAAGTGTTGTGTAAATAAATAAATAAAAGATAAATACACACGATAATAATTCCTGTCTTCTTAAAAATAAACGCATTTAAGGAATAATGAAATCAAGTTTGTTTTATTTCTATAGAGTTAAAATACGTTACATAAGTTAACTTGATTATATTTGAATAATATTTTGTGATATGATATACAAATAAAAAGGGTCTTGGGTGTTTTTTTTTTTTAATTATTAGATAACACACAGATGGCATCGTGAACTTGCCTAGGCCTGGTGACATTTGAGAAGTATAATGTATGCCATTTATAAAAATGGAGCCGTATACAATGCAACAACGCGTTCAAATTGAGAATTATTTTATGTATTGTAATCTCCGGAAACGGTGATGTTAATTGGCCACCAAAATCATGTGATCTGATCATTGGACTATTTTCTCTGGGTTTACGTGAAAAACCAGGTCTATAAGAATGACTCCAAATCAATTTCTGAGCTAAATGACGAAATTATTCGCGGTATTAGTGAGTTAGAACCGCAATTATGCCAAAATGTCATCGAAAATTTTGACAAAAGAGTGGATATCTGTAGAGAAACAAGAGGTAGACATTTGGTGGATATTGTTTTTTGTGTTTAAATATCATACATTATACGAGTACTTCAATGACCAATAAAAAGTGTTTTAAAATCAAAGCAAATTGTGTGTTGTATTCAAAAATTTAAAAAATACGATTAAAAAAACCGCTCAATTTGAAAGACCCTTTACGCCGTTTCCCTTTTGGAGTAAGTAGAAAAGATAAAGCATTCGACTTTACTGCTATTTACATACAGATTCCAATTACTGTTTACTTGTCCTTCTTTTAAAATATTATTTACTAGACCTAATCATAATTATATTGTTTTTTTGTAACCATGAATACCACTCAAGTTCGATTTGTAAATTTATTTAGTCAGACTCGCATCATCCATTTGTCCAAAATATCGAGACCATATATTTCAGAATGGAAAGTCAAAGAAGTCATAGGTATCGTGATACCTCTGGTGGAAAAAATCCTGTGTCATTCGAGGGGAGAAGCACAGCGAGTGATTCGAACTGGCGACCTTCCGCATGGAAGTTGGGTGCGTTATCACGTGACCATGCACCTCACTTCAAATTTTGGTATGGATCAGTATTTTTAATTTTCGATCGAAATATAATTTCATTATACAAACATATATTTATCCTTACACTTTGACTTAGACAGAGATCCATCTGAAATATTACTGAAAAAAAAATTTTTTAAATCAAAACAATGATCATCGATTCGTTAAATAATAACCAATTATAATATGGCTGTTGTAATAACAAAATAAACAAGTCAAAACGTCGCAAAACACAAATGTTTCTCCTCTTCTATGTATATCCATACACCTTCTATAACAGATCCTACGATTTATCTTATTCATTAAATTAATTTCTTCCTAAATTTCATTCACTTGATACAAACACACTTTCTTTAGTTTTTCTCTGCCACATTACGTTTATTTTGTAAGTCTTTCTTAATGTATTCGTTCTACGTGCTCAAACCATCTTCAAGCGCTCTTGATATTTCTCAACACATCAGTCTTTAGTTCATATTCGTCTCAATTTACTTAATTCCGTTTTCTGTCATACATTGTAACTCATATATTCTTCTAAGTGCATACATTTTTATGGCGTTTATTCGTCGTCGTTCCTGGACCTAGTAGTCGAGGACAGGACCCCCTTGCCATTACAACGCCAATTCTTAGAAGTTATTATTTCCAATCAACCAGTTCCTCTTCCTTACTTATTATTGGATTCTTTGTCCTCGTCTTGAGCGTTATTTTTGAAAAATATATTGCAGAAAATCTATCAAAAAAAATCTCAAGGAAAATTGGGATAACGATGAATTGTGCCCACAAGCCATTCCTCTTGCAAGCTGGCAGAATCATATTTCCAATAAGTCGCAAAATCTTCGCAAGTCTCATGTTCTCAACAGATTATGCATTTACTCCCTATTCAAAGCAAAATCCACCTTGCCTCTTTATATTTTTTTTAATTCTTAGTTCCAGCGGAAATTGAGTCCACTACCTCCAGGTCGCAAGACAGGCGTCTTAACAACTAGACTACAAACACCCCCAAGGTGGATCCCGAGTTTTAGAACTAATGAAAGCTTTTTTATGCGCCATTATTTTCTTTGAAAACTTACTCGAGACGTTATTTATCAAAGTTTATATATTTATTTCAGCCAAAATATTTCTACTCCAATAATTTGCTTGAGGCTTGAAAAGAAAAAAAAAACCTATAATCTACATAAATCAGATTAGCCGATTAGGTTCCCGGGAGTGTAACTTTAAGTGATGTTTGTTTAGGACTGTATATATTGAGAGCTGGTACGTATCAGGAGAATGCCGCCCTAGGGCATTTTCAGTGGACACTTGGTCCTTTGTTATCGAGAGAATGATTTATTTCTTGTGTTTGTATCGTGTTATTGTGGTATTTTTCAAAAGATATCATTAAATTTCTTGGTGTCTGTCTTAATAGTAAAATGTTCTTTGATATACAAATTGCTTATATGGTTTCTTATATATTAAGATAGAGCTTTGCCATTGTTGGTCCTGTGGCGTGGAATGGGCTGCCTCGTTCGTTCCACGTGTCCAAACCATCTCAGAGTGCTCTGTTTCATTTTATTTAATACATACAGCCTTAAGTTTACATTCACCCTTAAAATGTATTTCTATATCGAAGACGGAAATACGTACATATTCGACTTTTTCAATAATTTTAAATTTCGATAATTCCACGTTTTTTTTACAAACATTTTTGTTGGTATTAGAGCACAGTTGTGCATCTTAATAGTATATATGTTTTACACTGGTTCAAGTAGATATGTTTTAGTGGTCCATTGTCTATGTTATTGACGCTACACGCCGTTCGATATCTCTTGGTAATATTAATTTTCTATAAACAAATAGTTAACTAAGGAGGTATTGTACCATTTTAACTGTATTTGAAGGAAAAATTTTATGGTTATTTTGTTCTGAAAAAAAAAACAACATTTTTTATGCGTTTTCTATCCTTCTGCAAACATTATCCCCGTTCTCAAAATGGTTGTTTTACATTTTAATTTAAAAAAAAAAAAAAAAGGTATATTCAAAACACTTTACTGTTGTTTATAGTTAAGGCATTAACGTTGTGGAGGTTTAAAGACATTGTAATTTATTTTTAACAAACACTGTTTATTCCCCTTTTTTTATGACGGTATAACCCTACCGGTTTCAAGGCTTTCACCTCATCTTCAGGGGAGCGCAAACAAGACTAAATGCTGTTCGAACTGGTACCGATATAGACACTTCAACGGTTGGAGGCGGGGGGGGGGGGGGGGGGTGAGAGGAAGGCTAGGTATAATTTCGGCCAGGAGCGGGGAGATTTTGGGGAAATAACTATTCAACAGATGCCCCGATCGGTATACTGACTTAGAAATTTCTAGGGCCTCTAATCTGTCCAATTTATTTCCGTTGCCGCTAATATGTAAGAATTTGGCATCATCGATAGAAAAAGTATGATTCTCACGGTGACAATGATTAGCCATTTCAGAATAAATTAGAGGATTTGTTAAGGCAGATTGGTGTTCACGAAATCTCTTTTCAAAAGATCTTCCTGTCTTTCCTATATAGAAATTATCACAGTCAGCACATAAAAGTTTATACACACCACTGTTGCTAAGTATTCCATTTTGGCCTTTCCCATTAAATAAGAGTTTCCGGAGATTAAAATTAGTGTAAAAAGCTGGCTTTATGTGACTTGGAATATTTTTAGTTATTTCATTTGATATATTTTTTATAAATAGGACTTTGCTCCATTTATAGGTATGCTTTTAGGTATCTCCATTTATAGGTATGCTAATAGGTACACTATACTGTTTTGACGAGTAGTAAATAAATGAAAAAAAATTTTTTCAAGAACTTTTCCTTACAAAGGTCGACTGTTCAATTTTTGATATTTTATCAGTAGCGATAAGACACAAGGTCAAAAGGGCACTTCATATTATGCAGTCATGGTTTTTATGTTCCAGATAATTATAGGAGACAACGCATGCAAATATTGTTATTTCAACCTATAAGTCGAACCACTCGTCGTTAGGTAGATCAATCACATTTTAACCGTGTGTGTCCTCATATAGACGTGTTGCATCGTTCAGCTCCTTCAGGATAAATCTTTTAAATTTAGTGTAATACTTGAAATATAATAATTAAATTTTTTATATTATTTAATATACCACATTTTGTCATAATGTTTCATACTTCGGAAAGTCTAGGATGAACCATGCGACGTTTATCACAAAGGGATGGGATAAAATCGTTTTTTTTTTACAAATCGAACAAATGTTTTTCTCTAAACTGACGTTTGAATTCCTAATTTTCATTATACTGACTTTCAAATGTATTCTATGATTTGTATGTATCTTTAAATAGGCCAAGATTCACTATGAATTAATACAAATTACGAACATTCAATTAAAATCGATTTTTGAAAATCCAATTATCGAATACCCCATCTCTAGCCTATGCAGATTAACGTAGTGATTTTTGACAAACGTCACCAAATATTATTTGATTTTAACAAACTGCCACATTTTTGCTAATTTGTGACAAGATGTATTAATTTGTCATTATTGTTAGTTTCATGTAATGTAATTTACCTAAATAACTTGCTATTTATTAGAATCGAGGCTTATATTAAAGTTGATAAAATAATTAAAATTACTGAACATTGTTACAAGGTTGTATTGGTGCAAATTTGTGAGCTGTCATACAGTTCATCCTAGATTTTCCGAACTATAGTGACACATAAACGTCTTTATCAAATAAGTTTTAACATTTTGAATTCTTTTACATGTTTTTTTGCATTTGTTATGTTTGGTCCTTATACGAATGAGGGAAATCTTTAAAATGCAAAAAAGACTTGGAAAAATAAATGGAGTTTAATAAATAAATGGAGTTAAATTATAAATATAAACACGAATCGGACATTACTATCAACATTAATTAAGATGATAGCGTTCAAGTACTTTAGTACTATCTTTGATGTGTAGGAGAGAAATGTGCATGTTAAACAATATTGAAAGGAGCCAAATAAACACTATAGAAATGCGTGCATACATATAAATACATGTAGTTACAATGTATGATAGATTACGGAGTGAAATGATTAGAGATTAAAGTTATCGTAAAAACTATCAGCTACTTGTAATTTGTTTTATCAAACACTGTTTATTCCTCTTTTTATAACGGTATAACCCTACCGGTTTCAAGGTTTTCACCTCATCATCAGGGAAGCACAAACAAGATTGAATTATGTTTGAAATGGTACCAACACACATACTTCTAACGGTAAACATTCGGGCTGGGGAGTGTGTGTGTGAAGGGAGGGAGGAGACAACCTCGGCGAGATTATGAGATAAATTCATTATGAAAATAAGTTAGCGATAGATCGAGTGAGTAAGACGGATAAGGTCATGTTTTGTAGGCCATCTTGGTATTTGTATAAATAGACATCAAGATGATTGAGAAATTGATTATAGAAATTGAACGGTAACACAGCAGCAACGAAGAACACACTTCGAAGCGACCATTTTTGGTAACCATTAAGTTCATGTGGATCCCACTTATCAAGCTTTTTCACCTTTCAAATTTATATAACATGGACATAAATTGTAGCAGTATCAACAACCAACACTCAAATGCAATTTTTTGTACCATTTTCACGTGTTTTCTTTCAATAACGCTTTCAATTAGTCGTTTTCAACAGTAGCAGGACGTCCTCCACTTTCTTCATCTTTAAAAGTTACGTCTCAATTCCTAAGCTTTTCGAACAAAAGTCACAGTATGCGTTCAAAAGTAGTTCGTTCACCCCATGTTTTGTTAATATTTCTGATTCATAAAGCCCAAGTTTAAATTCATGCAAAAAATAACACGTTTTCGTTATTTTTTCAATATTCAATCCCACTTGTGAAGGATTCAAGCTATGCAAATTAAATACCTGGCCAAATTAATAATCAAAACAGATTCCTAACTGTTCAACAAAAATAAATGATCAAATATTTCCTATTAATTAACGTCCAAAATTATATAATATCAAAATTGGATGTTATTTTCCGAATACCCTTATATAGGATGTTTTCTTGGGTGTGATGTAATTTGTTTTTGAAATAAAACACACATTAATTATTAAAATGGCTGTATATTGGAATTCAATTGATAGGTTGTTTATTGACAATTATTGTTTAAAGATACAATCATGGCGCCATTTACGATAAAAGATATACGAGGGTAGTCCCAAAAGTATCCGACCTAACAAAGAAAACACAAAAAATTGGGATTTTTTTTTTTTCTCAACATTGTCTCCTTTCAGCTCGACACACTTTTACCAGCGATGTTCAATAGCTTCGATACCCTGTTTATAGTGAGAACCGTCGAGCGCCTCAAAACAGCCATCAACCGCAGATTCCAACTCTTCATTGTTGGCAAATCTTTTACCACCGAGCCAGTTTTTCAAGTTTGGAAAAAGAAAATAATCTGAGGGGGCTAAATCTGGCGAATAGGGTGCGTGAGGAAGCAATTCGAACTTTAACTCATTGATTTTGGCCACCGCGATAACGGATGTGTGAACTGGTGCATTATCTTGATGAAACACTTTCTTTTTCACCAAATGCGGCCGTTTTTTCTTGATTTCATCACTCAAACGCTGCAATAAGTTCGCATAATACTCGTCGTTGATTGTTGTTCCTTTTTGAAGATAATTAATGAAAATTATCCCACTGCGATGTTCGTCTTGGCAGCTCGTACGGCCTCGTTTAAACTCTGCCACCCAATATTTTACTATTGTAAACGAAGGAGCAGACTCTTCCATATTAATTCCCCTCCCCTCCCCCTATTGTAAACGAAGAGGAGAATCTAGCTCGGCTTTGATATTGGTTGGACTTAGACCTTTCAAATGAAAGTATTTTATCACATAACGATGACCAATTTTTTCCATGTTTACAAATTCACTGAGAGCGTTCACTATTGATGGCTGCCAAACAAATACTAAACAACGTAGCGTCTAAAAACTTGAAACTTAAGCTTTATAAGTTTAGTACTTTCTACCATAGTATTTTTTTAAAGCAACAACCGCCATCTATACGTCAGGTCGGGTACTTCTGGGACCACCCTTGTAGATCATATGTTGACCGTGACTGGCTAATGGCTTACGAGTATGTAGCTTAACTGATCATAAGATGGGTTTCTCATTAAGAACTATAGAACTTTAAAATAAAATAAAACCACAACTAATAAACCAAAAAATGGGTTTGAAGGTTTAATCTGAAATAATATTTTATGCCATTTATGATTTCAACAAGATATCATTCGAATAGCTTCCACGGCTTATTTTGCAGTGGCCAATTCGATCACGCCAATTTTCGATGACTCGGTGGAGCATTTCCGGCTGTATGGCGCCAATAATACGACAAATGTTGGCCTCAAATTCATCAAAAGTCATGGGTTTGTTGGTGTAAACCTGTGATTCAAAATACCTTTAAAGAAAATAATCCAGAGGCGTTAAATCACACGATCTTGGCAGCCAATTCACAATCCTATCACACCTAATAAAAAAACCTTTTATTCAATTGCGTATACTTTTTTACTGAAACAGTATAGCATATTGAAATTACTTTTACAACACCCAACAAAATAATCACTTGTGTATCAAACAATAATGTTATGAGGAATAAATAGTGTAATACAGTAAAAACTGTGTGTTTTGATGGAAGAAATTATTGAGCGATAGATGTTTGCTTAATAATCATCATTGTGTCGTGTAGCTCATGACTGAGCGTCGTGAATCCTACGATAACCTGTGAATACTCGGAGAACCGTCTAACGCTGCACTCCATGGCTCAAAAGGCAGCTGTTAAGGGTAGTCCAGTAGCGTATCTCCCTTAGTCAGTCCAACGTATTGGGATTATTCCTCTACTGCGTTGTATTTCCACACCTCCAGTAAACACAAACCTTTCCAAACTGTCTCCTTGGTCACTGAGGACTCGTCGAAGGCATATTATCGACAACCTGTCGGTGATTCTGAGTTCTTCGAGAATGTATGCGTTAGTTCGTCTTGTTGTCCATTGAATTCGTCATATCCTTTTATAGTAGCACATTTCAAATGCATCTATTCTACAACTAAAGTCTCCGAGCCATACATTAATAATGCGAAGACGAGAAACTTAACAAGGGGTATTGTCGTAGTGATGGTGAACGTTCTGCTCCTTCATCTCTTTTCCAGTTTTGACATTACATGTTTTGCCACTCCAGCTATTTTTTTTCAACTCAGACTCGCATAGGTGTTTCATTGTTGGTAACTTTTTATAGACTATGATTTATTTTACTTGGTGGCAATTTGTTAATACAATCTTTTATCATAAGCTTTGTTTTTACCTATTGATTTCCAGCCCCAGAAGTTTGCTCTATTGTTTTACGTTTTAAAAGAGCATGCCCATTTCTTCTTCGAATGTCCCCATAAACGTCTTGTTATTTGCATACCTCAGATTTGAGAGCTTTCTTACACCAATTGTAGTTTCGCCGTCCCAGTATTCAAGCACTCTTTTCATAATATATTCTCCATATCGGTTGAAGAAATCGGGAGAGAGGATTCACCCTTGCCATACATCCTTTTGTACTTTAAACTATTTGGACTAGTTATTGTTGACTTTGACTGTTGCAGAACTATGTTGGTACAGTGACTTAACAAGGTTCACAAGGTATGTCATTAATAATAATTTTATTAAATCTCGATGGAAATATAGGGTGTCCCATTTAAAATATATGGAATTTGGCGCCATTTACGAACTGCATGGTTTTCTAAGTTCTCATACTCTAGGCAACTTGAAACAGCAGAAATGCGAATGCTTAGGTGGTTGGCAGGAGTGTCACTGAAAGATAAAACTAAGAGCTCACGCATTCGTGGTAGCCAGGGAGTCACTGATATAAATAGTAAGCGGGAAGAGCGACAGCTGAGATGGTACGGCCACATAAGACGGAGACCACCAGACCATACTGTAAATCAGGCAATATCTGTAGATCTTCCTCGACAGCCGTGCAGAGGAAGACCGAAGAACTCCTGGATGACTCAATGCTTCAAAATTCTGCAGAGAAACGGCCTAGATGAAAGCGACACCCAGAACCGAAGAACATACAGCCTGAAAACGAGAAGAGCCGACCTCAACAGCCTACCTAGGCAATGAGTTGGGGCAGTGCCAGGGAGAAGAAAAATATGGTTTTCTTAGTTGATGTTGCCAAATTTCGAGAAAATTCCACCACTGTATATTAAACACACGTCTTAGTATGATTAGTGAGATTTGAAACTATTTGTAGTGTAATTAAATTGGAGGAGTTCAAGGATCAAATGAAGACGAATAGTATGAAAAATTCAAGATGTAATGGGATTACGTCACAAGCCCTGCAGGTCCCAGGGTGTCGGACTGACTACGTGATCTATTTGAATATTTCATAGGGACGAAGGAACGAATTATTCATGAGGTCCCCTGGATGAGCCGGACGGAGGGATTTGCGTAGGGAAGAGTTGAGCATCACGAAATAATAAAGGATTGTCAAAGATGTGACCAAGATATGTGTAGAGTTAGTAGTATTTGAAACTTATTTTTTTTAATACCTCTATTTCTTTGTTGGTAAGGTATTTTTCTTCTGCGCGGGTGTTTGGTGATCAATTCTTAATGATACTACAAAAATGACTCAGTCTGTTTCAATTTCGAAGAGTAGATTATGTTACTACTAATAAACTACGAATTACGAGCATGTACATGTGATTCTTAACTCCAAGGGTTAGTGAAGGTATTCAATCAGATAATACCTTCCCTAATCCTTCCTTCCCTGTGATGTGTAACTAGTACACATTTCTTCTAAAAACTTTAATATCTCTATAAATATAATAAATACTGGGTTCAGATTTTGGGTATTCCTCCGTTATACATTTACGCATTGAATGAAAAAAATAATATTAATAATTATTAACACTTATCGGCCGAATCAGAGATATTTTGTGAAAATCTGGAATAAATTCACCAATACAATCAAACGTGTGCCAGTGTGTGACGTAGGTATATTCATTCTAAAAAAACGCTTAGGTGAGGAAGCGACGCTATTCACGTCTCACTCTACTTCGGTATATGGGAACGCAAGAAATAGAATCTCAGTTCGCTTGCTTCTCTCGCTTCAGTAGCTCTCGGGCATCCATTTGAGGTGGTCACATCGCCCGTTTTGTGAACGTCGGCCGATATTTTTTTCATGTTTTCAGCAATTAAATTTAAATTTTTATCACTTTTGACTTCAAATTTTATTAATTTAAGTGATTGGCTATGAATATTTTTACGATTCCGATTTTAAATCGCTTATTTTTACATGCGTATTGAATACACAACACCGGAACGCGCGGATTTTTTTTAGCACAGGAATGGAAATGTTAAAGAAGACTCGAATTTGAATCTTAAGACAATAAATGACCTTCGTGCCCTAGTTGGCAGGACATATTTCTTTCAGCCCTTGAGTTGCGGGTTCGATTTCAGTTTGAACCCAATTTTTTTTTTCAAGGATTCCAGGTTAGTTTTTATTTCTGGATCCTTAGACATCTTTAACAATCTTTTAATGTGCGGTATATTGTGGGATGAACGTTTTGGTCTGTCTAGAGTGATGAAGTGTGAGCAGTTTGATTTCGCGTAATTTATACATATGTAATAGAGTGTCACCGTTTGTTAGGTTGATGAGAATGTGCAACGGAGTTTTATGATATAAAAATTCGGAAATAAGTATTGATTTATTTTTTCATGCTACATGTCCTCAATGAGATACAGGCAAAAGTCTAGTTTATTGGGGACACGTCAAATGAAAGGCGACAAACCCAGATCCATTAAAATTGTGTGTACAAATTTGTTACCTTTTACCTTTTGTTTTTTTGCATATTTTGTATATTTCTTGTCACGTGTATCATTAGTAAGGATATCAGAGGAGAGAAATATGTGAAAGAAAAATTGATTAAAAATTGGTTCAGGCATTGAATTTCCTTACTCATGACAGTGATTCCTCAAAAAACGTGGTTGGGAGAAAATATTTTCTAAGCACTGTATAACGAACCTAAAAGGTCATTTATGGAGCATATTACTTGAGTAAAATTGTCACTAGTGTTTCGTTTGTATGAGTGATTATGTATTTGCATTCATTCGTATGGTAACCTTTCAACATATGTGACTTGGTGATTTTCATAACACGCATGGCAACTAATCAAATGTTCACCATCCCAAAAGTTTAAACATCTTTTGGTTAAAGGCAATACGCCTATTTAGCTCCCATGACATACAATATGATGCCGACTTTAACAAAGATGAGGTGAGATAAGAGTTTTCTTTATTTATTTATTTTTTAATAAATAAATAAATAAAGAAAACTCTTACCAATATTTCATCAGACCAATATTTTTGCAGACCAAGTCAAGACGGTAGAACTGAAAAAATACTGTACTTCAGAGCTCAAAACTGTCTACACTAAAAATATCAACATGAAGTTTACCACCGATTAGTCCATGTTTTAACAACTTCGTTTAATAGTTTAAAATATGAATTAAAGAACTTGGGTTCCAGTGGGAACCGAGTCTGTAACTTCCAGGTCTTAAGTCGTGTGTCTTATACATACTAGGCCATGGAAGTTTTTGCAATCCCAACGACTTATGAACGAAAAAAATATAAAATTAATTAAATCCTCCTATTTTCGCTTTGATATCTCCCATAGAATCGCAATGAGCTGACCTTATCACAATTAGATTGGCTTTAATGAAATTTGATGGCAGGATCATATATACATTTTTGATATTCGCAAATTTGACGGGATTCCATCAACATTAAGTGACAAGTTATTCAGTCTGGAGCTTGGTGGAGAAAAAATCAAGAATCGAAAGATTTCAACATAAAATATATCATACAATTAAAAAAAAAACTGAAATTTAACAATATTTTTTCCATTTGCATAATACAGGCATCTTATCAACAAGATAACCTACGTGGCCTTGTTATAAAGATGCACGTTCAAATTCCGCTGGAACCTAAATATTTAATAAAAATGGTTCCAGTCAGATTTTCACTTCAGGCCTATTTAACATTTTTCTGGCTGGTTGGAAGATGTTGCCACATGGCAATAAACCAGCCAGTTTGTACTGTGTACAATGAAAACTTAGTACAATAGAATACAATACACCTCTAGAATCAGTCACAAACTAACGATTCGCTCCGTCAATGACATGTTTTAAAAAGTGACAGAAAAAAACATTTAATTTCAAGTCAGTAATACAAGTTTTATTCCTGATTTTCCTTTCCTCTATCCTAACCTTTTTCCTTTGATTGACGATATTTCTAATTTATATTTTGACAAATTTTAATTGAATTTTGGGACACAGTTAAGAGTTGGACTGGGAGACAACGATGTCTTCAATCCCATTAATCGAGTTTATGGGTTGAGAATCTCTGAAATATTCATTATAACACTTGAAAACACAAGACATAGAGGGTGTATGAGAATTGTTACTAAAAACTCTTTTACTTGAATGAGATCTTTTTTTAATATTTAGTTTCAGGTACCATCTGGAATTAAGTCTAAAACCGATGGAAGTCAAACTCCTTACCAATTAGCAACATACGTTTTCATAAATTTTATTAAAATCAAGTTTTAATAACTTGTAATGTTACATTTAATAGCTGCAGAGAATTTTACACGGAAAAGTGCAAATTATTTTGAAAAAGGTCTTTCAAATTGAGTGTTTTTTTTATTCTTTGATAAAACACAGACGACGTCGCAAACTTGCCCGGGTCTAGTGACATTTGAGAAGTGTAATGTATAGTATGACATTTATAAAAATGGAGTCGTATACAAAACAACAACGCGTTCAAATTGTTGAATTATTTTATGTATTGTAATCTACGGAAACGGTGATGTTGATTGGCCACCAAGATCATGTGATCTGATACCGTTGAACTAATTTCTCTGGAGTTACGTGAAAATCCAGGTCTATAAGAATGACCCCCGATCAATTCCTGAGCTGAAGGACGAAATTATTCGCGTTATTGGTGAGTTAGAACCGCAGTTATGTCAAAATGTCATCGAAAATTTTGACAAAAGAGTGGACATCTGTGGAGCTGCAAAGGTGGTCATTTGGCGGATATTGTTTTTTGTGTTTAAATGTCATACATTATACTTCTTCCTCTTCTTCATCTTATTTTGGGCCTTTTGGCCTGTTATGGTCCTGCATTATTGTTTTCCTCTTGCGACGTCGACTGCCAGCTGTCTTTCCATCTTTTGGGAGGTCGTCCTGGAGGTCTGCTTGCTTGGGGGATACTGTCCCTGGCCATTCTTACGGCTCTTGGTTCCACCATTCTAGATACGTGTTCGTTCCAGAACCTTCTTCTCTGTCGTCCCCATCTGACAATATCTTCAACTTCGCACGTCCTTCGGATTTCTGTGTTACGTACTCTATCACGAAGGGTTTTGCCAGCGATACTCCTGAGTACCTTCATTTCGCTGGTTCGAAGGAGTTTTTTGGTTCTGACAGTGTCGACATTATACTTCAATGACCAATAAAAAAAATTGTGAAATCAAAGCAAATTGTGTATTTTATTCAAAAATTAAAAAATAAATGAAAAAAAAACCCGCTCAATTTAAAAGAAAGTGTTTTAGAAAAATTAAAACGCTTACCGATAATAGGGATAGATTTTTTATGGATTCTTGTTTTGTATACTCACCTGAAATTAAAAAAGGAAAAATTTTATACATTTATTAATTTAATAAATGAAAAAATAAATAAAAACAATGCATATAGTAATTTGATGGTGCCTTCGTGCTAATATTTCGCGTCATTTGGTTCCCTTCATTATTTCATTTAATACGTTTACGTCGCAGCAAGTAAGTCATAAATAGAATGTCCCAAAAAATACATACACAGTTTGTCTCCGTGCAGTTTACTTGCACTTGCTATAAGAATTTGTCATATAACATTTGTAAGGAGTTTACAAATAAGGACTTTTATTATCAGCAAGAAGGTGCACCTCCCTTCTACCCTCCTGATGTAAATTGTTGAAAATTTGCCGAACAGATAGTTGGTACATAAAGGTAGAATTTAATGCCTCCGGCGCTCCACATACCTTACGCAAATTGATTTTTTTTAGAAACTCATCAAAAGTAAAATGTTACAAAACCGGCAACAGTTAATACATCGAGAGTAACCATTAAAAGAGAATGTGCCAAAATACCAAAACAAATTAGTCGTGATGCTTGTTATTCAATTGTATAAGCAATACATGGACCAAAGCAGCAATGAATTTGAGTATTTGCGAAAGTCAAAAAAAAACTTTTTTTGTCTTCTTTAATTTGGAGATATTCTTAGATATAGTATGTGTGTACCTTTATAAACACCATACAGTGCATATATTTTATTGGGACAAACTGAACAATTAATTTTATTTTTGGAAATTAAAAACGTGATTGTATTGTAGCACACTCGTTGTATAAAGTTATTAACGTATTGTCGTGTAGCAATCGCTTCCAACCATCCAGAAAGTTGTTAAAGTCATTATGGGAATACTAGACGGGAATCTCTTTTTCAAAAAAATCTGAGTTCCAAAGGGAATTGAACCTACGAACACTGGGTCGGGAGACAAACATCTTATCAACTAGGCCACGGAAGTCATTGTAACATACATCACACCTTTTCAGCAACACTTTGACAATAAATTATAATTATACTTTAAAATATAGACTAACACATTAAGAGTTATTAATTACATTGTAAGTTGTTTTATCAAACACGGTTTATTCCTCTTTTTTGTAACGGTATAATCCTACCGGTTTCAAAGCTTTCTCTTCATCATCAGGGGAGCACAAACAAGACTGAATTCTTTTCGAACTGGTACCGAGATATACGCTTCTTATGGTAAACATTTGGGTTAAGGACTGGGGGTGGAGGAAGAGATGAAACAATATCGGCGAGCAGCGGAGAGATTCTTGGGATATATGTGTTTGCCAGATGTTCACCTCGATGCACTGACTTTTAAATTTCTAGGGCCTATAATATGTCCAATTTATTTCCGTTACTACTGATATGTAAGATTTGGCATCATCGATAGAAAATGTATGGTTTTCACGATGATAATTAGCCATTTCAGAATAAATAAGAGGATTTGTTATTCAGTGTTGTTTGTGCTCCTTGATGATGAGATGAAAGGCTTGAAACTGGTAGGGTTATACCATTATAAAAAAGTGGAATAAACAGTGTTTGATAAAACAAATTACAATGTCTTTTAAACCTCCATAATGTTAATGCCTTAACTTTAAATAATGTAATAATAAATAATTAATTATTTCAGTGTTTACCTTGAGTCACAAATAATTTTCGTTATTGGGAAAAATGGTAATAAGTCATTAGTAATCCCAATAACTCATCACAATTAACAACTTTTTACCTTGTTTGTAGTAAATAAGTATTCTTCACCCTTATTATGACAGTGACAGCTGTCATATCATATTAAAATATTAAATAATCAGTTAGTGAAATGGAGGGATTGATACGTTATGTTGTGGGAGT
This sequence comes from Odontocerum albicorne, assembly GCA_949825065.1. Taxonomy (NCBI): domain Eukaryota; kingdom Metazoa; phylum Arthropoda; class Insecta; order Trichoptera; family Odontoceridae; genus Odontocerum; species Odontocerum albicorne. The sequence continues at coordinate 11,900,567 of OX463866.1, read as the reverse complement.
TAAAGCAGATGAAAATACTACGGAAACATCTGAAAAAAAAATGCAGTGGGTATGGTGAATATATATGTTTATCAAAAAGCTATTTATTTATATAACACTTGTATTGCAAATACAATCTAGCGGGCTTATTGCCAGGAGGCAATCTGTTCCAGCCAACTCGACAAAAGTAAATGAAGCAAGTTACATGGTCGCATAAATAATTCAAATGATTATCCATCCCCACGACACATACGTGAGCATATGCCCACAAAGACGGACAATCACTCGAATATTTCTTTTCATGTAAAGTGAGATATCATCAATTAAAGGAAAACGAAGAGATGGTGTAGAGGGAAGGAAAAGAAAAACAAATCAGGAATGAAACACGTTACTATATTGTACTGACTTCCTGATACTATACCTGATAAATAACAACAAAGCTACCTGATAAATGATAACAATTTATTGCAAATAATTGTGAATATATAATTGATTAAGATATCATTGCTGTTGTTTTATTGAAAATTAAAATTAATAAATTAAATCAGAATTTTTAATACCCAATCCAATATCTAGGTTCCAAAACATACCCTTAATTATAGTGTAGAAATGGTTCTCATCCTGTCATTCTGTAAAATTTCAAGTTACCCCAATTGAGGTTGACCTCAAAAGACCCCAAAAAGAACATTTTAACAATTATTTAGATGTGGTATTTTAAGTATATCAAATACCAAGAAATGTGGTGCAATGATAGGCTTTTAATTAAAATTTTGCCTGTGGGTTTTTACATTCATAAAAAGATTTCTTATTTATTTGTTGACAAGATAATTTATTGTGACGATTAAAAACATAGTTTATTACTGGACGAGCATGATTCATGTAGAAATCTCTTCAAATCAACCACACAAGTGATACACAGATTCATGCTAATTGTAGGGTGAAAGGATAAAATGTTATTTCCTTCAACACGAACGTAGAGAAAAGAAGATAAATGCTGAAGCATACTTATTATAAAACAAGAAAAAAAATGTTTTTGTTGTTTTATAATACAACGTATTATAAAACATCAAAAAAGAAACAAGTAAAACAAAATAAAAAAATACAGTACAATTTGAATTTTTCTCAACAAACAAAAGAAACAAGTAAAACAAAATATAAAAAAAAAAACAGCACAATTAAATTTTTTCTCAACTCAGTAAAAAAAATGGTGTAATTATTGTTAACTAATCGGATTAAAATTCCACTACATTTATTTCTAATTCCACTCAGCATAGCTACCTTTTTTGACATGTGTTATGCACGAAGACATAAGGTTTTTTTTTCTTTCAGAAGGACACAAAACTTCCCCAATTTATCAGAACAATTTTTTATGTGGAAAGTTTAATGAGAATTTCAACTTGTTACAAATGGAGCCACTTTTACAATAAAACATTTTTGTGCTCATAAAATAATATTTTCAAATATTTTAGTTTTAAGCCTTTCATCGTATAAATTCGCCGACAAACTTTTCAAACGTATTTAATCATTTACTACCCTTCAACAGATTTGAATTGGCACTGCACACATTTAATCAAATACTACCCTTCAACAGATTTGAATTGGCACTGCACACATTTAATCATATATTACCCTTCAACAGATTTGAATTGGCACTGCACACATTTAATCATATACTACCCTTCAACAGATTTGAATTGGCACTGCACACATTTGCTAAATCGTGACCGGGAGACTAAGTTGTTTTTTTATATATTTTTGATAATGTCAATAATATATTTTAGCACATATATAATATACTAAACAGAAAAAGAGAGAATAATAAACATAATAAAAATTATTAAAGAAAATAGCATGAAAAAAATGACACGTACTGGATTCGAACCAGCAACCTCTAATCTCTAGATAGCAGCTTTACAAATAAAGCTAACCTAACCAGAACCCTCCCTATCCGACCTTCTTAACCTTTACCTTCCTGTGCTAAAAAAATCCGCACGTTCCAGTGCTGTGTATTCAATACACATAAATGCACATGCAAAAATGAGCGATTTAAAATCGGAAAAATAAGGAAATTCATAGCTACTATAATCGCTTAAATTAATTAAATTTGAAGTCAAAAGTGATACTAAGTGAAATTTTATTGCTGAAAACATGAAAAAACATCGGCCGACGTTCACAAAACGGGCGAAGAGGCCACCTCAAATGGATGCCCGAGAGCTACTGAAGCGAGCGAACTGATATTCTATTTCTTGCGTTCCCATAAACCGAAGTAGAGGGAAAATGATAAGTGAATAGCATCGGTTTTTCACACATATTGTTTTTTTAGAATGAACATACCTACGTCACACACTGGCACACGTTTGATTGTATTGGTGAATTTATTCCCGACTTTCACAAAATATATCTGATGTGGCCGATAATTGCTAATTATTATTAATATTATTTTTTCATTCAATGCGTAAATGTAATTACGGAGGAATACCTAAAATGTGAACCCAGTATTTATTCTATTTAAAGAGATATTAAAGTTTTTATAAGCAATGTGTACTAGTTATATATCACAGGGAAGGCAGGGTTAATAATAACCCTTAACCACTCGCCCCCCCACTTATTACCTCTAATAATTATATTTTATTTATCGCGCATTCAGGTTTACCACTACTGGACTGATCTTAAAAATTGCAATAGCCTGAATGTCGAATCATCACACAGTTACTCGTCTCTGAACTTGATTGAGTACGTTTAGTTCGATCCCACCCCCCCCCACTTACGTTATTATGGGGGAGAAAATAAGCCATCATCCAGCGCAATCTACGCAAGAAGATCGAAATCTTATTAATTTTTTTATGAGTGCAAAGTCACGTAGTGACAAAGAAGTAACTGCCCATAAGGACTCCTCCGGTGGCGACTAACCTGAGTGTGCAAGAATAGGAGTGACGATGGAATTAAGGTCTGAATTTGTGGAATAAGGAGAATGACTTGTAGCGCAGTCAACACAGGCTTCAATGCGGAAAGCCATCGGTTCGAACCCCGCGCTATGTTACTCCTGTCAAATGATACAGGCATTTTTTCATAGTATTTAGGTGTATAAGGTTACCTATCTATTTTCAAAATAAAAAAAACATGTCGGTGTGTTCAGAACGTCTCACATCGGTGTGCCATCAAATCCAATAAAGCGTTGTGGCCGGTGAGTTTGCTAGTATGCAGCGGCTCACTCATTTGAAAAAAAAATTCCATGAAAAAAATTTGTTTTCAAACTGAATTGACGTTGAAATTGTGAGGAAATCTTTGACTATGAGGCTTAGCAACGACGACGAATAACACAATGCTTAAGTAATATGGCGTGATGCTGGGAATTTGTTTAAGTAAGTGAGTCGTTGCACACTAGCAAACTCACCGGCCACAACGGTGTACTGGGTCCAGTAGCACACCGAAAGGAGACGATCGGAACACATCGGCATGTTTCTTTTCTTTTTTGAAAGAATAGCTTTGATCGAAGTCATAGCTATCCTTAAACAACTGTTTACTAGGTGGAAAAAATGTCTGTGTCATTCGACAGGGGTAGCACAGGGCGGAGGCTCGAACTGGCGACCTTCCGCATGGAAGTTCAATGCATTATCGCTCGGCCATACACCTCGATGATAAAAATACCTTTTTAAGGGTTGCCTTCTGCGAAATAAATTCATTTTATTAAAAAAAACCTTTTTCCATGTATCCCAATATCTGTTATTAATGTTTCGAATTTCGATACTTTACAGCCGGAGCAATGTTTGATGAAATTTTCGGCGGAGAGTTTTGAAATACGCAGTTGAATTTCACCGTTCAATTATTGCGAACAGAGAATTATATTATCTGTATATTTCGCGAGGAATGCTGAAACGAAATAGTTACAAATAAAAATTTCGTTCGACTTTGTTGTATTATTAATAAAGTTCTCCTTTTAATAAAAGTATGAATGATTGATTTTCAACCAAACTCGTATATACGAGTGTAGAAAATGGTTCAATATTAATGAAACGCCTTTTGTTTTCTTTTAATTTCAAAATATTTTTGAAAGGAATGTCTTTTTCTATTTGTATTTATTCACAAGCAAACATATTAACAATTACTTTAATTATCGGCGTAGACAGAGAAGACAACCAGACTTTTCCATCACGACACACACCTTTCGCCTTTTCTACATCCATACACCTTCTCATACTATCACGATTGATTATATTGTATTTATTCAATGTATTCCTAGTGGAAAACCTCGACCCAGAAACCGAAGTCAAGTGCAGAATTGAAACATCTCGTGCGGCTTTTAATAAAATGAGAAAAGTATTCTGCAATGATAATCTAAACTGGAAACTTCGACAACGGTTAGTCAAATGCTACGTTTGGTCAGTGTTATTATATGGAGTGAAATCAAGAACCCTCAAAGTTGGTTGTGTGAACCGACTGGAAGCATTCGAAATGTGGATGCACTGGAGAATGTTACGGATACCCTGGACGGATATGGTCAGCAACACAAGGGTTCGCCAAAGTGGATAGAGAGTTGCTGACTAATATTAAAATCCGATAAGTGTCCTATTTGGGTCATGACTTGTGGCGGTCGCCACTCGAATACTGTGGGTATTCATACATACGGTCAATGACCGATGAGATGACCTTCGGATTCCTCGATAAATCTAAATAAACAAGCCCCAAGTTCACACGCCGGCCATTCAAGTCCGAAGTTCAACCGCCGGCCATTCAACCCATAGCCGACCGCATTCCATACTAGAGAGAAAACGCACCACGCTTGTCTCGCTAGTTCCGTATTTGAATGATACCTACATACAACAATTAATCGTTTTGCATTCACAGAAACGAGACGTAGGCATATCGCAAGCGCATTCCCGCACACATTCTAAAAAGATATAAATACCTACGTTACTAATAAAATTCCACTCTCTTTCCGCATTGCGATCTAACGTGTTTTATTATTTATCAACAAATCATCATCATCTTTTCCAATAAAAACTAATCTGCTAAATACTTAAGGAAGAAAAATACAAATTACTGATCATCAAAGGCAAAATAGAGGGTCGAAGAGGTGTAAGCAGGAGGCAAATCTCCTGGCTCCGCAATATACGTACTGGTATAAGGAGCGTTGGGGATCTTTTTCGGGCTGCTGGGGACAAATATGCTAACTCTCAGGTGATATTCAACGCTGGAGGGACGTAACATGGTACTAGGAAGAAGAAGATCCAATTTACGACACAACAGTGAGAGAAAAGATTGATTTGAAACTTTGTCTCTTCGTATTCAAATAATGGGATGTCACCATAATATCTTTCAAATTTGTGTCTGAGAGATGTTTCTTCGGAGAGGAGTAGAACTTTGACATCGATTTCGTCTTCATCGAATAAACTGATTGTTCAAAATCTGTTTTTGCCGTTGCTGGTTCTACACATATGATGTAGAACGGTCTACTTGCGTGTATTGAATGTATGGGTGACGTACATATGTGTCTAGAAAAGAATTGAAAACAGTCTTTTTGGAGGGTTTTTATCAAGATTTATAATTCTATATGAATACTACACACATATATTACACTTAACCTTAACCGAGATGTGTTACTATCACAAATTAGAAGATCTACAAAGGTTCCTTTGCAGTCCGTTTTATCTTCGAAAATTTTCAGTAATGTTTTAGCAAACATTTTTTTTAAAACAACGGTATCAGCTACCACTTTTTATGTGTCTTCATAATTATTTTGTGAAAGTAGTTTGGGAAAAGAGCTCCCTAAAGTATAGAGTCTACTCTCTAGAAAGTGCTATAAACTTTTAATCGTACTTGTATTGATCCTCGCAACACGTATTTCTAACGTTTATCTCGACAGATACTGTAGAAATGCGTGCATTGAGAAGCCTATATGGGGGTAATAATATATGAAAAAATACGAAATGAAGTGATAAGGGATGAATGTAAACTTAAGGCTGTTGTGTTGAGTAAGTTGAAATAATATATCTAATATGGTGTTGACACGTAGAATAGATGAATGATGAAAAACTGACAAAACAGACATAAAGTTCTAAAATAAGTAGATAATGTGTCAGTAGAAGATTAATGAAAGCTTAGTTGGATAAATTAATGGTATTTTGAATGAAAGAAACGTAGAAAGTCCTTTAAAATAGTGGTTAGAAAAAGTGTATGGAATTAGAAGAGGCGAATGATGTGTATTAAGATCTCAAAGCAAGCACTCAAGAACTCTGTTCTGGCAAGGAAACCTACCACACTTAATTAACTGATCATTTTGTAGTTATTGCACTTTATTTTAGAGCTTATTCTCTTATACAATTACAATTACAATGGCAGCTTTTATCCAGTTACGTGGAGTGTATCCAGTGATTTAACGTTTATTTAGAATACACGCTATCATTCAATTATTCCATACTCATCCCTTATTCATAGTTGCCTGGTTGAGTGGCAGGACGTGGTTAAATACCTCGACCTGCACCTTGACCGGTGACTGACGTGGAAAACCCATTTGAATACCATCAGACAGAAGGGTCACAAGGGCATGGGGGCTATCAGTTCGATATTTCATCGACGCAGCTTCCTTTCACCCAAAAATAAGCTCCTCCTCTATAAAACTCTTATTTGTCCTATCTTGACCTATGCTGCACCCGTTTGGGGTAGTGTGAGCAACACGGACCACCTGAAACTCTAGAGAGTGCAGAACAAGGCATTCAAGATATCTTTTAACACCCATCCCAGAACAAACCTTACCCGACTTCACGCCGAACAGCGAGAAGAAACCCTACAACACCACATCCTCGCTTGGATCGTGAAGTTCTATAAAAGCCAACAAAATCACAACAATCCCTACGTCGCTGCCCTGGGGGCTTACGAGAGTAAATCCGACCTACCCTTCCGTTATAAGCACAAGCTCCCGAAGCATTATTTGTTGTCTGACTAGTCTACCTACAGTATTAGCTGGAAAGACCAAGGTCTGAGTGAATGTGATGGAATACAAGTAGCCCGAACGAATGGACTTGTTTTTGCTAAATAATTAGTGTAAGAATTGTTATGTAGTTATAATTAGTATGTAGGTGTTAATTATTTCTAAGATCTCATATATTAAGATTGAATAAGTTAAATAAATTGATATGTAGGAAAATAAGATTAAGTAAGTTCATAAATTATAGCATATAATTAAGATTAGTTAAGTAACACATTTGTATATAGGTATAGCCTTGACAAATGTTTGTACAATAATTTACTTTGTTTAATAAATAAAAAAAATTATTCCATACCCTTAACAGCTGCTATAACATTTTGTCTCTCTTTCGCAAGATTTCTTAGATATGAAACCGTTTAGAAATAAGGGAAACGAGGGAAAACCAGGATAAATATTTGTGTTATCAAACAAACAAAATTAAATTTTTACAACATTTTTCACCTTTAATCTTGAAAATACGCTGTTTTCTTTTTTTTCAGCCTTTAACGAGCCTTTAACATGAAATAAAAAAACATAGTCAACTTTTCGAATTAATTCGAACTGGATGATCCGATTAAAAGGCCAATTTAATTATTGTCCAATTATCCAATGGCTTTGATGGCACGGTAACTGGATGTTTATTAAAGACATTGTGGATATTCAACGTTAACAATTATGGACCTTTGATAGTCTTAACGGAAATAATTTTGTTTTCTTAACATCAATTCGACCTAATTAAATTTAAAATACAATTTTAAGGGAGGGTGCCCGAAATGATTTATGGGGATATCTTTTTCTGCAAAAGCAATTTTGTGCGAAATATAAAATGGATGAATCGAATTTAAAAGTTGAAAATTTGTTTTTTTTACCTTTTAGTTTAAGGTAAATTTATAAGGGTATTTAGTGGCAACACCTTTTTTAGGGATGTAACAATATATTTGATTGTACAGAAAATAATTTCGTATTTAAAGGTCAAATTATTATTATTATTATTATTATTACACATGACAAGAAATATACACAATTTGAGAAAAAAACAACAGGTAATTTGATTTGGACATAAAATTTTAATGGATCTGGGTTTGTTGCCTTTCATTTGTCGTTCATTCAACAGGTTGAGGTATTAAGATAAGGAGAATATATCAAGTGTTGGGTGCAACTTTGCGTTTGAAAGATATTCAAACGCAAAGTTGCACCCAACACTTAGTGTAGATTTTGCCCTGGGGGCTTACGAGAGTAAATCCGACCTACCCTTCCATTATAAGCACAAGGTCCCGAAATTCCATTATAAGCACCATTATAAGCACAAGGTTGCTTGACTAGTCCACCTACAGTTTTAGCTGGGACGACCAAGGTCTGAGTGAATGTGATGGAATACAAGTAGCCTGAACGAGTGTACTTGTTTTTGCTAAATAATTAGTGTAAGAATTGTTATCTAGTTTTAATTAGTATGTAGGTGTTAATTATTTCTAAGATCTCATATATTAAGATTGAATAAAAAAAATAAAATGATATGTGGGAAAATAAGATTAAGTAAGTGCATAAATTATAACATATAATTAATATTAGTTAAGTAATAAATTTGTATATAGGTATAGCCTTGACAAATGTTTGTGTAATAATTAACTTTTTTAATAAAAAAAACAAAAAAAACTTAGTGTAGATGGTTCTCGTGATTGCCTCTAACGCCTTTTTTCCGTCCATCTCTGTGCTCTGTGGTTCAAAGGGCAGTTGATGAGGAAAGTCCTGTTGCGTCTCTCACTTAGTCAGACTAACGTATTGGAACTCTTTCTCTTGTGCGTCATCCTTACATGCTTCCAGTAACAAAAAACTGACTTCATGGCCACGAGCTACTTGCCCAATGAATCGGAGGAATCGTCGAAAGCATATTGTCGACAATCTGTCGGTGATTCTCAGTTCTTCGAGAATGGAGACGTTAATTCGTCTTTCTGTTAATGGAATTGGTAACACAATTCTCCAGCACCACATTTCAAAAGAATCTATTGTACGTATCTCGCTTGCTCTCGAAGAATAGCAGGAAGCCAACCGGAATCTTATTGAGTATTGAGCGGCAACCATCCACGTATTTTACAGTCTTTGTACCGGTGCTGTACAGAGTCCATGCGCCGCGCGCCGTACACGACTATTGTGAAGTCGATTCGATTCTTAGTACTTCGAGATAGATGCGTTAGTTTGCCTTGCTGTTAATAGAATTGGTAACATTCTTCTCCAGCACCACATATCAAAAGCATCTATTCTACGTCTTTCGCTTGCTCTCAGAGTCCAAGTCTCTGTGTCAGACACGAATATTGCGAAGTCGATTCGATTCTCAGTACTTCAAGATAGATGGGTTAGTTTGCCTTGCTGTTAATGTAATTGGTAACATTCTTCTCCAGCACCACATTTCAAAAGCATCTATTCAACGTCTTTCGCTTGTTCTTAGAGTCCAAGTCTTTGCGTCAGACTATTGCGAAGTCGATTCGATTCTCAGTACTTCGAGAATAGAGGCGTCAGTTTGCCTCGCCTTGCAGAACGCAGGTTATATTCGATCAAAGCCTTCATTCAATCGTCATAAGAGGTATCCAGTTTTCCCGAACGAACACCATCTTTAAGCGTCCTATCACCATTATAGATTTTTTTAACAACATTTGATACACATGGTCGCTCGTTGCATCGTCGCCATACACTTTACGAGTACGAGTTTTTTTTAATAATATTTTGTTATGTAAAAATTTTCCATTGCAGTAGTAAAAATAATAATATCGAAGTTTAGAAAACTGCTTCTTCCCAAGGGCCCTCTAACTTGAAATTCAAATTCACTATTATTGACATTAAAAATATTAAAAAAAAATCCACATCTCTGTGAATGGCTTAAGGATAAATATTTGTAAATAAACTCCTTAATAAATAAACTCCTTATAAATAAACTACAAATAAATAAATAAATAAACTTAATAAATAATATAAAATTAAATAATAATAAAAAAATAATAAAATAAACTTAATAAATAAACTCCTTGATAAATAAACGCCTTAAAAAAATTTGAAGATTTATTTATATGAGTCACTTCACAGGAAAGCATTAATAGATGGTCACTGCTTTATTTGTGTGTAATTAAATTTTTTTCTTGTTATTTGATGTTTTTGGTTTTGTCGTTACTGGACCATGTAGTCGTAGATACCCTCGTTATTACAACGTAAATTCAGTTGGAGAGAAAAGCTGTGTTGTGGAGTTTGATTGGTTAAGTTAGTATGCCGTTGCACATCAGCAAACTCATCGGCCTAACCACATCCGATCTTCTCACATGGAACACCGAAGTGGGAAGATCGGATCACACCAGCAGATTATTTTTTCTTTTTTTTGAAAGAATAGATATGGCCTAAGTCATAGGTATCCTTATTCTCCGGAATATTAGACGGAAAAATGCCTATGTTCGAACCGTCGACTTTCCGTACGGAAGTTCTTAACCACGCAACCATGCACCTAAATGTATTTGGATTTAATCTATCAAATGTAAAATAAATAAATATTTTTCAGACCTTTATATATTTTTTAAACACAATCAATAATCTTTGTGTTCTAGTTGGTAAGACGCTTGTCTTCCAATGCGGGGGTTGGATGTTCGATTCCCGTTGAAATTCAGATTTTTTAAAAGGGATTTTAATCTGGTTTTTACTCAAAGCCTCCTCAACGTCTTCCTGATCGGTTGAAAGAGATTTCCATACTGCAATAAACTCACCAAGCTATACAGCGTACGAAAAAAAGTGTAATATAAAATAATCTATTCTCTCGAGGACAATAATTTGTAAATAATATAAGCCTAAAATGCTACGAGAGGAGTTAAAATAATAGAAATTTGAAAAAAAAAACGTTGAAAAGTTCTTCAACGAAAGAAGAAACGCAAAAAATATAAGACGCGGTAAAGACATGACATTAAGAAAATCTAGCCTGTCACATAAAGGACAACTGAAAAATGTATGATTTATAGTCATATAATTCCGGCCAAACTCGCAGCTAGATCCTTCATAATACTTGTTTTTGGTAACAAGCAATCATGCAGTATCTCATCCGCAAAATACACATAATTGACACTTATTTTTTTTTTAAATGACACTTTATTAAACGACAGTTTCAAAATAATAGATTGCTGGATTGATTTATATCTAGATCTTTTATTTTCATCAGTTATGTCCAAATCCAAAGCGATGGAGGATGTGCAGCAGATGTAACACATAGAATTGGTGTGGGATGGATGAAGTTTAGATCAATGGCGGGAGTTCTATGTGATCCGAAAATGCCAGTAAAGTTAAAAGGAAAAGTATACCAAATGATTGTCAGACCCGCACTCCTCTATGGCTCCGAATGCTGGACGATGTATAACTCTTACTCCAGGCAACTAGAAACTGCTAAAATGCGCATGCTAAGATGGTCAACTGGTGTGTCCCTAAGAGACAAAATAAAAAGCTCACGCATTCGTGGAAGCCTAGGTGTTACTGACATCAACAGTAAGATGGAGGAGAGGCGATTGAGATGGTATGGGCACGTTGGACGCAGAGCACCCGATCATATTGTGAATCAGGAAATCTCCATGGATCTTCCTCGAATAACAATCAGAGGAAGACCAAAGAATTCATGGGTGGTGCAAAAATATAACCTGATGCAGAGGCACGGACAAGGGGACGTAGTCCGGGACAGAAGAGCATACAACCTGAGGACGAGGAGAGTTGACCCCAACAGTCTTCGCAGACAGTGAGTTGGGATGAAGCCAGGAAGAAGAAGTTATATTCTAATCCAAGACTCATTGGTGCCAAGTATCACGTACAATTTCATTTAATGATCAGTTCTTTTTTTCGTTCTTGCTAACAGTTAAATTGAAGTGGTATATGTGGGTTTACTTTATATTTTGTTTTCTGCCATACGTTTTTGTTTTTTTATTTATTATTTAATCAAGATATGCGGGGGTGTGGGATGGAATCCCCCCAATGCCCTTGCGGTCGGGCTCGCCCTACATTGGTGGGGTGTATATCGGAATGTTTGTGGGATGAGCCCGGACCTTTAATGTCTTCTCCCTTGAATGTGTTTTTTTTTCTGTTTTTTTTTATCTTCTTGTTCTACGTGTTCAAGAGTGTGGGCTGAAAAACATCTGGTGTCCCCGTGGCTGGGCTCGCCCTATATTGGTGGGGTGTATCTTGGCCGGGGGATGTTATTAGATGAGCCCAGACCTTTTGATAGCTTCTGTTTTTTAATGTATTCTCTTTTTATTATGTTCTTGAATGCTTCCTTTACTTAATAATTGACACATAAAATACATTACTCGTGATACTAACGCGTGAAAGGATCCAAGCTTGAGAAATAAAAATGACATTTGACATAAATTGATACAACTTAGCTTTGATCGATAAAATAATTTCTTCATATGGGTTATTCAAAGTAGATTATATCACTTATAGATTCAGAGAAAATAACAATTATTAAACATTTTAAACACTTCGTTTATTGCGGCACATTCAGTCGTAAAAACTCAAGAATGAGGACACAGGTTTATGAAGTGTTTTAGTGTCTGTTTCCGATATAAAGATCCAAACTAGTTTTTGATCCATTAACATGTATACGAGTATACGAAAATCCTGGAAAGCTTTCTTTCAAATTCGTGTTAACAAAATTCTTGACAATGCCAGGAAGAGGTTGTTTTTTTTTTTTCAATTTGTATGCAATCGATGGTTTATTTATTTATTCAACACTTTTATTGCAATACAATCTGGCGGGTTTATTGCCAGGTGGCAATCTCTTCCAACCAACCAGACAAAATTAAATTAAGCAAGTTACGTAGTCGCATAAATCATTCAAATAACTATCCATCCCCACGAAATCCATAAACATATACGCGAGAACATGCCCACGAACCCCACAAAGACGGACAATCACCCGAACATTATTTTTCATATAAAGTGAGATATCATCAATCAAAAGGAAAGGAAAGGATGGTGGAGAGGAAAGGAAAATAAAAATCAGGAATGAAACACTTTATTTTACTGACTAGAAATTAAGAGTTTTTTCAGTCGCTTGTTAAAGCATGCCAAGGACGGAGCGAGTCTTATATTGGTTTGTAACTGATTCCAGAGTCTCACTGCATGGACAGTAAAGGACGACTTAAAGAAAGAGGAGCGGTGAACTGGAAAGGCCAATAAACAACCTATGTTTGAGCGTAGCGCTAATCCATGATTGGAAAGAAGCTGAAAATTTTCGGCGAGATAAGAGGGGGCGGCGGGACAGTGAAGGATGTTACATATGTATGTAAGTAAATGAAAAAATAAGATAAGAAGGGCACTTACTTTTTTTTGTGTCAATGTTTGAAAGACAACAGAAATTAGTGCAAGGGAATATAGATGTTTTAAGTAAGATGAAGAAAGGAGTTCAGTCGCTTCTTAAAGCATGCCAAGGACGGAGCGAGTCTAATTTTGGTTTGTAACTGATTCCAGAGTCTCACTGCATGGAAAGTAAAGGACGACGTAAAGACAGAGGAGCGGTGAACTGGAAAGGCCAATAAACAATCTCTGTTTGAACGTAGCGCTAATCCATGGTTCAGGGGATAAAGAATATGACATTGAATAGAAATCAAATATTTGTAAACGTTTTCGTTTCAGGATTTTTAAGTTGGATATTTATATTGATGAAAGTTGGATATTAGTATTGATATAAGTATTGATGAAAGAGGTTTAACTTGGATATTAGTATTTAAGTTGGATATTAGTATTGATTAACTTGGATATTAGTATTTAAGTTGGATATTAGTATTAGTATTTAACTTGGATATTAGTATTTAAGTTGGATATTAGTATTAGTATTTAAGTTGGATATTAGTATTGAATATTAGGATTTAAGTTGGATATTATAATAGTATTGATGAAAGATGTTAAACTTTTTAAAAGTAAAGGTGTTTTTGCTCTAGTCAAGTTATAAATTGAATACAGCAAAGTATCTAAATTAATGAGTAAACAAATCTTTTAATACTTAATCCATTTACACAATTATTTCTTGTTGTTACCTTTAATATTTAGATGTAAATGCCTCCTGTAAATATATTAAACATGTTCAAAAAACGGTGAAAGAAAAATCACGTTTCAAAAAAGTTCGTGATAAAAATGAAATATGTTTTTTCATTAAAATTTTCATAGACTATAATGTATTATTCTGAGACATAAAATACTACATAAATCAAACAATTTCCTCATACGCCTGAGGCAGGAGTCGACAAACATTAAAGGTATAATAACATAGTTTCAGCAAAAAATTAAAAAGTATTCATTGCTATCAAAGTATTGTATTGTATTACACTTTAGTTGTATAAAGTAAAAGCTGCAGTTTTTACAACCGACAATAAAAGTGTTAAACAAACCTGAATTGATAACCAAGCAACTAACATCCCTAGTCTAGACACGTAGAGTAACTGTTTGGTTTTTAAGCCGTAATTTAACATGCTTGAACGCTACTTATGTATATACATTACACTCTACCTAAAGATGAGTGTGTTATTATCACATATCAGCAGATCTACAAAGGTTTCTTTGTAGTTCATCTTTTGTTAGTAAGTTAAAAAATGTTTTCGAATACATTTTTTTTTATCCACTTAGCACGGATTTCTCCTGTTACACAAAGAGGGTCTGCTTCTAGCGTTAGCTTATTCGTTAGGAATAATATCAGCCAGGATTCTTCTCATACAGCTAGACGGTACCGAGAATATATCAACCGTGTCATTCAGTTGGTTCAATATCTCTATACCACGCGTGACTGAGTGTTTAGCCATGATATTCGTCCTGTAAGTTGGTATGTAGAACAGAGGGTGATTCCTTACACGGCTATATTTATTGGGTACATATAAACTTAGTGCTTCTAGAATCGCGGGACAGTTAAATGAACCTTGGAAAACCTTTATTAGGAATATCGCAATGGATTCTTGCCTTCTTATTTCAAGACTTCTATAGTTACACACCGTGAGAAGTTCGGCACGTTGAGCATATTTTGGATAATCCCCCTTTGTTCTGTACCATAGATATCTGAGGATTTTTTTTTGTATTTGTTCTATATTGTTTTTATATTTGAGCTGATGAAGAGCCCAAACCGTAGATGCATATTCTAATTTGGTTCTAATTAGATAATTATATAAGTTTCGGAGGATATCGGTGCTGTTAAATTCTCTTGATATTCTCATTATAAAACCGAGTAGTTTATAACAGTCCGATATCAAACGTGAGACATGGTTAACGAACGTGAGTCCGACATCGAAGGTTACGCCCAAATCCTTGAATTCAGAAACTGTTTAGGGCCACTCCCTGTATAGTAAACTGATGGTGGATTGGTGAAAACGATCGACTATAAGATACACAGATATACATTTATTAATGTTGAACAGAAGATGATTTTACTCACTCCAGGAGACTAGGGAGTCTAGGTCCTGTTGTAACTGTGCACAGTCGTGAGGTGAATTGATCTTTTTGAAAATTTTCAAGTCGTCAGCGAACAATAAACATGTCGAGTGAGTTATGGAATTTTGAATGTCGTCTATTAATATGATAAATAGTAGGGGACCTAAATTGGATCCTTGTGGTATATCAGATATTGCGATAAATTCCACAGAAGACTTGTTACGAATTGTTACGTATTGAGATCTTTCTTTTAGGTATGATGCAAATAATCCAATTAGATTATCGCTGAAGCCAAGTTTGTGCATTTTCTTAAGTAATATATCGTGATCAACTTTGTCGAAAGCTTTCTGAAAGTCTGTATATATTACGTCCGTTTGTGAAAGTTCATAAGTAGATGCAGGTAAGTTTAGAATCCTCTGTCCGCTGTCATCTCGTTTCCATTCTTACACTCAACTTGTTTTTTTTGTAATATTTTTAATATGTTACGAATCCCAAATTAAAACCCTATCGAGGAGGTTGTACTCTCGATACTGTGATGTATAAATTGTCTTAGAATTATTATTATAGGAATGCTTTAAAAAAAACTAAGTTACAGTGGAAATAACATTCACAGCCCCTAGGCTGGTAGACATGAGTCACACCATCTAGGCCACAAATGTTTTATATATCGACTGCAAAATGTGCAAATTCCCTGATGTTTGCTTACTCCTGCCTAAGGCTATTACAGAAAGGAGGGTTCAGGTGCGACTTTTGTCATTTATCCCTGATTTAGTGCCTCATATTTGTCTAACCGTTAGCAGGGCCTTGTGTAGTGTTGCTTTCTTCTATTAGTCTGAAACTGAAAGCCTACCTTCCGGAGCCTTCCATTATCCCTTACCACTTGCTCTTTATAATAAAGTCGCTTACTTCAACACGTTTATAAATAGTTTATTTCTATTTATGTAACGCTTGATTATTTTTTTTTTGTTAAGACAGTTCACCCCGCTGAAAGAGATTTGTGCCCTTTGTATGATTAATTTCACGAATGCAGGACTTAAATTTGTTATTAACTTTAAATATTAATATCGGATATACATTTTCAAAAAATAACCTAAGCTTTTGGATTCATCGTCTTATCGTGTAGCTCATGACTGAGCATCGTGACTACCATGATAGCCTCTGAAGAATCCTCTCCATTCATTCTTGCACTCCGTGGCTCGAAGGGTAGTTGTTAAAAGTAGTGTTGCATCTGTCATTTGGTCAGTTCAACCCATTGGGATAATTGCTCTTGTGCGTCGTTCTTCCACGCCTCCAGTAATCACGAACCTCTTTAAACTGTCTCTTTGGCCATGAGCAATGTGCCCAAAGAATTGGATGATTCGTCGAAGATATATTGTTGGCCATCTGTTGGTAATTCTCAGTTTTTCGAGAATGGTAGCATTAGTTCACCTTGCGGTTAATTGAATTCGTAAAAACCTTAATTTGGATTATTAAGGGACAAAATACATGCAAGAACAGTGAATAATTGATGGACATTGTACGAGTATATATTGCTTAAGAAAGAGGGCTTAAACAGTTAAAAATACGTGATCGAGTATTTCCTTCTTCAGACCAAACCCACAGATGGGGTTTCAAGAGTTTCATTCTCGCCAAATGCAAAGTGATCGAAGAATGAACTATTTACATTCTGGAGTAATTCTTGTGATTTTTTTTCTGATAAAACCAAGGTGTTGATAGAATGACCTATTGAATTCCAATTACTTCTTCTAAATATCGTTTCTTGAATCTTATCCAAACGATTCTATAAATAGATGAACAACCAAACCAATAAAGCATTTTGTTGGTTAGAAGAAGTTGACACATAGCAATAAACCTGTGAGATTGTACTGTATAATACAAAATTGTAATATAAAAGCAAAACACCCTTAATATGTGAGTTCACATGGTAAAACAAATTAATCAATTTATGTTGTATTTTTTGAAACATCAAAATGAAAATCTTTATTAGAATCTACGCGATAATTCATCACAGCTTAAGTTAATAAACGAGACATGAGAGATGACAAGATGTATGGGGGAGGAAGAAATAGAGGCATTTGGGGTGAGAAAGGGGAAGACTTGGAAGATTATACTTTTGACAGCAATAATTTAAGAGAGAATCATTGTGTTCTTAACAAGTGGGTGATCAACTGGATCATCTAGCGATGTTCAAACGCTTGGAAAAGGTTTTCCAGATTGTAATTTATTTTATCAAACTGTTTAAACCATTTTTTTGTAACGGTATAACCCTACCGGTTTCAAGGCTTTCACCTCATCTTCAGGGGAGCACAAACAAGACTAAATTCTGTTATACACGCTAAACGGTTAGGGACATTTTAGTTGGGGACTGAGGGCTGAGGGAGACATGGGACGATTTCGGCCAGCAGCGGAGAAATTTTTGGGATACATGTGTTTACCAGATGTTCGCCCCAGTGTACTGACTTAAAATTTTCTAGAGCCTCAAATCTGTCCAATTTATTTCCGTTACTACTGATATGTATGAATTTGGCATCATCGTTAGAAAAAGTATGGTTTTCACGGTGACAATGATTAGTCATTTCATAATAAATTTGAAGATTTGTTAAGGCGGATTTGTGTTCACGAAACCTCTTTTCAAAGGATCTTCCTGTCTTTCTTATATAGAAATTATCACAGTCAGCACATAAAAGTGTATACACACCACTGTTGCTAAGTATTCCATTTTTGCCTTTCCCGTTAAATAATAGTTTCCGGATATTAAAATTAGTGTAAAAAGCTGGCTATACAGATTGTTAAATTAAACTTTGACATTATAAAATCAAGAAGGATATTCTGAGTTACGTGTTATGTTTTCAATTCTTTCGTAATGGTAAATAAAGATGGTGCACATCTGATAAATTTTTGAAATTTGTTCGACAGTCGTGCCGAATGAACCACAAATGCCGATGTGTAAGACAACGTTCGTGTTCTGAAAAAAAAAAACTGATTTTTCTCAAAGATATGAAGACAAGGAAGATTAAGCACTTAAAATGATATTTTGACAATAAAAAATGTATTTCTTGAATCTTAGAAAGGACGTTTGTTCCACTTTATTATGTCATGTTTATAATTTTTTAATAAAATAAATGAAATACTTATTTTTTTATTTGCACTCCCCGCTGTTTTATTTGAGTTCACTACGGGTTTCAAAGAACTCAGTCTTCGTCGTCAGGTGAAATGCCTGTCGATGAAAACGGAAGTCTTTGATACCAGTAGTGAACCCAAATAAAACAGTGGTGAATACAAAATAAGAAAAAAGTGTCTAATTTATTTTATGAAAAAAATATAAACGTGACACAAACGGAGGTCTTTGAAACTGTTAATGAATTTAAATACCACACTGGTGAGTACAAAAAAAAATGCGCGTGACTCTCGCGCGGTACTTAGTTCCTGGGAAAAGTTGATTTTATGCATTGTTTTTTTTTCAGTCATTAACGATTTTTTTTAGGATTAGGAAATCGTTATGTGGAATTTAATTTAAGAAAATCTCTCTTAATTAAATAAAAAATGGTTATGTAGAATTAAATTCAAGAGAATCTCTCTTAATAAAAAAAAATATTTTTTTAAAATTTTTAATAATAAATGAATACTAATAATTTAAATAAAAAATAATAATTTTAATGATAATGTAATACACTTAAAAATATTAAAATAATATGAATTATTATTAATAATAAATAATCATTAATATTTTAATAATAATTTATTAATAAATAAAATATTTAATAGTAATAAATATTAATTTAATAATAATATATACCACCGTTTCACTTTTCGTGACGTTCAGGCCAATTTGCCCTACCGAGCCCATAGAAGTTTCCCTTAATAAGTTATTCATTTGTTTTATGAAAAAAATATATCTTTTTTTTGTTCCTTTTTATGTACTACTTTTTATGTATTATGTTAATGTACTACTTTTTATGTACTACTTTTTATGTATTATGTTAATTTGGTTAAACCTGTTTCATATGTAAAAAATAATAAATGATACAGTGCCAGGCGACAGCAATGAAATATTTAAAACACGTATATAATATTCAGAAAATTTTGGTTGCGAAACTAAGGTTTTCCTAGTCGATACGTTAGAAATTTTATATTATATTGACGTCATAACATTCAAAATTTATTCAGAATCGATTGTTCAACTTTAAGGCGTTCACTGAATAAGAATTTATTCAAACTTCCGATAGATGGCAGTATATAGATAAGGGACGTATTTTATCGTTAAAACTTACTTGTAATTTCCCATTTGCTCCCGTTCCGACCCTGTTTTACGTTGGGGATTTTATCTTAGCGAAATAAGGAAAATTTCACTAAACGAATTTAACACAAAACTCGGAAATGTATTGATAAATTTTATGTAACGAGTTTTCGAGCGAATGGAACGACATCTGTCAACAGTTTGTTCAAGTTATTGACGAGATAATAAGATGATTCGTTAATAAAAGCAGATTAAAATGTATTTCGAACAAAACAGTCCCGTCGCCCCTTTAAATTTGATCGATTTTTTATTATATATTTTTTTATTATATACACAACACTTTTTTAATACGTACGATAGATACCCCACAAAATATCTGGATTGGTGATGTGGACGTATTGAAGAGCATGGCCGGGAGATATTGTTTTTAAACTCAGTAATAGAGCCTTTAAGCAACTCACTGATCTAATTGGCAAACCATTTGAATTTTACTCGGATGTTTCGGGTTCGATTTTCAGTTGCATTCGAAAAAGTTTATTTGCTTACAATTATCGCGTGCTAAACGTGTGCAAGTGTTGTTGTCTAACGTTAAACGTCCTCATATAAATCATAAGGCTCAATAATCAGGAATGATTTGAAATTTAAAAGGGATTAATACAATGTCCATATTGATTTTCGAACCTTTTCTCAGTATTAATGAGTCGTAAAATACATACATTGAATGGAAAAAAAAAGTGTTACATAAATAAATGAATAAAAGAAAATACTCTGTCATCGATAATCATGAATAAATAGTTTAGAGCAGTGTTTCCCAACGTGAGGCCCACGCCCCACAGGGGGGCTATTCGAAAATTGACTCGTTCAGAGTTTAGTTGTATTTTGATCGCTTTGTCGCGTCCCCGTTACGTAGGGGGGCATAAGAATTTTAGAAAGGCTTAGGTGGGGCATAGCACAAAACACGTTGGGAAACACTGGTTTAGAGGGTAGTTTTCATTCCAATAAACGCCCCTTGGCAGGATGAAATCCTCAAGGAAACGCCGCAAAACCTTAGAATAAGCTGATTTCATTTCAAACTACTGACGCTCGTCACACTTCTATATTTAACGCCTTTGCGTTTGCCTTGTAGTAACATTTTTTAAATTATATTATTTTTTTATTGCAGTTATGTTATCTTAACCTTTCCTTCCCTGTGTTGGGTATCTTCTGCACGTTGCTTCTAATAACCATCAATATCTCTATAAATATAATAAATACAAGGTTAAGATTTTAGTTATTCCTCCATAATAAATTTACTCATTGATTTAAAAAATAATATTAATAATAATCAGAATTTATCGACTACATCGTAGGTGTTTTGTAAAGATCGAAAAAAAAATTCGCATTTAAACGCTGCGAGTGGCTCGTCTTGACAAAAGGTGAAGAGTATGCGGAAACCACGACACTATATTCGCATCTCACTCTTGCATACTCCACTGAATTGCGAGGAGCTCAATTGCCTCAATCGTCGCAAGCGTAAGCCACGCCGGGGTAAGCCACTACTGATCCGCGCCGCAGTTGCTTCTGGGCTTGCTAATAGATTAGACGTACGCCCGTTCCGTGAGCGTTGCCAGATGGTTTTTTAATGTTTTCAGCAAATAAATATCAATTATTATAATTTTTAACTTCAATTATAATTAATTAAGGGGATTATCTATGAATGTTCTTATTTTTCCGATTTAAAATCGCTAATTTTTGATCGCGTACTCACTACCCAACACCGGAGCGCGCGTTTCAATTTTAGCACCGTAAGGGAAGGGTTAACAACTTATGTCGCATCTAAAATATTATTTTTTATGCCTTTAGAAAAAAACTTGTACTACTGAAAAAAACATTTATGAAATAAGACGAAGAACTATTTTACTGAAAAAAAATATCATTTATTCAAACGATATTCGGACAAATAAGTTTCGTGAATTTATCCTTGGCTTTTTTAAATAGGCAATCCACCCAAACTAGGATGATTTGTATCACCAAATAAAAGTAATTATGCGATTATATGAGTCAATATAGAAAAACTAATTTAAAAATAATGACAATTTTAGGTAATTTATAGTTTCAACTGATTAAGCCTAAAAAAATTATTATCGATCTAAAGTGGTCAAGTTTCACGAAGAATGAAGAAACGCAATATACGTTGGACGCGGTTAAGGCTTTTAGTAAATCAAATCTTTTTCGCAAAGGACATTACAAAAATACGTGGTCTATAGTTACATCATCCACACTACACTCGCAGTCGGGATTATCCACAATAGCCATTCTGTAAAGGTGACTAGCCACCACGCAGTGGCCTGTACGCAAACAATACATGACAGACACTTACATTTTGTTCATTCCTATTGTATTAAACCATGGTTTCAATGGGATAGATTGTTGGATTGATTTATATCTAGAACCCTTATTTATTGCAGTAATCCTTAGTTATTTAATGTTTTATCAAAAGCCATTGGAGATATTAAAATATATGATAAATATAACACAGGGATTAAAACGCGACTGTTAGAATTAGCAGGTGATAATGTAAAAACAAAATGAAAACTAAAAATGTGGCTGATAGAATTAGTAAGTGATAATGTCAAAAGAAGATGAAAAACAAAATGTGGGTGATAGAATTAGTAGGTGATAATGTCAAAACAATATGAAAACTAAAATGTGGCTGATAGAATTAGAAGGGGAGAATGTCAAAACAAGATGAAAACTAAAAAAGTGGCTGATAGAATTAGTAAGTGATAATGTCAAAACAAGATGAAAACTAAAAAAGTGGCTGATAGAATTAGTAGGTGATAATGTCAAAACAAGATGTAAACTTAAATGGAATTGAAATTATGCAATGGAGAAACATAATATTTTTTGAGCAGTTTTCTTTTCGTTAAAGTTTTTTTTTTAAATGAAATATGCTATTTTTCCAATACCAATTAGTGAATGGTCGTTTGGGAAAGACATGTAGAAACATGTCTTTCCCAACGACCAATTAGAAAATTTAAATGCTCTTTTGATGGGATTTTTCAAACTTGATGAATTATGATTTTTGTACAATTATATTATACTTAATACTTTTGAATGTTTAAACTTTATATATATATTTCTTAATTTTTTAATTTACGTTCTTTAAACTTGTTTTTATTTTTTATTTAATGTAAACTACCTGTTTTAGGGTGGACTGAGTCTTGCTCTACATCAAGGGATTGTCTGTATATATGTTGCACCTTAGGTGTTGGTTAACTTGCTAGTGTGTGCTTGTTGTAGCGCTGTGATGCAAGCATATAATATAACACGCATGTGTTGATCTGCCTGTTAGTATGCGTTTACTAAACTGCTTTGTGTGTGTACACAATAGAGCAATACACGCACAGGCGTCATCCATCCACAAGATGGACTGACAATCTTACTCTAAAGCAAGGGATTACCTGTATGTATGTAGCACTACTTATGTAGATGTTGATCTGCTTACTAGAGTGTGCTCGCTGTAGTGATGTGTGCATGCACACTATAGAGTAATCCATCTACAGGTGTGATCCATTCACAGGATGGATTGACGATTTTCAATGATCGAGGAAGATTATCAATAAACCAAAAATTATATTATATTATTTCTATCAATGGTATTGTCAGAGGGTTAAGCAGGACATATCTCTTTTTATCTCCTGAAGAGCCCTCCTTACTTTTGAGAGATCCTTTCTTCACGCTAGAGTGTCCTTCTACTTTCTATTTTCTCTTTTTGTGCTGTGTCCTTTTATAAGGATAAAGCAGGGCTGGTTCCAGATATGTTTGATTTTTTTATTAAGATATTTTATTGTAAAATAAACAAAAGATGAGTTTAATTCTATATGACAATCTTTTCCAGCTATTCAGGCTAGAGTTTAGCAGATATGTACCAAGTGCTAGGTGAAAGGTAAAAAAGGTTAGGTTAGGTTAGTTTAGGTTAGGTTAGGTTAGGTTAGGTTAGTTTAGTTTAGTTTAGTTTAGGTAAGGTTAGGTTAGGTTAGGATTTTTCAAAAGGATAAAAAAACTTAGACATACTATAAGCATAATAAAGAAATGATAAAAACAGTAAGGAAACGAAATATAGAAAAGTTCAAAAGTTTCTTCGTCACTGCTGGGCCTCGTAGTTGAGGATTCCCTCGCCCACCAGCATCGGCCTTATCGGCCATACCGCTATACAGAATCCGATGGCACACCGAAGTGAGACAATCGAAGCACACCGGCGTGTTTTTCGTCTATTTTTTTCCTATCTTTTTTATTTAAAAGAATAGATATGACCGAAGGTAAAGGTATCGTTATACCCCCGAATACTAGGCGGAAAAATAGTCTGTCATTTGAGAGGTGTAGTACAGTGCGGGGTTCAATCAAGCGACCTTCCACTCGAAAGTCCAATGTGTTACCACGTTGATATCCAACTCACAAAAAAGTAGAAGTAATGTATTTATTTATTTAACGACACAACAGTGTCTTTTATACACAAATGAACATATGACAAGTTATACAAGTACTTAAAAATTATTGACAAAAATATAAAACTTTGTTTTAAACTAACATGGAGATACAAAAAGCAGTAGTAATAATAAATTACAAAGTCATTGTTTAAAATTATTTAATATTAATATGTATATTTAAGTTCAATATACGAGTATATGTATGTATCTAAAAAACTATTACCAAATTTTACCAAGTAGACTTACGTAATTGTTGAAGACTTGTTTTATAGTGGAAAATAACTTAGATTTGTTTTTAGTGGAACAACGCTTACATACTCGTAGAACAAGAATAATTGATTTTTCGAGAATTTTATGCATAGATCTTGAGATAAAAAAAACACATGGGCTCACTAGTAGAACGAGATGCAAGTTGCTTTGCAGATCGAAACCTTTCACATGTTGAAGTATGGTTACTTAACTCTAGAGGCAAAGTATTGTCCTTAATATTTCGTTTATACTAGGTTATTTACGAGTTTATTAACAGGAGAGTGATGTCACAGTTTTTAAGATGGTATTTAAAGAAAGTTAACGTGAGGCTCAGTTGGGTAACTGGTTTCAGAGTCTGATGACATGAACAGTAAAATACGACGTAATGAAGGATTGCTGAACTAAAAATGTGTAAAGGCAATCTCTGATTGAGCGTAGCGCAAATCATGATCGGAGAGATAAAAAATACATAAGATGATGGTATCATCTACATACATACATTCTATCACACCGTGTACTTTTTGGGGTAGACAAACATAAGACACTTCCAGAATTTCTTATTGCGACACAAATTTTTCGTATCTTCAACATCCATACACCTTCTCATCCATGAATTTTTACTCACTTCTTACATTTCAACTATACTTTTCGTGATGTTTCTCTATTCCACCTTCTATGTTATGCATATTTGCACAGTATATTTATTTCATGGTCTTTATTCATTTACTCAGATTGCATACAAACACAGGCGTCATCCATCCATAGGCTAGCTGATATTCATACTTAATCACGAAGAATCGCTGTTACAATTCCCTGTCGGGAAAGGTAGAGAGAACATAGTGTCAGACTTTCCACAAATATCTTTCGCGTTTTCGTTTTCTAACTCCTACGACTTCTCCAGCTTCTTAGATTTCATTCTTTCAAAATGTCATTTGCTTAAAACAACCATACTTTTCTTGGTTTTTCTCTTCAACTTTCATTCCGTTCACATTTATACTGTACATTTATTTTGTTAGTCTTTCTTATTCAGTCTTTCTTCACACCCAAACCATCTCAGATTGGTCCTCTTGAAATATCTTAATAGATAAACCTTAAGTTTGCATCAGTCCCTAATCACTTTATTTTATATTTTGTCATATATTATCACCTCATGTATTTTTCTAACATAAAACATTCGTTATTCGGCTTGTTTCATGCTTTTTTTTCAAGTTCACGTTTAATTTTGATACTAAAATACGATTGCAGACTGTTGTTATGGCCTTTTGCAACGAAAACACTTTTAGAATTTCAACTGTGTAGTTTTATTTGTATGAAGGTTGAATTACATTGAAGTATAATATTAACAGTATTATAATAACGATGATGTTAATATCTTAGTGGCTTTTAGAATAATGATGTCTGCCTCAAATATGGCGTCCTATTTAAAGCAAAGATAACTATACCTCGACTCCTCATTAGATTAGGAAGGAATGTTTCGGGTATGTTATCCTTGCCCTTAAGGTCAAATCGATATCAGTGATTTATCTCGCTCGCGGCTTCTCCCACTTATTGATACTAAATCTTTATTGGATGTGGATGAGATAGCCGCCGACGAGATGATAAACTTAAACATAATACATTGAGTAGATTGATACTAATGTGATAACGCTAATATTTATAGGATCTAGTACATGGTTAGCATCGATAAGTTTGACAAGGGTTTGCATAACTTATAATATTGATTTGAATGTGGATAAGAACATCGATAAGATAACATCGGTTTTGGTGATTATATCGTGTTACAGATAATGCTAATACTTATAGGTTCTTAGATAAGCGGAACATTGGTTGCGTTGGGGGTGAATGAGAGTAAAGAAAAGATTAGCATGCGCTGGCAGTAAACACATGACACTGTCATCTAAGGATAATTTGAGACTGCCCATTTCAAGTATTGTATGTACGAGTATATGGTTTAGTGCCCCATTACCTTTGTTTCCTACCACCACACACTGTTTGATATCTTTCATAACTTTTCCATCATTAAAGAAAATATGATACATTCTTAACAGCAGAATTTTTAAATTTGCTTTAATCGTTCATTCCTCACCCATTCAAATCTCATGTCTTCGAAATATTTACGTATGGCGATAAGACATGAACTCCACAAAATAGTGAGTGACGAATAATAAGTGCATTTAAATTTGGTGCTAGCGAAAAATCATCGTCGTCGATGCTGGTCCTCGTAGTCGAGGATCCCCTCATCACTTTACCATGTCAACCTTGAGCTGCTTTTCTACGTTGACCATGTAATATTTTGTGAGATAACAGCCCGATCCTAGATGCGCACTCCATCTCACAGATGTTATAGACATGTAAACCCTGCTGAGCCGCCTGGCAATGCTAACGCATGTTAGCAGCACACTGACTGTTTCTCACACGTCTAGACGTGTGAGAAACAGTCAGTGTGCTACTAACATGCGTTAGTTGAGACGCCATCAGCCCGAGAATAGATGACTATCCATCCTCCACAGTCTTGAGCCACCAACTCCTAGTTTTCAAGAGTCCCGCACAAAGTCAGCAATTCTCGCAGACTGTCCTTATAGTATTTTTCTGCCCACCTTTCACTTGCACACTACTTCTTCGTACAAGACGCGTCAGTGACTAAAGAATAATAAATATCTAAAGGTTATATAGTTGAACTAATGTATTTATTAGCTTTTAGGTCATATTCACCCCTTATCACTTAATTTCGTGGGAAACTTACTAAAAACACATAAATCACTTGATATTCACGTTTCGTTGTATAACTTTACGACACGTATTGTTCCATTTTGTTAAATTTTTATAACTTTCGTTGTATAACGTATGTTACGCTATATTCCGATACATTACGTAATCTTTTGTTTAACTTAATAATTTACATTTCGTTAAGACACGTATTGTACCATTTTATTATTTTTTTATTACTTTCGTTTTTTATAACATTCCGATAAATTATGAAATCTTTTGTTTAACTTCATAACTCAACACCACCTCATCTTAAAAATATTTAGAGTTTAAAAGTTGAGCTAAAATGTTTTTATTTACAAATATTCGATTCATTGAGATAATTTGAATGTATTGGATCACCTTGTCTGTTTTTCTTTATTATTCTTGTTTCTTGTCGTAAGCCTTCAGTTTGCAGATAATGCAAGTCACGTAAGGTGATGCTACTAGTTGGCTAAGCTGGTTGGGAATTTCGGTGTACGTTTCGTTAAGACACGTATTATACCACTTTGTATTTTTTTATAATTTTCGTTGTATAACCTGTGTATGTTACATTCTGATACATTTTCTTATATTTTGTTCAACTTCATAATTGATGTTTCATTATCCAACCTTATGACATGTATTGCACCATATTGTTAAGTTTATATAACTTTCGTTGTATAACCTTTGTTATGTTATGTTCCGATGTATTACGTTATCTCTTTTTTAACTTCATAATGTATGTTTCTTTATCCAACCTTATGACATGTACTCGTATTGTACTATATTGTTAAGTTTATATAACTTTCGTTGTATAACCTTTGTTATGTTACGTTCCGATGTATTACGTTATCTCTTTTTTAACTTCATAATTTATGTTTCTTTATCTAACCTTATGACACGTATTGTACCATATTGTTAAATATATATAACATTCATCATATAACCTTTGTTATGTTACGTTCCGATACATTACGTAATCTCTTTTTTAACTTCATAATTTATGTTTATGGACGTATGCTCACGTATATTTTCATGGATTTCGTCGGGATTGATAGTCGTTTGAATATTTTTTGCGACCATGTAACTTACTTTATTTACTTTAAGCTGATTGGTTGGGACAGATTGCCGCCTGGTAATTAACCAACCAGACTGTTTTTGCAATAAAACGTTAAATAAATAAATAATTTACAATTCATTATCTAACGTTATGACATGTGCTGTACCATTTCGTAAATTTTTAATAACTTTCGTTGTATAACCTGTGCTATGTAACATTCCGATACATTACGTAATCTTTTGGCAAACTTAATAACATGGACCCACCCCTGAACTCAATTAACGAAGCACGCTCCGACTGCGCTCGTCCCTCGTTGTACGAGTATTATATTTCATTTGTGATCTAGGAAACTATTACAGAATGCGATGCTGAGATGAATTTATCGTTTTGCCTTCCTGCGAGATGATGATGCTGATAATGTTTTGAGAGGCGGCATGATTTATCGCTGCGGAGATGAAATAAGGTTACTTGAGTAAACTGAAATAACGAGAAGACGATTTTGTACGTAAGATAAAATATTTGTCTTTATGTTTCTCGATTTAAAGTGTAATGTATCTCTACCAATGTTAATATGCTTATCTTATCGTATACTCTTATCCACTTCCATGAATTATTATAAGTTATCGTGCAAACCAATGTTAAACTTATCGATGTCAACCATATCTCTGTACTATGTAATCTCTAGAACCTATAAATATTAGTGTTATCACATGTATGTCAACCTAACTCAATGTATTATGTTTAAATTTATTATCTTGTTGGCAGTTATCTATCCAAATTCAATAAAGATTTGGTGTCACTAAATGGAAGGAAACTGCGAACGAGATAAACCGCCTGATATCGATTTGACCTTAAGGGCAAAGATAACATACCCGAAACATTCCTCTATAATCTATCAAGGGTCGCGCGTATGGTTATCTTTGCTTTAAATAGGACGTTATATCTGAGGCAGCATCACTATTCAAAAAGCCACTAAGATATTCACATCATCGTTATTACAATACTGTTAATTTTATACTTCAATGTATTTCAACCTTCATACAAATAAAACTACACAGTTGAAATTCTAAAAGTGTTTTCGTTGCAAAAGGCCATAACAAAAGTAATGTTCGACTTCAACACTTTCCGCCCTGTGATGGATAGCGAATAGCCAGGATGTATATTTTATTTGATTATTTGACATTTTAATACATAATAAAAATATTTTTATAGCTAATTACAAAAAAAAATCTAGCAGATTTTTCATAATTTTAATTAAAACATACATTTTTCACTGTACTCTTAGCGTCTAGCACCATGGCAGACGGATTTTTTTAGCACAGTAAGTGTTAACAAAGATGGAAATTTTCAAAGAGTACTACTTGTTAACCTTTCCTTCCCGGTGTTGGGTATCTTCTACACGTTGCTTCAAATAACCATCAATATCTCTATAAATATAATAAATACAAGGTTAAGATTTAAGGTATTCCTCCATAATATATTTACGCATTGATTTAAAAAATAATATTAATAATAATTAGAATTTATCGACTACATCGTAAGTATTTTCTGAATATCGGAAACAAATTCGCCTTTAAACGCTGTGAGTGCCTCGATCTTGGGTCTTGACGATAGGTGAAAAGTATGCGGGAAGCGCGACACTATATTCGCATCTCACTTTTGCATACGTCACTGAATAGCGAGGAGCGCAATTGTCTCAACCTCGCAAGTGTAAGCCACGCCCGAGTTAGCCACCAACCCTGCCGCGCAGCAGTAGCTGTTGAGCTGGCAACGAGACTAGACCTACGCCCGTTCCATGAGCGGTGCCAGATGGTTTTTTAATGTTTTCAGCAAATAAATCTCAATTATTCTAATTTTTAACTTCAATTATAATTAATTAAGGGGATTATCTATGAATATTCTTATTTTTCCGATTTAAAATCGCAAATTTTTTATCGCGTACTCACTACCCAACACCGGAACACGCGTTTCATTTTTATCACCGTAAGGGAAGGGTTAAAGGTTAAGACAAGATACGTGAGTCGTCGTTTTGTTATACCCCATGATGTTAACGTAAACAAATTTCGTAATAAAAAAGCATCTATTGATAATATTTTAATTGTGTGGCCTCGACACGAACAAAGAAATTAATAATTATTCCCAGCGTATTGATATTTGTACATGTGTAAACAAGAAGTTTCTGTTTTGAATAGTTCGTCCTCTAAATAACGAATTCACAACAAGAAAATATCATGCCAAGACACGTGTACCTAATTAAGTTTTGTTTGGACTATCTCATGTTCCTTTCCTACGATCGGGAACAACGTACGAGGGTGGATCAAACATAAACGAGACTTTTTAATATTTTTTTTTCATTTGCAGAAGGAAAAAAATCAAGTATACATAATTTTTTATCCCACCATCGTAAAGAGAAGTGGGTTGTGTAATGTATCCCTACCAATGTTAATATACTAATCATATCATATACTCTTATCCACATCCAATAAATATTAATCATGCAAACCAATGTTAAGCTTATCAATGTTTACCATATCTGTTCAATGTTATCTACATCCAATAAATATTAGTGTTATCACATGTATGTCAAACTTAACTCAATGTATTATGTTTAAATTTATCATCTGTCTGACTTATCACGAGCTGCGATATATCCAAATTCAATAAAGATTTCATATCGCTAAATGGAAGTAAGCAGCAAACGATACATTCTAGATAAATCGCCTGATATCGATTTGACCTTAAGGGCAACGATAACATACCCGACAAATTCCTTCTTAATCTATCTAACGGTCGTGCGTATGGTTATCTTTGCTTTAAATAGGACGTCATATCAGACGCAGCAAGCATTATTCTTAAAGCCACAACGATGTTAACATCATCGTTATTATTACTTTTATAATACTGTTAATATTATACTTTACTGTAATTCAACGATTATACAAATAAAATTACACAGTTGAAATTCTAAAAGTGTTCTCGTTGTAAAAGGCCATAACAGTTGTGTCAGCAGCTAATTGCTCACAAACCCCTCTACTCTGTCGCCATCGTTGAATCGTTGGCCTCCCAGAGCTTCTTTCAGTGGCCCAAAGATATAAAAGTCGCAGAGCAATAGATCAGGACTATAGGGAGGGTGTTTCAGTCGTGTCTAACTCATTTCCTCCAATTGTTCGCATGTTACAGCTGCAGTGTGGGACCTCGCGTTGTCATGGAGAAGAATCACTTCTTTTATTTGTTGGTTACGTATTTTGCATCGATAAGCAAGTTTAACTTCACTCAAAAGCTCACTCACAATTGGAAGATTAAATCTGCTGCAGCTATTTTGAGGAAGATTTTTTATTGCATTTTTGCTTTATATAGTAGATTTAGAAAGATTTACCTACAAATACTCACTTGAAACTTTGGTTCCATAAAAGAAACATGTCCAAAAGAATTTTGTCTGTCATGTGAAGGATAAGAAATGGCCACTATCTAATAAAAAGCCACCTTTATAAACTCCATATAAAATATAGTCTTACATGCACGTGTTGAATGGATGAGAAGACCTTCGACCACGTTTTATTTATGACTTGTGCGCACTGCATACAACCTTGATTCAATTGTAAATGTTCCTCCTCCGTTTGAATTGTCCTATTTACTCGTATTTAATTCTTCATTAATGTACATTCACATATCTAAATTAACTGTCTAAACCTCTTTTAAAGTAGCATAGAAGTTTCTAAGATGTCATTCCGCTACCTCCTTTTCTTCAAACTCTTGATGATTCAAATAATCCCCTTTATATTATAATGCCTTCTTCTTCCTAGTATCATGTCAGGTCCCTCCAACGTTGACTATCACCGGAGAGTAAGCATCTTTGTCCCCGGCAGCCCGAAATAGATCCCCAACGCTCTTTATACCAGTCCAATCACGTATATTGCAGAGCTAGGAGATTTGCTTCCTGCCAACGCCTCTTTGACCCTCTATTTTGCCTCGGATGATGAGGTGCTGTAATTTGTACTTTGCGCCTCAAAGTACATGGCCCAAATAGGATACCTTCAGATTTTAATATTAGTCAGCAGCTCTCTTGTAATGCCGTATTAAGTAATACTCGTATTTGCTTAAAAGCTCTATAATAATTCATGATAAGCAGCATACAAAAATTTAATGAATTTATGTGTCTCGGTAGTCTGACAGAAAAACAGCGTAATGGTATGTATGCATGAATTATATTCATTCATCTCACCCAAATTTATCCACCAGTATGCCAATGTCACCAAGCTGACTCGAAATTGTCAAGGTTCTATAAAATCAGCTAAAGCCTCTTGTTTGTGGAGAGATGGACTTTTCATACTTTATAAAAAGCTCTGAAGAGGATTGAGGAAATCTCCAGCCACCCTCTTTACCAAACAAACAGAAGGCCTAAACAAACACTAGGTCTTTAGCCAACTCAAGAGAGCAATTGAGGATTTGCTGTATTATATAATTGGAAATGTGTTTGTATAACACATGTATTTATATAGATCTTCTATGCGATTTCCAATTTATATCCTGATTTTGTTGATTTAAAAAAATGTTACTTGAATTTCCACTTTTCACCCCTATAAATATTTATATTGCGCAATAAAGTTGTTAAAAGCATTGCGCAAAAATGTTTTTTATTTATTAATAGTATAAACAAATACGACTATTATGCATCAATTTGCGACGGAGATTCTGACATCGCAACTTCAGTACACATTGAAGTGTGAGCTCTTGACCTTTTTATATATGAATCTGGAGACCGATTTAGTCTCCGAGTCCAAATAGAATCAGAATTTTGAAGGGTCTTCTAAATAGGTTGTCAAATAAAATGTCTAAAAATGTGCTGATGTGTAGTCCATCGATAAGAAAAGTCCTGCAGAATTTGTATGGTATACGTTAAGCACGTGAGGAAAATTGAGACCCGGTACATGTGTAAGGAGTGTGATGTAGCTCTTCACAAAGGGGAATATTGGCAAAATTGCTACGTTTAACTAAATTATTAAAATTTTATATTTTATACAAATATACATTCCGAGGCATTAAAAAAAATTAAATACCTCGGAAGTATCCTAATGGAAGACCTCGAACCAGAAACCGAAGTCAAGTGCAGAATTGAATCATCTCGTGCCACTTTTAAGAGAATGAGAAGCGTATTCTGCGATGATAATCTAAACTTGAAACTTCGACAGCGGCTAGTCAAATGCTACGTTTGGTCAGTATTATTGCATGGAGTGGAATCATGGACCCTCAAAATTGGTAGTATGAACCGACTGGAAACACTCGAAATGTGGATGCACCGGAGAATGCTACGGATACCCTGGACGGACATGGTCAGCAACACAAGGGCTCTTCAAAGAGCCAAAGTTGATAGAGAGTTGCTGACTAATATTAAAATCTGAAAGGTGTCCTATTTGTGTCATGTACTTAGAGGAGCAAAGTACAAATTACTGCACCTGATCATCCAAGGCAAAATAGAAGGCCGAAGAGGTGTTCTCAGGAGGAAAATCTCCTGGCTCCGCAATATACGTAATTCTACTGGTATAAACGGGGGTTGGAGATCTTTTTCGAGCTGCCGGGGACAAAGATGTCTACTCACAGGTGATAGTCAACGTTGGGGGGAGATCTGACGTGACATTGGGAAGAAGAAGATACAAATATACAAAGTTTTATTAGTATATTATTATTATTAACTTAGATATAGTAATTAAAGTAAATTCTTCACAAAATTTAGAATTCTTAAAAAAAATCTGCCACTGGGAAAAGGTGGTCTGAATTTCAATCGAATCTTAAAGTGTCAACATCCAAACAGGTTGTCAAGAAACGTGTCTAAATGTGGTTATTAGTATTTTATCAATTTACAAAAAAGAAAAAAAAACCCTGCAGAACTTACAGGGTATTATGTATGTGCTTAGCACTATAGGAGAAACAAGACTGGGCACATGTGTAAGGAGTGTCATGTAGCTTTCCATAAAGAAAAATGTTTGCAAAATTACCATACCAAACAAAATTATTGAAGTATTTTAATCAAGTATACAATGTTACATCACAACATTCTTAATATTTACGTCGATATAGCAACTTAAATAAACCCTTTGCAAAAATCAACATTCATTAAAAACAAGCCGGGTACTGGAAAAGTTTGTTTAAATTTTGACCGGCTCTTAAAGCGTAAACTTAATT
This sequence comes from Odontocerum albicorne, assembly GCA_949825065.1. Lineage (NCBI taxonomy): Eukaryota > Metazoa > Arthropoda > Insecta > Trichoptera > Odontoceridae > Odontocerum > Odontocerum albicorne. The sequence continues at coordinate 11,866,278 of OX463866.1, read as the reverse complement.
TCTAGTTTTGTTAGTTTAATAAATATTTTTCTTTCATACGTTTAATTTCAATTAATCGTTATGAATTTAATACAGTTTCTAATTGATTGGTTCAAGAGAATAAGGGTTCCTTTATGTGTATAATAACACAAATCGATATAATTTAACAATACTTAAAAACATGAATTTTTAATGCTATCCATTAAAAAGCACTTAAGTGATATTGCTTTCATGCGAAAGAGAGAAATTATGAAAAAAAAAATGTGTTAAAAAGGTTTGCGGTGAAGTGGTGGAATTTTGAGTGACAAAATGAGCGTTTAATTTATTTAGAAAGCATATTGTTTTATCAAACAATGTTTATTCCTCTTTATGTAACGGTATAACCTTACTGGTTTCAAGGATTTCACCTCATCCCCAGGGGAGCACAAACAAGTCGTGTTTATGCTCCCTTGACGATAATGTAAAAACCTTGAAACCGGCAGGGTTTTACCGTTACATAAAGTGGAATAAACAGTGTTTGTTAAAACAAATTACATTCTAATTTATTTTTATCAAACACTGTTTATTCCACTTTTTTGTGATGGTATAACCCTACCGGTTTTGTTTGCGCTTGTTTGCGCTTGTTTGCGCTTGCTTGCGCTCCCCTGAAGATGAGGTGAAAGCCTTGAAACTAGTAGGGTTATACCGTCACAAAAAAGCGGAATAAACAGTGTTTGATAAAAACAAATTACAATGTCTTTAAAACTCTACAATGTTAATGCTTTAACTATAAATAATATATAAAGACTATTGCATTGTAATGGAAACATCCGGAAACAATATTTCCGGATATTTAAAGAACACTATCTGGATAAACAAGTGTATACACATCCAAAGCAAGGTGAGGATCTACAAGACCTGTGTCCGCCCTATAATGACATACAGTATAGAGTCTAGAACCGACACTGTCAGAACCAAAAATCTCCTTCAAACCAGCGAAATGAAGGTACTCAGGAATATCGCTGGTAAAACCCTTCGTGATAGAGAACGAAACACAGAAATCCGAAGGATGTGCGAAGTTGAAGATACTGTCAGATGGGGACGACAGAGAAGAAGGTTCTAAAAATAACATGTATCCACAATGGCGGAACCAAGAGCCGTAATAATGGCCAGCGACAGTATCTATCAAGCAAGCAGTCCTCCAGGACGACCTCCCAAAAGATGGAAAGACAGCTGGCAGTCGACGTCACAAGAGTGAAACGATGATGCATGCCCATAATAGGCCAACATGCCTAAAAGAAGATGAAGAAGTAGAAGCATTGTAATGCATCCACTAGAGATTTTTTCAACTAACCAGAAACATTATTCGTTATCTTGTTGATGAGACACCTGTCTTCAAAACCTGGTGTCGCTAGTTCGGTTGACGTTGGAATCCAGATTTTAAGAAATAAGGTTTCAATGTCACGAGTGTGTTGATTTTCTTTTTGTATTCAAGTCGCTTAACACTTGCCACCCTGTGATGGACAGCGAGTGACCAGGACTTATATTTTATTTGATCATTCGACGTTTTAATACATAATAAAATTATTTTTATAACTAGTTACACAAAATATCCTAGCAGATTTTGCATAATTTTAATTTAAAATATACTCTTTTCTGTTTCTGTTTCCGTGATGTATTTACTGTATCTTTCGAATATGTGTCTTAACGATGTTCCTTTGTAGAGGAGTAGAACATTGAGGTCAATTTATTGTTCATCGAATAAATTGATTATTACGAATCGATCCAATATGGCGTGGAATAGTCTTCCTCGTCGTGTTAAATATGTGTGCAGTTTTAAGAAGCAGTTGAAGACAACTATTTTGAGGGGTCTTATCAAAATTCATGATTATGTTATACATGTGTCAACGGGATGTTCGGGTGATTGTCCGTATTTGTGGTCATATACTCACGTATGTATTTATGGATTTCATGGGATGGATAGTAATTTGTATGTTTTTTGCGACCATGTAACTTGTTTAATTTTACACTTGTCTAGTTGGTTGGAAGATATTACCACCTGTTAATAAGCTCGCCAGATTGCATTAGTAATAAAAGTGTGACATAAATAAATAAAATACTTTTTACTAAAAACACTTTGGAAGTTGCGTTATCGGTCGTGTGCAATGTATTTTATTTGCGATAGCCCACTTATGTCATGCACTCTTTTCAGTAAAAAAATAAATAAAAATGGATGCTAAACGTAAATGCTTTCACTGGCAACAGCAAGGTTGTACGTTGTCAGTTGTACGTAAAAATACAGCTGTCAAATTTTGTTTCGTCACGTCACGAGTGTTTCATAGGGTAAATTTATTTATTCTTATTGATTCCGTAATGTTTTTACTGACATAAGTAAAACCTGTCGTGCTTCTTTTTTAAGGCTTTATTTTATCTCTTATGTAGCCTTATTGCATGTGCTTCAAGCCGTGTACGAGTAAAAATAAAAAATCAGAGGGAATCTATATAAGAATCTTATATATATATTGCGATTTTTATATATATTTATATTTTCATTTAATTGATTTTTATATTTTTTTGTTTTGATTTCATCGATGACGTGGTTTTATAAGCTGTGAGTAAAACTGAATTACAGAGTTTGATAAGTACTCGTAAATTGTATGAGAGATGCGAATATAAAGATTTAAAAATGAATTTTATTAATCCACAGTAATTGTTATAGAAAAATGGGAAAGGATAAGTAAATGCGATATATGCGTGAATAATGAAAGATTGGAGCAAGTTGAGGAATTCTACTATTTGGGCAGTAATTTTTCTAAGATGATGGAAGAGTAAGGACGGATACCAAACGTCGTGTAGCGATAGGAAACAAAGTCGATGGGACATAAAAACATATATATTTTAACCGGACAGTATCAAAATCTGCTAAGATGATAATTCATATTAGTGTTTTGGTGTCAACTTTAATGTATGGGAATCAAACGTGGACGTAGAAAATAGTTGCTGGGAGGAAAACATGCGTGCATTGAGAAAAATACAAGAGTGATCATATTTGACAGAAAATGAAGTGAAGTGATTACAGATGAATGTAAACTTAAGACGAGTTGTTGAGTAAGATTTAGAAGATCACTCTGAGATTGTTTGGACATGTAGAACGAATGGCAAAATAAAGATCATCAAAACGAAAATATAGTACACATTTGAGTGGAAGGCACCTCGAACGAAAGCCCGCTGGCTACTGAGCGAGAGAAGCGAACGAACTGAGATTCTATTCTTGCGTTCCCATAAACCGAAGTAAAGTGAGAGTGAGACGTGAATAGCGTCGCTTCTTCACCCATAGCGTTTTTATTAGAATGAATATACCTACGTCACACACTAGCACACGTTTGATTGTATTGGTGAATTTATTCCCGATTTTCACAAAATATCTCTGATGTGACCGATAAGTGCTAATTATTACTAACATTATTTTTTACAATCAATGCGTAAATGTTTTACGGAGGAACAGCTAAAATTTTAATCCAGTATTTATTATATTTATAGAGATATTAAAGTTTTAAGAAACAATGTGTACTAGTTACATATCACATGGAAGGAAAGGTCAAAGATTAAAATCGAAATACAAAAGGATCTGGCAATTTTCCTTGATTGATATATTTAAAAACTTTTGGAGTCTTCAAGACCATTCAATACGGGCGAAAACCATTTCATGAAGTGATAGTAAGTGTTTCAGTTACCTTTTTAAACGTTAAACTTAACTGTTACAGTTATTTGGCCAATTTTCAGTTAAAAGGCCGGCAAAACAGTTGTGCGAATTGGGAAATAATGGACATTTTCGAATAAAATTAAGTTTGTTCGAAGCAATTTTATAAAAGAGGCATTCAGTAATGTTTTGATCTTTTTGCCTGTAATTTTTTTAAAAGGGTAAATGATAAAATTTAAGCATTTTACTGGCAAATAAAAAGAAAGTATATTTCATTTTATTTAACGCTTTAATAAATTATAAACTTCGTCAAACCTTACCCGACTTCACGCCGAACAGCGAGAAGAAACCCTACAACACCACATCCTCACTTGGACCGTGAAGTTTTATAAGTCATCAAAATCACAGCAATCCCTTAGTCGCTGCCCTGGAGGCTTAGGAGAGTAAATCCGATCTACCCTTCCATTAAAAGTACAGTCTCCCGAAGCATTATCTATTGCTTGACTATTCCACCTACAGTATTAGCTGGGAGGACCAAGGTCAAAGTGAATATGACGGAATACAAGTAGCCTGAACGAGTGGACTTGTTCTTGCTTAATAGCTAGTTGTAAGAATTGTTATCTAGTTATTAGTAATATGTAGGTGTTAATTATTTCTGAGAATTCATATATTAAGATTATAAAAAATAAAAATAAAATGACACGTAGGAAAATAAGATTAAGTAATGGCATAAATTAAAATATACAAATAAGATTAAGTTAAATAATAAGTTTGTATACAGGTACAGCCTTGACAAATATTCGTAATAAATAAAAAAAAAAATTAACTTCGTCATAAGAATTTATGAATTTAATCACCTGTATAACGTATTTGTTACGTCTGAAATACTATTTCTATAAACAGTAGTAACTCACATCGAATTCTGTGGTGTACTTTACTAACCAATCGGAGATATTCGGGAGATGCGTCTGTTATCGGCTCACCATTTTTTATTCATTATTTTGTTTAAGTGTAGTTGGTTGACACTTACAACAGTGATATTTAAGTGTAGTTGGTTAACACTTACATTAGTGATATTTTAGTGTAGATGGTTGACACTTACAATAGTGATATTTTTTAGCTTCCTTTAATTGAATTTGTTTTTGTTTAATTATTGACATGGTGGTATAAGCGAAGAGTGAAGATGAATTGCAGATTTTGATAAATAAATTGTATGAGAAATGCGAAGAGAGAGATATGAAAATGAATGTTTGTTAACAAATTAAAATATAGAAAGGAAAAAAATCGACCTAATTGGGATCAATAAGACAATATTTGTGTAAGAGAAAATCACATCATTACAGAAAGAGAAAAAAAAACAATTTAGACAAAATGAAAACTGAAAAAACAATTTAGACAAAATGAAAACTGAAATTTCAGTCAAGACAATGATTAAAAAAATGCTGAAAAAACACTCCTCTAAATTCAACTTCTTCCTAAATAAAAATGGAAAAGGAGTGGGCTGTATATAACCCAGGAAGAATGCAGAAAAGTATGGATAACAATTCTACTGCAAAAAGATTTATTTAAATAATTATTATTGTATACTTGCAAAAAACAAACTTAATTTTTGTTTCCTTAAAAAAAGTGTACAATGCAGCCTTAAAATTCTCACCATTAGATCTAAACTGCGACATTATGACGTCATTCCGCAGAGGCAAGGAGCTCATTAGAACTGCATTGTACAGGGGCATTTAGTGTGGAGCTCTTTAGATACGGGAGTTTCAATAGCACTCGCAGGGGAGTGAACTCCACAAAGGGGTGCCAAGGGCGAGGGACATTTTATACAGCATACAAATGAAGCCTAAAAATACCGAGGCTTTCTCGCATTGGTGAACGAGGACAATAGTTTGTTAAATATTGCTGAGAAAGAGGCGGATTTTAACTGAAGTACGTGGCATTTTAAATTAATATGATGTGGTTTTGTTATTTGGAACATTGCTTTATAAAATGAGTGCCAGCAGAGATTACGTATTTACTCATGCTAGAAAGAGTTTAGAAAATATTTCACCGTTGTCTACATGAGTGAGTATGAATATTATCCCTGGCCTTATTCAACTGTCTTCTTACTGAGGATGCTTAGTTACAGATCATTAGAGAGCAGAAGATCTGTTCGATTGGGTGTCCACTTTTTTGTGTGCTCAGGGGTAATTTAGGTAACCCGTCCGTCCTGGACTGTCTTAGTTTGTTTGTTCCGGATAATTATTTGAGACAACGTACCCATAGATTGATCCATGAGTACGTTGATCTTGTATAAAAGATCCATGAGTTAGTAAACGTCTTTTTAAAGTGTCACATGACACAATTAGACCCTTTTCACGTAAAACCGCCTGTCCGCTACGCAATAATAGACGAGAATTCTTCTCAAATACCCGAAAAATTACTCTGTCCTGATTTTTTGTTACTTTCTGTACAGTGCCACGATCTAGTAGGTCGTCGACGGTTTTTACGTCAGAATAGCATTTCACCCACTTACTTACAAATGTCTTCGACTTTCTCATGTATTTAGCAGCGGCCTTGTACGACATTTTTGGTCCTTTCGGATGTGTACAGAGAAACACGGCTTCGTAACATGATCACTCATGGTGAAATATGTTCTTGTGTAACCAAGGTCAAACGACCACTGAGTTTTTCTATACAAACCATCTTGGAGGAAAGGTTCGACTACCTGCTCGCGTTTGAATCTACCCTCTAACGGTTTTCAGAAAAAAATGTAGCCATACACGCTC